>CM018032.1:18247750-18565250 GCA_008638375.1 Nyssa sinensis | reverse complement strand
CAAACTCAAAAGGTCAACGGATCATCTACCTTTGATTATCAAAAAACAAATAATTTTTTTTAAGGAATTACGAGTTGGCTTGATCCCAATAATAGGTACGTAAGCAAACTAAGGAATCAACATAGGTCCAGCCCCAACATCAAATAAACCAATATTTTCAATAATCATAATTGGAATCAAATAGTGTTTTTTTAAAACAAGAAATTGTAGTTAAAAGATACATTATATCTTTAATGGTCCAACTTACATTAATAAAACTCATATAATATTTTATTGTACAAGTGAAATTATGATTGGCAAAAGCTTAACATTTTTGAGCAACAATGCCTTTTGATAACTGTGATCTTCTGACCTTGTAACTGTTTTCTTTATGGTTCAGGTGACATTCACGGCCAGTACAGTGATCTATTAAGGCTTTTTGAATATGGAGGTTTTCCTCCTCAAAACAATTATCTATTTTTAGGTGACTCTGTTGATCGTGGCAAGCAGAATTTGGAAACAATGTCTCTTGCTTGCTTACAAAGTTAAATATCCAGACAACTTCTTTCTTCTTCCGGGGGGAACCATGAATGCGCTTCTATTAATCGCATTTATGGATTTTATGATGAATGTAATAAGGAAAGCCTTTACTGACTGTTTCAATTGCCTTCCTGTGGCGGCTCTCATTGATGAAAAAATATTGTGCATTCATAGGGGCCTTTCCCCTGATCTTATTAACTTGGATCAGATTAGAAACTTACCCCGTCCAACTGCTATTCCTGACACTGGTTGGTCGGATCCTGGTAGAGATGTCATTTGGCCCCGATAAGGTGCCAGAGTTCTTAATGAAGCCTGATTTGGACCTTGTTTGTCGCGCCCATCAAAACATATATTTAAAAATGTGTCCAACCGAAACATTTTAATCCGAACACAATTCATTTATTTAACATGTTACATACATTATTAACTCATTTATTTAAGTTTTTAAACTATAAGTGAAAAATTATTTTGTATAAATGCAAAATAATCTCCAATTTGATGGACTTATAATGTGGGACAAAATAAAGTGAATACTACTTTTATAAGTGAAGAAGTTTTCCAAATTTTTGTACGATTTTGATGTGAGACATATTACTCAAACTCATGATTTATTTTTTTATTAAACGTATTAATTCGAATTAAACGAATTGACATGATTAAAATTCAAACACTACCTGATTATTAATCATGTTAAATTTGTTAATCTATTTATAATAAAAACTCATTCATATTTGACCCAAATTTACCGACTCCCTGCAATATTATTGTCACGTCAAAGATTGTCTTTTAACTCCCTGCAATATTATTGTCGCCTCAAAGATTGTCCTTAGTTGTATATATCTTTTTTAGTACATGAACGGCAAGATTGCTTCAGGACTTAGAATTTAATATTTGGAACAATAGCTTAATTTTTGGATCGTACAAATTTAATCTGACTAGAATTTTTAGTCTACTTACTTTCACTTATAAAAGTCATTCAAACACTCTCTCTCTCTCTCTCTCTCTCTCTCTCTCTCTCTCTCTCTCTCTCTCTCTCTCACACACACACACACACACACTCAAGCTAACAATTGATTTGTTATATAATGCTCTACAAAGATTCACTGATTAGTTTTATGAAGATTAGTTATGCTTGGAGAAAACATAAACATGAGAGTGATTTTAGGCTATTTAAAATCTTTTTCTCTAGAATTTAAGAATTTCCATAAAACATGTTCAATTTACACCTAATTGCTCCTCTCTCTTTTTTGAAGTAAATTATACTGACTTTCACCTAGATTTATGATAGTTATAAATATGTCCTTTGAAATTTTTAAAATTATACATACTTCTCTTTTTTTATATATATATTTTTACTAACAAACTACACATACTTCTTCTATTGTCTAATTTTTATTAGGTAAATTATATTGACATGACTTGAAGTTTCTGAATTTACACTGACTTCCCTTACTTTATCTAATAATATATAAATATCTCCCTCCACTCAATTTTTTTTCTTCTAAAATGACAAAACTTCCCTTTTCATGTGTTTTTTTTTTTTCAATTCTTTTAAATTTTGAACAAATTTTTTGGTTTTTTTCATTTTTCAAATAAATATTGATTAAAACCTTAATTTTAAAATAAGTTATTTATATTTAATTTATTTTTATGTAAAATAAAAAAATAAAAAAAATGTTAGAAAAAATTGGTCAAATTTGAAAAATGCAAAAAAATGAAAAATAAAATGAGTAGTTTTTTTAATTTTGATTAACAAATTTGACCGGAGTATTTGTATATTGTCAGATAAAGTAGAAGAAGAGAGATCGGTGTAATTTCAAAAACCTTAAAAAATATCAATGTAATTTACCCTTTTTTTCAAAATAACAAAATTACCCCACTTTTGTTATTTTTTTTATACATTTTTCAATTGTTGTTCTTGTATTTAATTTTTATTTTTTAGTTAAAATTAAGTAATTACATAATATTCATATAATTATATACACGACACATTAAAATTATGACACATCCGTTAATAAAAGGAGGTTCTTATTACCTAGTTTGTCTGAACAGATACATAAAGCACGTTGTAATAGATTAATGATTGAAGCCATTACATAACATTCTGAAGCACTCTCCTACCTCTAAGTGAGGAACAATGCATGATGGAGGTGAAAGCATGCCAACACAAATTCACCTCTTTGTAGGAATGAGAACCCTGCATCAAATTTAAACCTCTACAATGGTGATATGATACATTCTATACCCTACAAAGCTTTTAAAATTGCTTTGCAAGTTTACAAAATAATGAGAAAGCAAGCACTCCCTCAATTCATTGTTTCGCATCAATATTGCCTTTCCTTGCCTTGTGAAGTAGAAGAATCTCAAGCCATGGACTGTGTCCCATCACTCACATCGCAATCAGCCACGACCACACTTTTCTGCACATTCTTGTAAGTGTATCTCCTTGCCAAGAGCACATAAATACATAAATTCAACCCATTCATGGCTGCCAACAACCAGTAGAATTTGTCCAAACGGCTCTTACTCAAGTCCTTGCCAAACCAACTGTTCCCACTCTTCTTGGTGATATGATCTACAATAGTTATCAAAAAACTGCTCAAGAAATTCCCAACTCCGATCACGCTAAGATAGAAAGCCATACCTGAAAGTGAAATAGATAGAGACAAGAAAATCAAACGAAAGAAAGAATGAAATGTATGTATTATATTTCAATCTTACAGCTTATTTATAGGCTTTACAATGTGACTAAGTGAAATAGTTTGGAGGTTATGATGCCGTTTTCTGAACTATCTTCTTTTATCTTTATTGATGTCTTCTCTATGTATTCCTTGTCCATTTTGATTATTCATCAACAAAGTTCTATTTTCTTTATTGTTCAAAATATATATATATATATATATATATATATAAGTAGGTGAGAGCTATATATGGGATGTGTGACTTCAATCTTGTAGAGAGTAGCGTATTTATAAGCTTTATAGTATAGGTAGGTGTAGGCCAGATTTGGAAAGTAGTGTGTAAGATATATATATATATATATATATATAGATATAGCAATACAGTGTATAAGTAGGTGAGAGCTATATATGGGATGTATGACTTCAGTCTTACAGAGAGAAGCATATTTATAAGCTTTATAGTGTAGCTAGGTATACGTCATATTTGGAAAGTGGGTATGTGAAAGATATATATGACATGTGAATAGGCCGGTAAGAGCTATATATGAGATGATTGACTATAATCAAGATTACCCAATTTACATTAACTATACCTAAGCTTCTCATTGAATCTGGAACTTGGTCATAGAAATACTCCTGCAAGCCGACAAGAGTGAACCCATCTCCTATACCTAGTATCATGAACTGAGGAGCTAGCCAGAACACACTCATAGATACATGACCAGTTTTCTCTGCAACTCTTAGCCTCTTCCTTTCAACTAGTGCTGCAATAGCCATGGATAAAACTGAAAAAACCATGCCAATACCGATCCTCTGGAGGATTTTTATGCCTCTTTCATTCCCAGTTGCTCTTCTTAGTATTGGAACAAGGATCTTCTCATAGATGGTGACAGAGATTATCATTCCAATGGCTGCGAGAGAGTAAACAGTAGCCGGTGGAATCTCAAAATTGCTGCCTATCTTTCTGTTCATTGTACTGCTTTGTTTAATGAAAAATGTTGAGGCCTGTGCCAAGCATATCCCAAATGTTAGGGAAGTTGACCATATTGGGATCATATTTAATACTAGTTTCATCTCCTCCACTTTGGTCACTGTTACTAGTCTCCATGGATTTTGTTTCTCCTTGGCAGATAAATTTTCATTGCTTTCAATTATTGCAGCTTTGTCAAGAAATCTGTATATCAAAATGCACTAGAATTATTTCAGAATATGATATTTTAATCCTCTAGAAATAGAGCTATTGTTGGGAAAGATTAGAATCATTTCATGATATATATCTAAAAATTATCTCATGTGCACGCAGTAATTACAGAAAATTCCTGAATGAGACCGGCACCCCTCCCAATGCTGTCATGACATGTGTATTAGCCCCACCTTTGTACACTGAGATGTGGTGGTGGGGTGGAATCATTTCAAATAGTCATATGTAAAATAAGTGGGAGGATTCAATTTCTTTAAATGGTGAGATCACAGATTAACAATGGTTTAATAGGAACCATATAAAGAAGTAATACATAATACTTTCTTACCTGAGATTATTTGTATGACATAGGAGTCTTCCTTTCTCTGACTTTGGATCAAATTCATATAACAAATCTGGGCTAGAAGGATAAGGTAGATTTCTCTTGGTTATGGCTGCCACCAGAACATGCAACATGGGTGTTAATGGGCTGCCCTCCGGCACCCTATATCGGTAAAACCGCTTTCCAAAATAGAAGATTATAACAGTGATGGTCATGGTAACAGTGAGAATGAGATCTGCAACACCCCAGCTCACATAGTCTTGCACATAAACTATCAAAGTTACACCAAGCAAGAGCCCACAACAAAGAGCAAAGTTCCACCAATTGAAATAAGACATCTTCTGCTTCCTTTCTTCCAAGTGATCATCATCAAATTGATCAGCTCCAAAGCTTTCTAAGCAGGGTTTGTGCCCTCCAGTTCCTAGTGAGATAAAGTACATTGCAAGGAAGAATGCCACTTCATGAACCTTCCTAGGATGGGGGCACACCTCTGTGTCACATGGTTTTAGGCTTGGGATGAATTCAGACATGCTCAAGAGGCCTAAACCCTAAAATAGCAGATTGACAGTTAATTATATATATATATATATATATAGAGAGAGAGAGAGAGAGAGAGTATTGCTAGGTGATGATACTGTAGGTAGAAGCTGAGATTTACCATAAGATAGATGAGGGATGAAAGCAAGATCATGGAAAATCGTCCAATGTAAGCATCAGCAAGGAACCCTCCGACTAGGGGCATCACTGTAGTCACTCCTGACCAGTAGTTTACATTCTTCGCTGCTGTTTTGAGGTCCTGCTGCATCACTCTGGCCAGGTATGTGATGAGATTTGTAGCTATTCCAAAATAGCTCAGCCTCTCACTAAACTCAATTGCTATATCCAGAAGAAAGGTCAGTTAAATAAAATCAAATACCAGAACTCTAAGAAGAAATAACAATAAATTTTTTTAGGAATTATGTATTGCATAATGAGTCAATTGTTAATTAGGAACCACATTGTAACGCTCTAAACTTGTTATCCCAACAATTTAAAGAATAAGCTAAGTTATTAGTAACAAGATTTGTGGTGTCTTATACTGATTTGGAATAGGAGTATCACATTCTCCTCTTTTAGAACCACATGTCCTCGTGGAGTAGATACAAATCTCTCACAACTGTTTATTAAGCGGACACTCTAGGAGTCTCTACTATTTCGAAGCCAGCTCTAATACTACTTATTACCTAATTCTTTATTGTATAAGGCTTGTAGTATCTTATACCACTATATAGGAGTATACTACTACTAGATTCCTTGGCCAGATTTTAATTTGAAATTTTTGGCCGTAGGATGTGCAGAAAGACTATATATTGTACAAACGAGGCCTGCTTCAGAATGTCGCGGAGGTGGGATGTAAAGACCTGAAAAATCAAGGTAAATTTTTCGTTTTTGCCGATAGGGCACTATTCATGTACTATTTGCCGGTAGGACACTACACATGCATCATTTAGACATAAGTCATGTTTAGAAGCATATTTTGAGTATTTCATAGAAGGAAAATATACTTAGAATGTTAAAATACACGTCCTGTAAAAATTTGAGCCTAATCGGAGACGGTTTGAAAAATGGACCATAAAGGGTATTCCGGGTGGACCCGGCCGCACCCACTCACAGGCGAAAATAAATTTTTTAGAAAAATATCATTTAAAATAATTTTAAGAACTTTGGTTAAAGTAGAATGTTGAATTGAGGTGTTTCGGGACAGGTTGTAGTGTAACAGGGTCCCGAACTCATAAAGGGCAAAAGGGTCTTTTCACCCCTTGGCCCCTCTACTATAAATAGGATCCTTTAGTGTTAAAATCACAGAAATTAGTATGAAGAATGAGCAGCAGGTCGTGCATGGAGAGAAAGGTGAAAAAAACTTAGGTTTTTCCAACTTTCAAGCTTCCAAAACTCATCTCTAGCCTTGGAATCTCTCAAGGCTTCCTTCTAGGAAGTTGTTCCCCAAGTCAAGGGCTACATTCTCACCGATTGGTGCCACTACACAGCGAGTATAACTCCCTAGAGTTGAGAAAAACCCTTTTAGGTATGATATTTTGCTAAGTAAATAATAGAATTAAGTTTAGGAGTATTTTTATAAGTTGATTGTATGACCCACATGCTTACTTGTTGTTATAAAACCACCTACCATATAGTTGCTTTGAAAACCTAGGGTTGGTACTTTGTGTACTTATGTATTCTTTGGGAATTTGGTGAAGTAATGAACATGTAACTTGAATATATGTATAATTCATTGCATTCTAGCTTATGTTCATGTAGACAAAGTCTTGTAGTTTGAAAGTTATGGTTGCTCAATGTATTGGTACTTTGTGTACTTTTGTAATATTTGAAAATTTGTTTAAGTTGTGAATATGTAACACGATTATATGTGAAATTGATTGGATTATATGTTAAGTTCATGTAGATAAAGTTTTGTGGTTTGAAAGTTATAGTTTACTTTATGTATGAGCATGATTTAAGGTGTATACCATGTATTTGATAAAATGCCTCATTGAGATTGCGTAGAAAAATCAAGGCATATTGGCATATTGTAAATCTTTGAAAACATAGTATGGGTTGAGCACTATGGTGCTATTCATTATGAGGGTGTACGTAGATCCTGTGGTGAAAAACTCAAAATTGGCCATTGCATTGGTGCTCGCTAATCCAACAGGAGTGATCTGTGAAACGAGACATGGGTTGGGCATAAAGTTGCATGGGTGTGTCATGCATATTGCCATTGCATTGCATTGATGAATTGGAAGGCATATAGCTTACGAATGTACACTTTGCACATGCCACGCCTTAAATTTGTTCTTTATATTAGCATTATGTCATACTGGGTCGTTGTGCTTTCCCTATACGGGATTACATATTACAAATGAGACTCCCGACACATGAGATTTGATGAGGTCTGGAAGCATAGAGGGAGAAGTGGACTTTGAAGAAGATTTGTCCCTTGGGGCATATTTTTGGTTCTATGAAGGCATAAGCCCTAGGACATGTGTAATAACTTAAAAAATCTTTTATAGTTTGGAAACAATGGGCAAGGCCCTAAATTTGTAATGAGCATGAAGTTTGTGACATTTTGAATTTCAAGTGTATGTGTATATATGGTGGATTGTATGTTTTAAATGATGTATGAATGTTTAATTGAATTAAAAGATGTAGTTTGGTTGCTAGTTTGAGAGTGGTGGATTGTGTTGAGAAACATTAAGTGAAAAAAAGCTTAGAAAACAAAGGAAACTATGGTAAAATTTTTCAAAAATGATAATTAGATTGAGTGGAGTAGGAGAGCATGCCTAGATTTTCTAAGTAGGGGATTAAATGACTTAAGAAAAAAGAAGAAAAGTAAAAAAAATGAAACATAGGGGTGATTAGCCCGAAAATCACTTAAGGTCGAAAAATAAGGGAAAAAGGGTAAAATGATCATTTTACATGTTATTGGGTCCCACACTAAATTTGGTAATGAAATAAATTGAAATGGGTACAAAAATGTCAAAACCAAGATTTTTGGACAAAGGTTGGAATTTTGGCACTGTAGCAAATCAGCTACTGGAATACTGTAGCGATGAACAGTGAACCAAAAAAATCAGATTTTGGACCAAGGCCAAAAGATCAGCCAGCTTGCCCGAGCGCCTGTGCCTGCCACCCTGCGTGCTGCAGCCTAGCCTGCGGCTTGACAGCCTATGGGCACTTTGCCCTTGCCCCTTGGCCGCTTGCCTTGGACCATGTTTGGCCACCCTTTTGGGCCATGCTTGGCCATCCTTATGGACCATGTTAGGTCACTACTTAGGAGAAATATTTGACCTTTACTTAGGCCATAATGGGCCATCAACCTTGACCATGCTTTGTCATCATTTTAGGCTATGCTAAGCAACCACTTGGACCATGCTTGGTCACCACCTTGAAGTTGGGTTATGAAAACATTTAGGCTATGTTTAGCCTACATTTTAAGCTATTGTAAGACATGACCTTGGAAATTAACAGTAAAAGCCAATTAGAAACGAATAAATTCATTTAATTCATTTATTTTATTATTCTCATTCACGCCTTGGGTTTATAAAAATTCGGGGCGTGACATGGGATCTCCGTGACCTCATTAGTCCGCGCAATAAACGTATGGTCATGTGTATTACACGGACCAATGAGGTCGCGGAGATCCAACCTCTGTGACTATCCTTAACAAAATTCTTGTCCAAGCACCAAAATTTTAAAACAAATTTCCCTGCTTGGTAGAAGTAGAATATAGTGTTTGGGGTCGGCTGGATCTCGATCTAAGCTCAATTGATGTTGGACAAGTATGAGCTCGAGTCTAAGCATGAGCATGAGCTTCCCCAAAGTGTCTAATATTTTGTCTTTGTGAAAAAAGTATATATATATATATATATATATATATAATAAAATAAAATAAAAAGGATATAAATTGAAATAATATTGACTGAATAGACCGAAGGTCACAAAGAAAGAGAGAAAGATCATGATATGGCTACTTACTGCTAAGAATATTGCCAAAGCTTACTAATAAAAAAGTGCACCCTAGAATGGAGCTAATTTTAATAAATAATTTCATCTTTTGTAGTCTTAAAGCCCTTTTGACCCTACTTATTTGGTCAAAATCACAGTCCCAATCCTAAATTTTTTAAAACTCAAAATAGCTCCGTTAGCAAAATCACAGCCCGCAACTGTGAATTCCTCTCCGCCGGGTCGCCAAACATAAACTTAGCACTATATCGCTGCAGAAACTACTTCTCTCGATCTGGACTTTGTTCCAAAAACGCATTGTACATACACATGACATGATTTAATTGGTCAAGTCCGTGCTTAGTTAGTGGACCCGGTGAATCTAAAAACTTAGCCAGGCGTAAATTTGGAGCCCACTAAGCTCTTTTGCAAGATTTTTTTTTTTCTCCCCGGATGAGGTGAACCCAAGGGCTTGCAAGACTTGAACAAGAGACCTTTCACTCTTGTGTCGAAGTCTTCCACTCGAGCTATGCCTAGGGGTTAATAAGTAATCTTTTCCCTTTAGGCGACGTGAGATTCCTGAGTAATACAGTAATCTATTTTGGAGAATTTTGGTTGGGTTTTGTGGGTTTTAGGTACTGATGGATGAGAAACAGGTGTACTTAATTTAAGCAAATTAGGGAAGGCTAACACAAGGTAATATTGCTGAGACAAGGTTATAAACGACATGAATTTACTTTGTTCCCTTTAAAAACAAGCTTTGTTGATTCTGTTTGGGATAATGTCTTTTAGTTTTCATTCATTCTGGTTGGTAGGGTCGTTATTCATCGTTCATCGTTTAGAAGCCGATTTTGGAACAATTAGTCTCTAACACTATGATTGGATATGTAGGAAGAAAATGAGAGGAGATGATAACATTAGTTAGGAGGAAGAGGAGAAGAGAAGAGAAGAAAATGTAATCTCTCGTTCATGCTTGGATAACAAATGAGAGAAAGAAGAGTGCAACCCTCTCATCTTACTTAGAAACAAGAAAAGAAAGGAAAAAAATAAAATGATTATATATTTTTTTACTACTATGCCCTGATATAGAAGTGTCTTTTTTAATCATTTCTTTAAAATTCTAAGGTTAGAATTAGTATTATAAAAAATTCATTAAAAGACTGTCTCCTTTCTTTCTGTCTTCGTTCATTTTTTGTAGTACAAATTACAAATATTACATTCAGTCAAATTCTATTTTTAAAATGACAAAACTATCACTTTCATGTTTGTTTGTTTTTTTGTATTTTGATCAATTTTCCTAAATTTTTTTTAAAAATTAAAATTTAAAAAAATATGGTAAATAACTTATTTTTATTTTATATAAAAATAAATTTAAGATTTTAATCAATATTTATTTAAAAATGAAAAAAATTGAAAAAAGGATTGGTCAAATAGAAAAAATGTAAAAAAAAAAAAAAGAATTAAATGGACAATTTTGTCATTTTGCAAGGAAAAAAAAAAACTTGATTGGAGAGAATATTTATAGTTTGTTTGATAAAAGATGAGAGTTCAGTGTAATTGTCAGAAATTTTAGGACACATCAATATAATTTACTCATATATACATATATACATATATATATATATATATATTATTGCCATGACGGAAGTTCAAATATTTGTTTGTGTGAACAAACCAGCAAAATATAAAATGTACAAGTAGCAAAGAATTAAACACAAAGCAGTCATAAGTGCACAAAGATTCACGGAGTTCGACCTTGCGCCTGTGTTCACGGGCAAAATGAGGAAGAATGTTTTACTAACAACAAAAGAGAGTATAAAAGAGTGATTACACTCACACACAAAATACAGAATACTTCTATGTATAACTCTCTTAACCTCTCACTTGGTGCACCATGCAACTTCTGTTGAAGGCCTAAGTTTAAATTTTTTATACTTTACTCTTATTTTAATTTTAATTTAATTTCTTAATAAAAATTTTATTAATTTTTTGAACTTTTTTTTATTTAGTCTAAGATTTTTTATCGTCTCATTTTTACTTAGAGTTTTTGTTTAATTTATAAATTCTTTTATATTAATAAATTTATTTTTTTATAAAAATATTATCAATTATTTTTTATATTTTATTAAATTTATAATTGAACATTTAACTAAAATCCTATCTAAAAAGTAAATGGCCACCTTCGTAGCCGCAATCTATTATGGCTACTTGCAGCTTCTTCTTTTTTTCTTTGACTTTAACATCATCACAATAAATGTTAAACAAAATTGTTTCCCCACATTTAATGCTCCGGGTTTCTCAACAACCCCATATATATATATATATATATATATATAGAGAGAGAGAGAGAGAGAGAGAGGGTAGGGAGAGGAAGAAGAAAAAAAAAAAAAAAGGGTGAAAGCCCTCACATGATTCCAGTGTATTGCCTTTATCTAAAGCAGCTGAACAGCCAACATGGGCAAGAAATAAAATGAAAACTAAACGATGATCAAACAGCTAGCTAGAGTAAAACACAAAGCTCAATGAAGCACAAAGAAAAGAATCAGAGAAACTTAGAGAACTCAGTTGTAATATAAAACACTTACTTATGATGAAGAGGGACGCTTTCCATACACCAGTTGATGCCCGAACAGGAACCCTTCCTTTATGATCCAAAGATGAATCATTCACCCACATCTCTTCATCTTCTATTTCTCCTTTTTCACCTCTATTTCTCTTCTCCATTTCTTGCTCCGTCTATGCTATTAACACAAGATGCTTCTAATTCTGAGTGGTGGGTTTGCGTTGTAGTGCTTTTATAGTGTGAGGATTCTTTCCTGCTTGTCTCATAGTCACCCGACACACCCGCAATTTACTACCCGCCTCAAGGAAATCATTGACGATTTAAAATTTGAGATTTAACGTTTTAATTTAAAATATTAAAAATTTATAAGAAAATATACAAATATATCATTAAAATTTTTATTTTATAATAATTTAAATTTATTGAAATTTTTTTAGTGCGTGTTTTATGACAAATGATAATTTTTATTCCTATAACATGTGCCATAAGTCCAAAACAATTCACATTTTAACAGATGTAAAATAAATAGTAAATCATTGGTGACTCGATACAAACTAAGACGACTCAAAAAAAGATGTTTTCCTAAAGAAAAAAAATATGACCCACTTTTTTTAGATTTTTAATTTTATTTAAATTAATATTAAATAGTTTCTTGATCGGATTAGTAATTTTTTATTTGAATTAATAATCTTTTAACTTTATAAATATAATGTAATTGATCTTTAATGTTTAATTTTTCAATAATATATATAATTTTGAATTTAGTGAGTTTTTTTGAATAAGTAATTCATGTGTCGCTTGATTTTTAAAGACTTTAACAAATTCGGCTCATTTCACATTTCGTGATACATTAACATTAATTTGTGAATTTGTGTTACTTAGGGTAAATCCCAATTTATCTTGGAATGAAGAGAAGTTCAAAGTTAGAGAAGAGGAAAATCATTTGAGTGTGATTTTGTGAAAGCAGTATTACTTCAACTTCTGACTGGATGAGATCAGCACCAATGACAATTACAGTAGGTTGTTTAAAGCTTTTGGATAGAACTCGACAAGTAGGCCATGTTTTACATACACAAATTTTCAGAAATTGAAATAACGCCTTCGTTTGAACGGAGTAGAGCCGTATTCGAACAAAACAGCTATTATTTTTTTCGATTCGTACACTAAAACATAAAAATAAGTTTGGACTAATGTTCTATCAATTCCCTATATATGGTAAAATATAGTTTATATTAAAAACAAAATATACCTAAAGTCATTCTAAATATTATAAAGACTAAATCTAAACTTAATACAATTCTAAGATCAAGTGGCTAAGGCCATGTTTGTTTCATGAATTGAATAGGATGAATTAATTCTCTCATCCGCTAAAGTGATAGGATTAATAATCTTAACTCTCCCCTTTTACTATTTTATCTGCTATGGATTATTATTTACTCCCGATATTCTTAGTGAGTTGCTTCTTTTTTTATTCAAACACCAACTTCACAAAGTCATCAGGACTAATTTATCTAATCTCCTTCCTAAACCGACAACAAGTAATGCATAATATGTATGACAACATTATCTTGAATTCTACATTTCTTTATACTTATAAGACTTCTTAAGTCTTCATTTTTAGACTAGCCATAATCTACGTGACTCAATAACTATAAATCTAAAAAATTACATCCTAAAAGAAAAAACCCGACCAACATAAAATTATATAATTTTCTGAACATCTTCATCTACAATTCATTATTTGATTTAACAAAGGTCATGCTAAGAGTCCTAAGCAACTAGTAATTCCACCATAGAATTGGGTCGACACACGCCGTATGTAATCATATTCGATAGTGGATTAGTGGGAGCAAATACACCTATTTTGCAAGTAATATTCATGTTTATATATTTTTCAAGTGGATGGAGAAAAAACATGAATAATACTTGGTTTGCCTGGTTCTTAGGGTATTAAAGCAAGAGAATTGCTGGAATTTTGAAAAAAAAAATTGTGTAAATCAGGTCAATTACCCTCGATCATATGAATAAAAAATATTTTTTATTTAATTAATAAATTATGATTAATTTGATTCATTGAATCTCATCCGCACAAAAAAAAAATTTTGGTCAAAAAACTTTCTTTCTTTGGTCAAAAGAACTTTCTTTCTTTGGTCAAAAGCTAGGATAGGAAGGTTCCAACGACTAATGATTATTATCAACTCATTAGTTCTACACTTCAACCAGCTGATACTTTTAGTAAGTATATATATATATATATATATATATATGAAGATTCTTCCATTTACTTGCATCAAGTTATATTAATTTCAAACTATGGAGTTGGAATATTAATGTATTTTTATGTTCTGAAAATCCAGTCTCACCACAATTACTTGTTATTGCTATCTGTTAACTCTTTTAAAAAGAGTCTTAAAAAGTATTACAGGTGGTGGCATCTGGCTTTTGATTAAAAATGGTAGGGTCAACACCCTATTCATGATATGATTTTTTTTCTTAATTAAATCTGGTGAAGACTGCTTGATGTATCTTGGAGATCAAGTCTTAGTGTAGCAGGGACTCATTATTTACACACACACTGCGTGTGTTGAGTATTTATTTTATCATAGCCATGTAACCTAGATCATGACTCGAGCTAGTGTGTATTATAATTATTTGAAGTCTGAAATGGTTATTAGAAAGTTGTCAATTTTGGCTTCTTTTTCTTGCAAGGAAAAGGAGAAATTATTGAATGCTCGTATCAATGTCTTCGTCAATCAAGAGTTGTTTTGTGTATAATATGATAGACTTTTAGAAGAAAAAAGTAAATTTTTTATTTTTTTGTAACTTGACAGTTTCTAACTAGCCGAGACAATTTACTTGGTCAATGGTTCCGTATCATTCAATAATTTCTCGTAAGAAAATGATTCTAAGACTTGAGACATTGGTTGTATTTGGTTCAACTTAGTGGACTTTTCAAGTTTAAAACAATTTTTTTTAAATACATTCATTCAAACACTTATCAAGTCAAATTATTAACTTTTTATCTTAACATTATTAAAAAATATTACTGATTAAACTAAAATAACATTTAAGATATATTTTAGACAAAAATATTAAATAATTCATAAATAAATTCTTCAATCTAAAAACAACATAACATTTTTTATTTGTCTTGAAGGCTTAAAAAAGAAACTTTCATTTCATAAAATGTTATTATTTTTTTAGATTGAAAAAGTTATTATAGTGTGTGTGTATGTGTGTGTGTATATATATATATATATATATATATTAGTATTTTTTTCTAAAATGTATCTTGAAGGTTATTTTAATTTAATCACTAATATTTTTTAATGGTGTTAAAATGAAAGTTAATAATTGGACTTTTTTGTATTAAAAATTTATTATTTTGAATCTTTTAGATAGAAAAAATGTATTATGAATTTTTTGGATTGAAAATTTTATTTTAAGCAGTTTTTAGTATTTTTCTCTAATTGTTATACTAGGAGGCCAAGGGCAAGATCAGCCACTACTTTCCATGGTGGGGTTTGAACACACTTGATCACAAACAACCAAACCCATTTCCAAGTGGTTAGGGAAATGATTTATCAGCTTAATTATTTCTGTGAATGGACTGTCTAGTTTATAATTGATAATCATAATAACTATTGGCCAAAGATTAAAAGATTGCTAAGATAATGATTGATAAGTAAACATGATAACCATTGTCCCTCATCAATAGTTGAGAACACTTGTCTCCAAAGAAGGTAATAATCGGATGGTTGCAATTGTTTGTCTTTATTGGATTCTTTGTTGCAATCAATAAAGAGCAAACGAATGGTCCAAAATGAAAAAGATACTATCAAAAGCCGTCCAGTCATTTTTGGTCATGGCAGGTCTAATAATTGGAGCATAAATAGCTCATAAGTTTTTGTTATAGGCTCAAGTGGGGTGAAACTTGCACTATTCTCTGTTATGTATAAAGTTCTTTTTCTGGCATATATTCAAAGTGGTGTGCATAAGCAAATGTTTCAAGGACAAACATTTTTAGTTATTGTTTATCTATGCATGTTTGTGTGTGTGTGTATATATATATATATATATATATATATATATGTATGTATGTGTGTGTGTATATACTAATTGATTGCCCACATTATGTGCAGAATTTTTCATTCATAGTATGTCAGAAATTTTAAACGAGACAGAATTTATCGGTTTATACTTCAAGCTTGTGGAGCCATTTTTATTAGAACAATACTTACGTGTCACAATCATAATCTGTCACATATGCAATGCACATGTATTTTTAAATTTACTTAATTTTTATTTTTTAATTAAAACTAAGTAGTCACATAATATACATGTGATTACATACGTGTCATTGGGATTGACACGTACGTAAGTAGGAAGAGAGGAACTCCCTCCTACTTGGTTTGGAGTCAAGCACTATCATTTTCGTTATAAGACAAAATTCATTGTGGGGGCATCACCAAAGCTAGGACAACGAAGCTGGACGACAAAGTAAGCACGACAACCAAAAGCTTGGTTTTTATTATAGTTATATGTACATATATATGTATGGTATATTCTTGGCTTGAACTTGTTAAATAACCTTAAATCTTTGGTGTTACAGGAGAGAATATAAGAGCTATGATGCCATATAATTGGTGTTACCATGTGGAATTAACTTTTTCAAGAATTGAATAGTCTTGGTGGAACTGAAAAATTTTATTCCTCTCCTTGACTTCAAGTGTTCTAACACTAAACAGTTAGGACTTTCATTAGTGGGAATTTTTTTAGTTGAAATGCTCTGGTTCAGAATCTTAGTTATGGGAAGATATTTTAATTTGATGTTATATTTGGATTCAAAGAGTTGAGAGAACATGGAGAGAGAATGTGGAAAGGGAGAAAGAAAGGAGCAGAAAAACTTGGAGGTTGTTCGGATTCTGGAACAGCTTTTTCCTTTTCTTCTTCCATGGCCAAGCCTTCAGGGAATGACCATTACAGTGCATGAAAAAGCAACATCTAGAAGGACATGACCTGCATAACTAAGGGCAGCGTAAACATCATTGGACCACAAAGCCAATTATTGTAAGAAATATTTCAGGTGTGAGCAAAAGTCTGTCCAGAGAATTCCAAGTGAGGCAACAAAAAAGAAAAAAGGTAAGCCAATGACAACATCTACTAAGCAACTCAAACAAGCCTTATAATCTGATGTTATCTGGCAATATATATGAATATTTGTATAGGTTAGAGTTACAAATAGTCTTTCTACTTAGAGAGTAAAGTCCCCACAGTGATAGAAGGCTCGTGAATTGGGCCAGTCCTGTTTTTTTTATCAACTCTGCAAATATAATGTCTAGTATGGTTGAAGAAAATCAAGAAGGGAGAAAAGCGTGATAATATGGAAGATGAGGGAAAACGAAAGAATCATGAGGTTGACATAATTATCTCGACTAGAATGATGAAAAAAAATGAAAGGAGGGAAAAATCAGTGACTGAAGAATGTGTGCTGAAGCCAAAAGCAGTAAGATAACATAACAGGATGAAAATGACATGGAAAGCTCACCCCCCAACCAACAGATATGAGTGAAATCTTTTTCATGTACACAGTAGTAAAAAGAGTAGACAAAGGACCTCTATCGTTCGTGGACTTCAATTTAACCCCAAGGGCTTAAAAACACCATGTCCCGGTTCAAATCGCATAGAGTGCAACTCTCCTTGGGACCACCCTCTCCATAAACAAAAAGCTTATGCAAAATAACCGTGGAAGGAGGTCTCGGTTTACGATCCGGCCACACAACCGAAGGTTACAATTGTTGGGGTTGGTCCGGGTTACCAAAAAAAAATAAAAATTGTCAATTTGGTCTGGTTCTCCTCTATAGCAATTGAGTAAAGGCAAAGGGTGGTTGTAGGGTGGGTGGGTGGGATTTCATTTCTCATGAATGGTCAGAAAAGAAAAGAAGAAGGAAGGAAATTGAAGTACTTTTATTCCAGGCTATTATGTCACGAGATTGAAGGCATGTGTTGTACTTTGTGAAATCCTCCCCTGTTATTTCTACCATCCAGCCTCTCTTCATATGCTCTGAGAATTACAGAGATAGTTCTCAATCAGAGGGAAGTGAGCAACCTCAAATCTTTTTGCAACTGCCATCAAATCTAACAATCAGTACATAAACTCATGAGACTTGGCATTAAACCATCCTCTGCTCTCCTCCCTCAAGAATTTCAACACAGTTCATCAAATTTAAGAATTTCAAGTTGGGAATTCTAAGAGATAATGACATTGCCAATCTTATGAGAATTCTTCAAGATTAATGTCATGGTTTACAGAAACTATAACAAAACAATAATTGGTTCAGAACTTGGAGATGAGGTTTTCTATGATCTGAGCTGCATGTTCAAGGACTAAAGGCCATCCAATTAGACATGGGAAATTGATTACAGCTTCAACTTATGATGATTGAACCTCTTATGCCTAATTTTCTAAGGATCAGTCAGTTTGAGAACCTCATTTCTTCTTGTTGCCAACTTCTATATGCTCTAGTCGCAGGATTTGAATATTCAATCACTAGAGTGTTTCCTACAAATCATCATGGAAAATAAAAGATGTTTCAAATTCGATATTTATCAACATATTGGATACTATATAGCATGCAACTATTCCATAGATGCAATTTAGGCAGAGTGATAGAAATTGTAGCCACAATTCTACTCACCTAATTAATACTAGTTACTCTTGATTATTTAGATGTTGAAACTAAAAGATCCCAAAGGTCCTGGAATTGCTTAATCTAATGTTTGTTTCACATAATCAGATTAGGGTCCGAGGCTAACATGCCTATTCTTTCTAAACATTTCCTCAATCTGTCGATGCAGGTAAAGTTCTTGACGTAATACAAAAATGTGAAAGGAATTGAACACGTCGAATTCCTTAGAAGTCACACGGATTACCCAACCAAAAAGAGAAGAATTCTCTAAATCCGAAACTGATACATTATTGATAAAAATTGTCCATTAAGAATCAATTACATCATATATGTATATATATATATATATAGAGAGAGAGAGAGAGAGACAGAAATAGAGCTAGACTACTACTTTGAATAGGAAATTTTGACCCATTTACGACCCTGACTTTTGTCTACTAGCTTCTCTGTCCGAACAAGTTTCGTCCGAACAGAAGAGGCTTCCCTGTTCGGACGTGTGTGGAGTTTCAGCGCCAGTTTATTTCGGATTTGGCAATTTCCTAATCTTGTGAACCTCTATATAAGAGTGTTATTAGGGTTGTAGGATTAAGAGATCATTGTGACAGGGGAGCTGTCCTTGGGTGTAAAGGGGTTTTGGGTTTGTAAGTATTTGTGTTTTTGTAATCTCTTCATTGCATAATGATTTGATCATCTTCGTCCGTGGACATAGGCAACTTGCCAAACCATGTAAAATCATTGTTGTTATTTATCATGCTACGTTTGTTAGTTTGATTTTGCACTACTTTTATTTCGTTTTTGTCTTCCGTTGCATAACTCCAGATAATTTAGATGTTGAAACTAAAAGATCCTGAAGGTCAGGATTCTCAGAACCCAAAATTGCTTTATCTAATGTTTTTTTCACATAATCAGATTAGGGCCTGGGGCTAACATGCCCATTCTTTCTAAACATTTCCTCAATCTACCAATGCAGGTAAAGCCCTTTAAATGAGTCGTGATCAATTGCATTGCGCCATGTGTTGGAAGATCATTACTTTCAATTGCATTTCTCTAAAACTACTTTCAGTTTCTTTTTCATAAGCAAATTGAGATTACTGTTTCTTACTTAGCTGCATTGCTTTACTGGCTGCTTGTTAGTTATTACTGCACTTCAAACTATTAAATTCATTAAAAAAAAAAAAATAGCTGCAAAAAAAAGTATGCAAAGTAGAACATGCAATCTATTCTGCAGCGTAAGAACACATTTCCAATCCAGGTACAACTCAATTCCTATTGTAGAGTGTATACATTCAGAAGTCTATGAATCTATACAGTCAGATGAACTACATCTTTACACAGCCATTATTTGTCAACAAAAAGGAAGCCTATCCAAGTTTAAAGAAGAGAGGGAGAGTTAAAGATGGCACTTTAAGAAGAAGAACATACTAACATGCATGCGGCTTTAGTACCCGGATACTGCATCATCAAGCTGCTCCACCACCATCTCAATGGCCTGCCAGACAGTTAAAAGAATTAAAGGCCCGGTATTGGTAAAATTTCATCATTTGGAAATGATTGGCAATATAAATCAATCTCAATAATTTTCTCACTTAGTAATCCTAATGTTTTCCTGAATGTCTATTCATCACTGTCACAATTAGCTGAAGAGTTGGACCCAAATCATTTACAATGAAAATTGGTTGACAAATCCATTACTTATAAATAAAAAATATAAATCATAGACACGTGAAAATAATTTTTGAACCAAGTCGTAAAAGCTGCTAGCACTATAGACTTCAACTGAAACGTATTAAACATTTCTAATTAGAAAGGAGGGGGGGGGAATACCAATCTCAAAAGGAGATGAAATGAAATGAAAAGGAATAGCTCAAAAAAAGAGGGTACAAAAATAAAAAAATACAAAGTAAATATGATTTGGAAAGACTCACCTCTATCAAGCATGAATGAAAGTCTGCATCTGTGAAAGAGTGAGTATTGATGAAAGGGCTTATTGTTCTGTCAGCTTCAACCAATGACTTTGTCATGTCTGTCAACCTCACTAGCATTGGATTTACCTTATTTAGTTTAAAGTTTTTTGAAATGAGATGGATGATAGATGTTGCACTTTGTCAAAGTCCACAACCTGAAGCCCATTCACAAATGTTTTTCTCATTAAACTAAGAGTCAATTCCCTGAGAGTATTGACAAACTTCAACCCTTCAGGAATCATCCTCAATCTCAAATTTCTTTCAATATGTAAACCCCTGAGAGTTGGCATTGCAGTTTCCTCCACTCTCCAATCTTCTAGTTCTTCTAAACCATTGAGTTCAAGAATCTCAAGTTGAGGAAACCCATCTGCAGAGCAAACCATTTTGCTGCCAATGTAAGAATCCTGTAGCAAACGTAGGATTCTCAAATTGGGCAGCTTTCCCAGAATCACCATTGGATCCCGCTCTAGTCTTGTTTCAATCAAAATTAGCTTGCAAAGATTTGGCGGAAGAAATTCTAATGCAGATCTTGTAGTATCCTTCCCCGTAACAACAATTTAATGAGATGATGACAACAAACAAGTGGTTCCAGACTTGGAAATGAAGCTTTCAAGGACATGGACAGCATAGTTAAGGATCGAAGGCGTCCCAGTTTGACAATTGGGGATTCAAGTAATATCTTGACATCTTCTGAGCTTCTGTAAGTTATTCCTAAATTCTGAACACTAATCAGTTTGAGCACACCATCATTCCTTCCATATTCTCAGCTGTCATGTACTTCAGAGTCTCAAGGTTTCTTAAAGTATCAAGTCTCATGTAAATATTTTGTGACAAATCAGAAAACAAGAGATGTCTCAAATGATTCATTTTCCACATAACATTGGGTGATGTTATCACACCATTATCGCGAAGATCTAGGGCTGTAGACAACATAGGTTGCCTATAGATTGTGGCAGAGTGGATAATCTAGTAGACCCTAACCCCAGATACCTCAAGTGAATTAAAGTACCAATTTCTTCAAGAACCTCTGTCCCATAGTTAGAAAATACAACACCCTAAAGATCTAGGACTCTCAGCAGTCTGAAGCTGTGCAGTCCGAATCTCGTGTATAAAAACAAGATGCAGGGGCCTCAAAATTTTGTTTTGAATAACTTTGACAAAGAACAGAAGAGAACGAAGGTTCGGATAGCCTTGCACCAAGGGTATGTACCAGACATGCTCGTTAGGATGAATAGAAATTCTGCGTGACTTAATTGTCCATATGAGCAAAGCGAAAGAAGAATCATCTGCCATTGTGTTCCTTTGCCGTGGAATTATGCCAAGGAAATTCTCCTCTCTTGCCTTTGATATGCATAGGTCTCGCATAAGATCATGAACATGGCATTTTTTGACACCTCTCCCTGTTGAGTCCCTTTGCCCCAATTAAACCGTGCACCTAATAATCAGCTTTCAAGTTATTGTTCAACAACATCTTCTATTAGTTCTTCCACCTCCATGACATGGTGGTGGCACAAAACCTTCAGCAATCCACAATCAAATTAATTGCTTCTTCTGAATCTCCCAATCCTCAGGAAAATGACCCAAATAGAGGAAGCAAGGCTTTAAGTAGTATGGCAACTCATGGTAACTCAAAGCTAATACGCTATACACTCCCTTCTTGTGTTCTTGGAACCTATTCAACTGCACATTGATGTTCCTTTGCACTGCCTCCCATTCATTCAACGACTTCTTTGTTGCTAATAATCTGCCTAGTACAACTAATGCTAGAGGCAGCCCTCCACATTTTCTCACCATCTCCCTTCCTAGCTTCTCGAATTGTGGTGGGAAATTATGATTCCCAACAATATCTCTGCGAAATGCTTTCTTACAAAGCAGCTCCCAGCTCTCATCATCACTTAAAAATGGGGGTTCAATGGGGAAACTCCATGGATCAGCATACAAAGCAACTTCTTTATTGCGAGTGGTGAACAAAATTTTGCTTCCCATCTTTCCATTTGGAAAGGCAACTTTTAAACTATCCCAAGCCTCATTTCTCCCAATATCATCAAGAACAACCAAATACCGCTTTGTTCTTAGAAAGTCGTAAAGCTTCTGCACCAATTCTTCCTCTTTTAGTCTATCAAGTAGTTTTCTCTCCTCCATTGATGGAGAGCTGAGCTTTATTTGGATTACCAACAAAACATCCCTAACTTCACATTGTTGAGGTATAAAAGCCCAAGCATAACATTCAAAATGATGCTTCACATCATTGTGATTATAAACTTTCTTGGCAAGAGTGGTCTTACCTAATCCCCCATCCCAACTATAGAAACAACATGCAGCCTTTCTTCCTCCGTTAATTGAGCCATCACATTCGCCATGCTTTTATCCAAGCTGATTAAATCATCTTCCTCAGCATGAGGATATGATCTTCTCAATCGCCGCTGCATCTCACTTATTGAACCAATGCCCTCTCCTTCGCCAATAGATTTTACCATAATTTTGCAGACTCTTAGAAATGTCTCCAATTTTGATTCGGATAGGCCTGATCCTGTACTAAAGATAGAAGTGAATCTCCTGAGGCTTCCATGTCGCCCATCTTTCAAGAAGCACAGCATTCGCTTCAATTCAGCCTGCAGGTGCTCTACTTCGTCTGTCACACCATGCAAGAAAACTGACTGTTGAACCAGCAGGTCAGAGATTCTTGCAACAGCTAAAAGAACAATGAACTCTACCATTCTTCCTTTCGTTCTTTCTGGATGAAAGAATCTACGATGAACTAACGGATGCACACACACTAAAATTAAATATTCCCTCTAGGCATCTCAACAGGCGGGTTTGGGTGACCTGGATTCGCCAAGATTAAGGTTATGTTTATAGTTTTTGAGAGTTAAAAAGAGTTTTAAGAAATTTTTTGAGAAGTGATTTTAAGTAATATTTTTAGAATTTGAATCATTGTTTGAATTGATTAATTTGAAAAAAGATAAAAAAAAAAAAAGTAAGTTATGTTTAGTTATGATTTTAAAATAAATTTTTAATTTGAAATTATAAGATATGTGTTTTGAAATTATTTTTTTTTTTTTTAAATTTAGATTATCATATCGAAATAAATTTTATAATTTTTAAAAGATTAATTGCAAAATTTTTAAAAATATTTTTCAAAAAATTTTATCTAAATTACTATCAAAGAGCAGTTAAACATCCAACATTGATCCATTGACAAGCCAAGCTAACGGATATATTTGCCGTTTCCTGCCGCGTGCTTAATCCATTCAAATTTTTTTTTTTTCGAAATTATTATTATATATTGGTAAGCCTTGATTATTATTATTTTTTATAAGAAACGATCATCCAATAAAAGGCATGGCTTACATGATCTTTATTTAAGAAGATCAACTGTTTTCCCAACGAATAAGACCGTTGACGGATTTAAGATCAATGTCCTATTCACTTGGGGATGAGTATTTATATTTTAAATATATGAAATTTATATTTTTTACTATTTTATTATAATATTTTTTAAAAATAAAAATTGCCCCCCCTTTACTTGTTTAGATTTTAAAAAACAAATTTTTAATTTTAAAACGCGAGATACGCGATTGACAAACTATTAATTTTAAATTTTTTTACTATTTTATAATTTAGATTATCATATCCAAATACATTTTCACAATTTTTAAAAAATTAATTACAAATTTTGTTACAATATTTTGAAACAAATTATATCTGAATTACATTTTCACAATTTTTTATATTCTTAAAAAGTGTGTTTGGTTACGTTTTTACTGTATTTGACCATATCAGTTTCTTGTATATAATTTAATAATACATACATTTTACAATAGTTTCTGCAATATTATATCATTACTCATAATAGATTTAGCATCTTGTTTTCTGCCACATGAGAACGTTCCACCTCAGCTGTTTGTCCATTTTAGTGGTAGGTTATTCTGCATAAGTATATAAAAACCTGATCCACATATAAATCTTATACAATTTGTTGAAGCACATGTCAAACTAAAAACATCATAATAAACAACTTAGTACAATATGAAGTTGGTAATCGCCAACGCGCTACTATTTGAATCTAGCTGATGCTTAGCAAAATGAGTAATACCAATATAATACAACACATTACGATATGCGAAACGATACAACAAGCCCATGTTCCCATGCCCCTATTGTTGTGAGAAGATCCGTTCCGTATAAATTGCCCATGATATTCATCAACCCAATAAAATGAGCCATGGTGATCGCCCCCTATTGGGCATCTGTAAAATAATCGGCCATTGTTTTTTCTTGTATGTGTTGTCCACATGCGCATTTGTCCACCTCCGCATGTACAGTACGGTGCCTCCATTAAATATCCTATTATTATATAGATCCAAACAAACTAAGGAAGCTAAGACATAATAAATAGAGCACATGGATAAAGAGATAATTAACAAACACGCAAATATACCACAATATTTAAATAAAGACTCAACGATACTTACATTAAAAAAACAAATACAAATATTACAAGTCATCTAGTAGTCTTATTGCACATAATCATTCCACATTTGCAATGCAATTTGGTCGCGTAAATGCGTCATGTGGTTAACTTACTCTTCTGACATGTCAACTTCAATTTGGGGCCCGACCAGATGACTTGTTTCGTATAACTCTACGTCATCTGATTGAAATTCATTGAATATATTATCCGACATAGAATGTAGACAAATAAAGTTATGAATTACACAACAAGCAGTAACTAATGGTCCTTGACGAGATAGTTTATAGTTCGGCATACTCTTGAGAAGCGGAAATCGCGACTTTAGTACCCCAAAACATCTCTCTATTACATTTTGTAAACATGAATGCCTATGATTAAATAGTTCCCTATACCCGTTAACGCTCCGACTCCTTCCTCGAAAATCCTGCAAGTGGTAATTCTCACCACGATAAAGAGATAAGAAGCCACCAACATTTGTAAATCCAGCATCAACCAAATAATATTTACCTAACCATTAAAGCATTAGAAGAAAACAAACCCAAATATAAGTATATAAAATGTAGACAATATAAAATTTGTTAACTACTGGGGTCTGTAAACGTAATATGAATCTTACCAATGGGTGGCATAGGAAATTTGGCATCCGGTTTTGTTATTGCATTTAGAAATACACGAGAGTCATTAGCACTTCCCTCCTAGCCCGTGTAAACAAATGTAAACAACATGTCAAATGAACAAGCAGCAAGAACATTTTGTGTCACAGTGGTTTTTCGACCACGAAATGCTGTTTATTTTGAAGCAGGTGCCCATGCAGACACATGTGTTCCATCAATTGCACCGATACAGTCCTATGGGATTCATTCCATCAAATTTTATAAATTAAAAAAAGTCAATTAATTGGAGAATACAATTCAAAGTACACCAATTCCATATCATTACATACCAAAAAGTATGGGTTAAATTTAGGATTTGTCATTATCTCTGGAGCAGTTTGATACGGCAGCTTTGAGCGAATTAGTAGAATGCCTAATTTAGCCAAAGCTCACATCACATCCTTAATATGGCCGTCGATTGTTTCAGTTGAATGCTGAAATCGTTCTGCCACCACTCGTTCTCTAGTACTATGCCCAACTGTTAGTAGGAAAATAGCTACAGATTCTTCAATTAGTACATGTCGGTGTGGAGTTTCATCAAGGAAACCATTGCGTAATGTATTACACAAGGCCATAAAAGTTGGTGCATCCATACGAAGCATGTCAAACATGCGCGTCGGATTACCAGTTAATAATTCTTGACTGAATACCTGTTAAGGCAGATGTTCTACAAGGTTGTTTTCCAATATTACTACTCATGTGATTATGAATTTGTGTTAACATAAACGCATCTAGTATTATGTCAACATCCTCTGAATCTGAGTCGTTTGACATACTATGCGACATGTTACTGCATTACCAAACACATTTTAGTTGAGTGGAAAGATATAACAGACCATATGACAATGAAAGCAGGCTAACATGGTCATATTACCATACATATTTAAGAGCAGCTGCTACTGTAATTGTTAACTTAAAGCCAATAATTTAAAGAGACACTGCGTTACTGAAGTTGTAACTATTCACATATAAAATGAAACCTTTTATCTATGGAAAAAGGCAATTAGGAGAATCTAACCCAATTCTTTTCGCAAAAAAAAAAAAAAAAAGTGTCCCCACATTCTTTTCTTTATTTTTGTCCATTTTTGTTAATGTTTCAAACAGGTTGTTTGCCAAAAAAAAAAAAGGCTGAGAGAAAGTCAAAAATTTGGAGAACCACAACTGGTCCCCTAAACTCATAAAAAAAATTCTAGACAAGAAAGTGAGTTTAGGCATCAGGCAAAGTTCCCAGCCAGTGCTCTGCACATTCCATATTTGGAACTCAATCTAAAAGATAAATAATATCAAACATTGTAGAGTAGACAGATAAGGTAGAACAATATTACATTGCATCTCTACGATTTCTTTCTAGTAAGATCCTGATCTATTATTTAATGTCATCTAATCTACTATCTCTCATTTCTCACCCTAAATATCATTTTTTTAACATGTAGGAACGGTTTGTTCTAATGACATGTTTGCTTTTGAACTGATATTTTATATATACAATTTAATTTATTCATTCATATGATTATTTGTTTTTCAAAGGAAAGTTTTTCCTGATCCAATCATTGATTGACCTTCCCTCTAATGGTCTATCTACAAGTAAAATCAAACAAAACCAACAGTTATGTTGTGTTTATGCAAAGCATCCTAAGATATGATAAGAGTATAGTTCTGGTTAGCAATGGTTTTGAAAAGATTTTAATGTGAAAACCACATAATCTAATCAAATTGATGGAGATGTAGCTGGTCATGAAAATATAGGTAATGAAAACAGAGGGGGAAGCAATTCATACCAAAACCAAATCATACAAAAGTATAGAAACAAAATGAATTTACAAGACACAACATCCATCTAAAACTCCAAATCAGACACTTGCATTTCAGAATTAAAAAAAAAAAAAAAACAACGTATATTATATAGATAACATAGTAAGATTAACGAAAATTGTTCACAAACACATGGACAACACCTAGCTGCATCAGTCAGTGACCACATGCATAAGACGGGAGAAAATTATTCACAAACATAAGACATAGTTTCACAAACATAAAAGCATACAACGAACATCCACCACAAATAGATAAGACACAGAAGAACCACCAAATCCATGGACCAACAAAACCCCTATAGGCTCTGAACCAAGCCATCTGAGAAGATCCTCGCATTTCCATGAAAACTGTGCGCCACTCGCCTATCCACAAAGGACTTAGCAGCCTTTAAATATTGGCCATCATTGACATTTGCCAAAGCATTTAAGGTATCCATGCATGCTGCAATTGAGTAACGATCATTGAGGTTAGAGACAGCCTCTGTAGTTTGGCTTGGGTGTTCTAATTTCTTAGTACGAGCCTTGGTATAATCTATAAACGCATCCAAAGCGACATCCATACTTGACACTTTACTATATTTTGAGGGTCTATGTGACTGTGGCCCGGATGAAGCACGTTTGCCAGAAGATGATAGGGTGAGGTTCACTGGTGATGGAACATTTTGTGTATGTGTTACAGGATTCACATGCACACCAGTCCTGAAAAAAATTCTCTTCTAACTCTCTTTCCTCATTTGATGTGGGAGGCAACTGAGAAGATGATCTTGCTAATGACCCTATGGCGGTTGTGGTGTTAAAAATAATTCCCAACAACTCATAATGCTTGAGTCGCTTGCGATGAAATATTCTCGCATTAGGGTGTGCCTACATTTGTGAAAAGGAATATGGCGTTAGAATTTTTTTTTTTTGCAAGGGTTGTGTAAGTATAGCAAGTAGGGAGAAGTTGTGAGTCATATTTACCCTAAGATAGTCATCCCATACATCCTCAGTTGCAGTAACTGTATTAGTTTTCGGGTCCCATCCGAAACCAGAACATTTATCCCCTAACATTTCAGCAAACTCCCTATATTTCATTCGTAACCTTGTGTACTTCGATCTCAATTGCTGAAGGGTATAACGCCTTCCACAATAGTTAAATAGTGCATCCTCAATTTTTTTCTAGACTTTTGCATGAAATGTATTTGTTTGTAGAGGATTCTTTTGTACTTCATCAACCATTAGTCTTATAAAGGTCTCCTCAATCCGTGACGGCCAAAGCACATAATTTTCATACTCCGCATTTTGTTCAGACATCTACTACCAATATTGTTTTTATGATCAACCAAAGAAGAGAGATATAAGGAAAAAAACAAAGATAAAGACATAAAAGTTTATCTAATATTGCATTCAAAGATTTTTCCTAATCATTTCTTATCTTAAAAATATAACCCACCCAATGACCATGAAGCAGTAGTTTCAGACAGACAACTAGAAATAAAAATGACAAAAAACTAGGTGGCATATCGGAAAAATCAGTTGAACAAAGTTAAAGAATACAGAGTCAAACAAAAGGTGAGTTTAACTAACAGAATTCCCAATCAGAAGGCACACGCTGGTTACAACTTTTTTCTCTCAAAAAAATAGTAATTAAATAATAATAAAAAAAAGCAAATAGATGCGAAAGTCATTTATTCCTACATATTCCCCTACCTGGTCTCTTCAGTGCAAAGACTTAAGGGCATTGACGTATGGAAACTAAAATGTTTACGTGCCAATGATATAGAGTCATAGAAAAAGGAAAATAATCAAAATGAGTGGATCCATTTTGGCGAATAGAATACTATCTTCGAAGGTTTTAGAATGCAGGTTAAGGACCTAGAACTGGAGGTGAATTCTCTTAGCAGCCAGAAAAGTGAATTGGAAGAGCAGATAATAAAAGTAAAGACCATGCGGCAGATCAGTTGAGAGTGGAAAAGGAAGGGTTGCGTGCCAGAATCTTGCTTCCATGGCTCACTGCTAAAATAACGGCTAATAATTTTCTACGCAGCCTCTACAAACATATTTCTTCTTCTTTTTTGCACTTTTTTTTTAGGGGGGGAGGGGGTTGTAATAATACCACGACACAAGCATGGCAACAAAAAAAACTAACCTATACGATCAACTCATGACATTTTGAACAATAATGGTTACTCTACTAGCGGTTCAAACTCAGTTTTGAACAAAATAATACATGCAAGCTAACCAACACCTAAACTGAACGAACAAAATTTTCAATTTAGATCATGAGGTCTCGGTTACTTTAGTTCTACTATCCATGGTATTCAAAAACCAAACGAGAACCATGATTCAAAAGAGTATCTTGCATACATCACTAAAGGAACTCTTATAACAACTTCAAAATATCATTTTGAGACTTAGCATTATTCATCTACCAAACTTCCAAACGAAGAAGGGGGAAAGAATGCAGATTTAAACTAGTGCTGAAACATAAGTTTAAACTATGAGGCAATACAAGCACCAAATAGACATTGTATCATTCTGGAATGTTCTTCACATTTCAATCATATCCTTCACTTCTAATTTATGCCTCTAGGACCTCAATACGCAACACTGAAATCCAGTAACCACAGAACATAAAAAAGATATAGTGGCAACAAATTTTGTTACCTTAAATTTTGAGGAATCACATTTTAACCCTAAATATTTTATATTTAAGCTAAAACGTAGAATAAGGAGTAGCACAAACATTTTACACTACAGGGCTGATAAGACATCCCATGAAAATTTTTCAAGTCCATTGTGTTTTACATAGGGTTTTAAATTTTTCAAGCAATTACTAGAATGCTAAACAAATCTTTTTATGAAAACTTTGGCAGTCCCAAGAAATAAGCATCAAAGCTTTGGGAACTTCAGGGCGTAACTTTATGGACAGAAATTGCAGATGATGAACCAAAAAGACAATGTCTTATCTCACATACATTTTCTAATCAAGATTAATTTCTTAGTTAATATGTATTGAACTACAATAAATGGTAATTTTCACCATCAGGTACATTTCACTCCACAAGGATACTTTCCAACTTTGCACATTGTCCAGAGCTTATGTTGTAGCAGATTGTAGTTTTCACAAACAAGATGAAAAGAAAAATAAATCTTGCACCCAACCAGCCCCAAAAATGATTTAGTCCAAAGATATATAAATCTTAGTATTGCCTCACAGTTCTTGTAACCATTTATTTCATAACATAATTCTCTATTATTTTCATTAGCCAAGAATGTGTTATACTGTACATACAACAATCTACACAAGCATAAACAATCAAGAACAGCACAACAATCCTAAAAAAGATGGGAGAGTGATGCAGCGTTTTCGTCATTGCATACCTTTTTGAAGGGGGGAGGTACTGGCACAGTGTTTTCGTCCGTGTGTGAGTGATCGTCTTTAGAAACAGCTTCTGCTTGTTTTCTCTTATGCCCTCTAAGAAGCATCTGCTGTGTTGAAGACATGAAAGGCTCTCACAGGTTCTAAATAGAGAACAGAAACCCTAAACTGTTTGTTGGAAAGATGGACGCGATAGGTGAGAGATTTGGTTTGATACACTTCAATGTAATTGAAATGTATCAGATTTGCTTTGAAATTTGTTAAATCTACAGGACAAAAATTACATAAAGAGAGAGAGAAAGGAAAAAATATGCAGAGTAAGATGCAGACAGTGAGAGAAGGTGCCGCGTGAGACAGTTGTCTGTCAGAGGCCAGCGATCAGATCAGTCGTAGATTTGATCTGAGAGAAAAAATGAGATCGAGAGAGATTTGGAGAGAGGTAGAGAGTGAGATGCAAAGAGAACTGAGTGATTTGATCTGAGTGAAGCCAGATCGAGAGAGCGTTGTAGATCGTGATAGAGTGAGATTTGGAGAGAGTGAGAGAGAGATTTATGAGATGCAGAGAGTGAGAGAGGAGGGTGAGATGCAGTGCGTTGGCCCTTGGCGCTGCTCTCTGTCATCCGCATACCATTCAGTACGGAGGGTTGCTTCTGTTTCATTTCTAAAAATATTGAGAAATCACTCCCTTAGTCAGCCAAACTGAAAAACCTAACCAAACAGTTTTTTCAATTCTTGATACTCAGTTTTCAGATTTCGGTAGCTATCCAAACAGGACCTAAACGTTTCTAGATTCGGAATTTGAACCTAAAACGTGTCTTAGTTGGACTCAGATCCAGATTCGACAAATCTGAATATCCGACCCAAAACCCCCGATCCGTTTGAAAAAAAAAACCTCAACAAATTATGGTCTTATTAACTCCCCTTTTTAAAATGCTAAAAGGGAAAAATCCTAAACTAATATGTTTAGGCTCATTTATTTTATTTCAAAGCAAACTAAGAAATGATAATGCAATACATTACCTGATCTTTCAAATTCATTACTTCCCCACTTTTAGGCCTCATATCTTATGTTATATCTAATATCTCTTCTTTTCTTGATTTTTATTTTTGATTCTAGAGGTCCAATGATCTAATTCATGTCTTGAAGTGATTAGGATTTGAAAAGAGTCTTAGTAGATTTTTTTTTTGACTTTTTTTTTCTATATACCGTTTTAAATTTCTGAAAATTTTACAATTCCAAAATTTAACGTTAAAAATATTTTGGAAATGACGGTTAAAAAATGTTATAATCATTTCTATGAATATTTTGGGATACCGGCACTTTCCTCATACATAATCGAGTCTCAGAATTTATACATAATTGAGTCCCGAAATCTATGAATTCGGTTATACAAACAAATTATAAATTTACTATACAAAAGGGCATTTCTAAAGTTAAAAAATTATAAGTTTGGCTAATGCATAGTAGCTTTTAGGTTTTTCTTGATATGGCAGGTTGTGCAAGTAGTCTTTTTTTTTTTTTTTTTTTCTCCTTTCTAAGTTATAAATTTCTCAAGCTATTGTAAGATACAAGAGTCTCAATCACCATTCTATGGTATTGATAGTTAGATTTATGAAATAATTCCATAAAATGTTCTCCAAAACATTTTTATAATATAAGACGGTGCTAGAAGGTTGAAGACGACGACTTCACTGAGACTTTCTCTCTATTTCTCTAACTTTTATGTATGTATCTATATATGTAGTAACTTTGTTGGGGGTTAAATTCTCTAACTTCAATATATATTCGAGAGAGAGTGATAGTGTTTGTTAATAATTTAGCGGGTCGGGACTTTAACAGGTCTTATCCGACGGATCTATACCCGTTCCATTTAATTAGTTTTTAACGAGTCCGGATCGGGTCTTGTTAATCGGTCCGAATCTTACATAAACAGGTCTGGATCCGGGTTGGACCGAGTTGGACGCGACCCATGTACAGGCCTACCCCTCCTCCATCGATGTACTAAAAAAAAATCTTAATTTTTATCATTCAAGCTTAAATATGTAACTGAAAGGGTGGTAACCTTATTCACCCAAAAAAAAAAAAAAGGTGGTAGCCTTGTGTAGAATGAAATGAACTTCCTACAAAAGAATTACTAATAAAAATAGGATTACTAAAATGCATATTCATTAATATTTACTTTGATCATATATTAGAAAACATGTGGCAGTCTTCTTGTCCACAAGAATTGTATCTTTTCCATTGGATACATGTTATCGGATCAAATGATCGATCCCTAAATCAAAACAAGTATTTCATTTAATCTCTTTTAGTTAAATTGGTTGTTCGTTTTGAATTATTTTAAGGAAAACACTTTGGCTCCAAATTATATAAGAGGAATCTCCTCTTACTCAGGTAAGTATCACAATATTAATATGTTGCGTATGTAATTACATGACTATTATCCGACTGTTTAGTTTTAATTAAAAAAATAAAATAAAAAGGTATATGAGTATTGCATACGTGTCAAATTGTGATTAAGACACATACTCAGGCATAAGGAAGTTTCTTCTACCTAATTTGAAACTAAGTATTGTTCTTATTTTAATTAGATAAAATTATTCAAAATGCATAATTAATAAATAAATTACTTTATTCTAAGTTCACTAATGCTAAAATTCTCAACACCTTTTCCCAACTCATCTTTCCCAATTCTTATGTTAGATTATGATGTGTTTGTGTTTGGTTTATTTGGAACTCTCAAAACATAATGGTTCATGGGGGGGCTTATAAGGCCCCAAGGTGGATTGTTGAGTCTGCTAAGAGTTATCTCTGCAAATTCCAAACTACACAGTGTCGTTGTAACACCCCGACCCGTTTATCGGGCAATTAAGTCACGATTTTGGGAATTATAAATTTTATGTAGCAAAATCAAAAGTTACAGGAAATTAAACTGAAAAAAATAATAATAAAATAAAATGAAATGAAAAAAAAATATATATATATATATATATATATAAAATAATAATAAATAAAAAAGAGGGGAGAAATTGAAGTGGCAGCACCTTATTGGGCCACCTCCTCAGCCAATTGCATTTCATGCAAGAATTTAAAATATATGAATGTATATGTATAAAGGTGTTGTATGTATATATGTATATATATATATATATTATATGAAGGGAAATGAGTGGCATCAAAACACCTTGAGTATGTGTGTGTGGAAGATCAGTAGTGAGATTGAGTGCTGTGTATATTGCGTGTGTGTGTCGAGAAAATCAGAATTGAAAAGACAAGAGAGAGTGAGCTAAAGAGAGAAAGAATGAGAGAGAGGGACCTGCTAGACTATATATACACATATCTATATATCACTTTAATAGAAGTTGTGTGAGAAAAGAGGAGTGGAAGGAAACAGAAGCTGCATGAAATAGAGAGAGATTGAGGTGGAGAAGAAGAAGGAAGAGGTTGAGAGAGAAAGAATGGGACTTAAGGTGCAAGCTTAAACAAGTAATATCTTCCTCCCTTTTTGGTTTTAAGTAGCTTGTTTGATATTGTTAAGATGTTTAGATGCTAAAAACAGGGATCCGAGGGACCCCAAAAACCCCACATGCAAATTGACCACCATCGTTGAAGCTTGAGAAATGGGTCAGTTCTCAACTGAACCAAAACTTGAATTAGAGGCTTGGAAATGAAAGTCGGATCCATGAGGATCACAAAATATAAGGAATCATTAAGAATAGCCTTAAAACTAGTGAGTTCCGACCTTGAACAGTTTGAGGTTCAAAAACAAACTCCTTCAAATAAGGCTTCAAACCCAATTTTCTGAACACGACTTGATACCCCATAGGAAGAGGATCACGACCTATCAAAAATCATGTAAAATCATCAAGAAATGAGGTGGTACGATAGAGTTATAGGTGAGACAAAAATGGAGTTCAATTGAACTCCATGGTTAGATTCAAAACCTCAAACCAATGCCAAAACCTTTTCTTAACTCCCTAAAGAAGAATAGAACTTAAAACAGAGGAAAAAGTAGCTTCAAAACTCACGAAATGGAAGGAAAAATTTCTAAGGTTTTGCTGGTCTAATGGCGCAGTGAAGAAGACAACCATGTTCATGGGTTGGGCTATGGGCCGGATCACGGGTCGGGTCTTGATCCACTAGTTTTAAAATAGGTTTGGTTTAAAAATCAAAACTACGTCGTTTTGAATTAAAAAGAATAAAAAAATAAAAAGGGATTAAGGCTGACGTCAGCGTGATGCAATGGACCGGCTGAACCGGTTGGTTCAGCACAGTTTGGGCCGATTCACTTAAAATCAAAATAAACCCATTGGTTTTATTTAATTAATTTTCAAAATTATATTTTGGCCCCCAGTAGATTTTGAAATTATAATTGGACCCCAGGACCTTCTGATAATTAGAAAATGACCCCGACAGTTATGAAAAATTTCACTGAGGCCCAACAGTAATTAATTTAATAATATTTAAATAGGAAAAGTTACTAAAATGCCCCTAGGCTAAAAGTAGACCAAACGAAGTCCAATTAAAATAAATGAATAGTGTATTTTGACTATTTCGAGTATTCCAGACCCAATGGAAGGGTTTATTTTACGAGATGAGACTCTAAAAAATTAAGACACGTAAAAGTATAAATTACCATTCTACCCCTAATGATACTCGGGGCCAATTGAATATAAAAGGTAGTACATATTGACTATTTTGAACGATTCAGACTTAACGGTAGAGTCCATTTCAATAAACGAAGTACCGAAAAATATGACACGTAAAAGTACAAAATTATAAAAACGCCCCTAGACTTAAAATAAACTATAGGTACACAAATTTAGATCTAGAAAAGCCTAAACTAATTATCTTCGATACTCTGGACCTAACGATAACATCCTTTAAAGGAAAATGAGACCCGATAACAAACTAAAAAATGACCAACGCGTCCTTAAGACTTAATGAAGTTACGGGAAGAGGGTAATTGAAATAAAAAGAGCTCTAAATTAACGGTTGAATTGTGTGTTGCTTTTAACAAGAAAGTAACAAGATCTTGAATTGTGATTATAGGGACCCTCGTTAAGGAAGAATTTTTGAATTAAGCTTTTGGGATTTTAGGTGAGTATTTTCATACCATGTTGAGGTGGAATTTCATTATAGATATAAATATTGAACTTCTTTATGATTTGAAAAACAGACACCTTGTGAGTTTTTCATATCATGTTGAGGTGGGCTTTCATTATAGATATAAATATCGACTCTTTTATGATTTTGATAACCGATGCCTTGTAAGTATTTTCATGTCATGCTTGAGATGAATTTTTTTGTTATACATATAAATATTGAACTCTTTTAAGACCTTGATAATAGACATGCTTCATTGCTATCATTTTGAATGACTTATCGATGCATATTGCCTTATAGCCTTTGATAATAGTTATATTGTGCCTAGTGCTTATTTTAAACGATCCACTAATACCTATATTTTCTTCCCATGAATTAAGAAAATGTTTTGTGGGATACTTAAGACACTTTACAGTTTTATTACCGATTTCTGAACTGTTTTAACTAAAGACTAAATATAGAACTCTTATTTGAATAACTGAGTTTGTTATTGAGGTTATTCATTTTGGAGATGATTTTGGCATTTTTGGAATACACCACCCTTTTATGATTGGTCATTATTGAATAGATTGTGACCTTATTGAACCCTAACCACGAGGTATATTGGTGGTATTATTGAATTTGATCTCAGTCAGCGAGGTTCTAATTTGCTCGCTATTGAACCCTACCACGAGATATATTAGTGGTACTATTGAATATTGATCTCAGTCAGCAAGGTTCTAATTTGCTGGCCATAGAAAAGGAAATTTAATGATCTGAACTTTTATGAATATCGAATGTGAACTATGATTGAACTTTGAATTATCGAGCTGAGAACTATTGAACTACGATTTTGATTTTCAAACTATGAAATATGTTATCGAACCATGATGTTGATTTTGAACTATGACTATTGTTATTGAAAATGACTTTGAACCGTAACTATGATCGAGTTGTAATATTGAATTATGATGTTGATTTGACTATGACTATTGATATTGAAAACGACTTTGAACTATGTTTGAATTATAATACTAACCATCGTTATCAAACTATATTATTGAATCATTATTATGATTGTGCTATGTTATCGATTATTGATTTACGACTGTGATTGAACTGAGATTTATCGAAAATGACTTTGGTATTAGTTTCTGATCTGTTGTACTTTGATATGACGTATTCTAATTCCATATGAGTATAGATATTTCAGAATGTACTAACATAGTAGTTTTGAAACTCTTGGCATGTTACTCACTGAGCTGTCAAGCTCATTATAGATATTTACCATGTTTTCAAGTAAGGACTAGACAAACTTGCTTCAGGTGATGCAGGATAAGTGCTTAAGAGATGAAGTGAGTTCTTTTTTATGAGTCCTTTACCGAAGATAGACTAGACTTTTTGGATTTTGTGTATTAAAGTTGTGTAATGTTATGATGCTCTTTGATTTGGAAGCTATGATCTTTAGTGATGATGTTTTAAATCAACTGATTAAGTTGTATAACTTATTTTGTGGATGTGAAAAGAGACAAACAATTTATTCTGCCGCGTAAATGGTAATTAGAAAGGTGTTATGATCATTGAGAGGCCTTGGTGGCCGATCACGAACCCCTAATTCGCATAGGCCGAGTTTCGGGTCGTGGTAGTCGTGTTGCTATGAATTCTCTAAGTAATGTGATGGTAGGAAAATCTAAATGGAAGGCCCCAGAAGTAGGCCTTTTCAAGCTGAACATTGATAGCAGCTGGTCGGATTCGAATGGGAGTGGAGGCGTTGGTGGGTTGGTAAGGGATTGTCAGGGTGAAGTCATTGGGGGGTTTGGCAAAACGTGGGTGGACTACAGTTCGGCAACTCAAGTAGAGATGTTGGCTATTTTGCATGGCCTCATTTTTGCAAAGGAAATTGACATTCATGACATTATCCTTGAGAGTGATAGTTTGAATTGTTTGTTGGCTATTAAATCTCCTCTTGAAGATTTTTAGAGCTTGGGTATCTATGTTGAGGAAGAAAAGGCTGCATTTCGTTTCTTCAGCCGAATTTCTTGTGTCCATGTGAGACAAGAAACAAATGACGTGGCCCATGCTTTTGCCTGTTATGCTAAGGGTCTTGAAAATGATACTTTCTGGATGGAAGAAATTTCCACCTGTTTTAATATTCTCCTGCAAAAGGATTCCTCTTCCCCAAGGAGTTGATTTTTGTATTTGGTTCTCTATTTTGTTTTCTTTCCCTTTTAGTCATAAAAAAAAAACATCATCATTCGTAAAGATGATAATTTTTTCTTATTTGTAAGCTCACCAATTTAATGAATATGAACTCGATGTCATGTCTCCCTAATATTATTGTCTAAGACTTTTGAAATAATATTATAAATTATTGTAGCCCTTTTTTTATTTTGAGACATGAGCGAAAGAAGGATAATTAAATCTATGTCAACTATATAATGTGATCATTGTACTATTGGAATAACATTTGATTGTCTAAAAAATTTAAATTAGTAAAAGGCTACTGATTGACTTTAGTACTTTGACTTGTCATGTTTGAGTAAAAATTATTTTCTAAAATTTTTCAATTGAGATACTTTTTAACGTTTGAAATATGAAGACAAAAAAAAACAGAAGCGGGGAAAAACCTATTTTTGTCCATTTTCAGTGCCACAAGTGCCGCTAAAACATTAAAAAACTGGCAGTGAAGAAAGTTTTTTAGACAGACAGACAATGGTAGGATATATGTATCATCATCCCTCTACATCGATGGAGCTAAGGTTCGGTTGACGGAGAAAACTTTGCGGGTTGCTGGAACTCTTTCTCGTACGGTTCATCCACAACTGTATCCAACTATACAATCAAGGTAAGTTGTTCTCAATTTTTGTTGCTAGTTTGCGTGATTTGTTCTATACTTTTCCTGCTATAATTGCACTAATTTTTGTAATCTATCATCAATTTCTTGATTTGGTTCTAAATTATGGTGATAAGACTAAACCTTTTTATACGAGACTTGGGGTAATATTGATATAATAAGCATGTTAAAGAAGTTGAAACTTCTCGCAGTACTTATTATATGAAATTAACTTTAATCGATTGTTAGATACCCTAGGTCGGGCGCCTAAGATGTGAAAATACTTAGACGAGAGTTAGTATGCTGATGTATATGTACAGGTTGTGTGTGCGCATGCGATACCTACCAAAATCATGCATATTTTTTTTTTTTTATTAAAAGAAATCACCTGGCAAATTCTAGCTTTCGATTTTTGTAATTTTGAACATTTAACAGCTAAAGTGGAGAAGATGATAGGGGAAATTAAATAGAGAGGGATGTAAAAATATTAATACTAAATGGGTTGGTGGGAAATTAAAAATTGTAGAATGTTAATAGGTACAAAAGATTGGATGGTATGGCGAGCATGTAAAAATGATTTTACATAGAAAAACAAGCATTCTATCACCAAAGTACTGCCAAATAAAAACTTTTGCTGTGTGCTCTGTTATTTGTGGCAATTATAAGTGACTTACCAAATGAAATTATGAACTTTTACAAGCTGAGGCTGATAAGAGTATTCAACTATTTAATATTGGTGAATCCTCTATTTAATATTGGATGGATGACTAATGAAGCATTGGCTTATACTGTTGGTGTGTGGGATACAGTATTGCTAGTGAGGATTGTTCATTGAGCTTAACCAGCTGTAAGTTGCTTTTGTTGAATTTTTTTTTCTTCAATGTTATCAATACATTTATTTATGGAGGAGATAAACACCATTTTGGTACTTTTTGTTTCAAAACATTTGGTTTTAGTAGCTTTCAGTAGCTGGTTGCATCATCATTTCTAAGGATCATTTTGTACTATATTTTAGAGTTCTCATTAGCTCAAGTGAATAATTGGCTAACTTTAACACCATTTTGATACTTTCTATTTTAAAACATTTGGTTTTAGTAGCTTTCAGTAGCTGGTTGTGTCATCATTTTGTACCATATTTTAGAGTTCTCGTTAGCTCAAGTGAATAATTGGCTAACTTAAACACCATTTTGGGACTTTGTATTTCAAAACATTTGGTTTTAGTAGCTTTCAGTAACTGGTTGCATCATCATTTCTAAGGATTATTTTGTACCATATTTTAGAGTTCTCATTAGCTCAACTGATTAATTGGCTAACTTGAACTCTTCATCATGGTCCTTCTCATGTTTTCAGTATTACACTTTCTTCCCTTTAGTCTCTATAATGTTCATTCTAATGTTGGGGAAAAATCACAAATAATCCTTACCATGCCAAATTAACATTGCTTTTATCCTTCTCACGATTTTATTGTTCACATCTCAACAAAACTAGGAAATGATTTCCTTCCCTCATTTTTTTGGTGAAGTAAAATTTTTGATTATTCACTGTTAGCTCGGCAGAAGAGAAAAAGAACACCAAAGAAGAGCTAAAAAAAAGGTACAAGATCAGCAGATTTTTTGTTTCTAGGAAAACTTCCATGTAAAGAATAATTTAAGAAATGAAAACTGGGATATTAATCAAGAATGACCCTATGATGGTAAAAAATTATTACTTTGCATTTTATCATGAGAAATCTTCTTTGATCCTTTTCTCGTTGGGAACATGGTCTGATATGCAAGAGTTTCTTGAAGCTTGATGTAAACCTTTGGAGCTTGAGAAGACCTTCAGAAAAGCCAAATGAATGGTGAAACGATTGGATTTTGAAAATTTGCAGCTTATAGAGAACAATTTTGGAATCACATTGTAAGAAGTTGGATTTGGAAGTAGAACATCTGAGAGTAAAATAAAACTTTGTTTTTGAAATATTTTTTAGATTTTAGAGCACAATTATGCTTTCTGGATAATGGCAGAATTGATTTGGATTTTTGAAAGAAATGTGCTCTTATCAATAATTGTAATTTAATGTTTCATGATTGATGTATGCCAAGTCCTTCTAGACCATTGGGCTTTTGTAATTTATTATTCTGAGGGTGTCAAAATACTTAATTCCTCTGTAAATTGGTCATACCTTATTCTTGTTTCAAACTCTTATTTTCTATGTTGTTTCTATATATATATATATGATAAGTAAAGGATGCACCTTTATATTATTAGTTTCACATTGAAACATAGAAATGGGTAGCAAGTGCATCTTTGAGTCTTCTTCCTTTTTTTTTTTTTGGGTGAACTCGAAAGAAGAAAAACAAAGAGAAAATGGAAAACAAAGAGCCGGCCTCTTCTTAGCGGCTTCTCTCAAATGAAACAGCAGCCAAATCTGCTAAAAGCCAAGAACTGATCTCTGGTATAGGCTCCTCCATGCTCACTAGTGGTTCTCTTTTGTGGGCTCCCATGCTTGCCAACCTATAATTTGGGTTCGAACGTTACTATTTCACTGCTTATGCTATTTTTTAGTTGTTAGTTTCTATAGACTAATGATCGATTGAAGTTCTTAATCTGGAATCCTAAGAGGCTAAGATTTTAACACAAGAAAGGTTTTTGTTTTATTTTCTATAAGTTTAGATATCATTAATTTCCATTGGAAGATTTTAAGGATGATTCTTTTATTAATGAGAGCCATTTCTACTGAAAGTAGATTGGATGATGTAGTATAATTACTGCAGTAACAAGTTGGGGCCATGTAGTCGCAATCACAATAGAGTCCAGCTATATATTGTCTATTGGAAGTTGGTCATTTGTCTCCTAGGAACTTGTCCATTACAATGCAAAAACTATCTGATGTGGTGAATTTGGTACTTGTTCTGGTTTGTGTAGTGGGCTTCTTTCCATCTAGGTACTTGGGCCTTCCATTGGGTTCGTCTTATAAGGCCACAACAGTCTAGGATCCTGTGGGCTGGAGGTTAGAGTTGTGAATTCATCAAAGTGTACCTTGAGCTAGGCCCTTGTGTTATACTCTGTTCTTTCTAGGGAAGTGAGACTTCTAACACCGGCATGATTATAACAGGTTAGCATTAAATGCTCCCTGACCATACAAGGTAATCCCCACCTACCCATGATGGACTTGACTGTCCTGTACTGTAGCGGACTTTCCCAAACACCCTGGACCTGGCCTTACCTCTTTTAGGTCAAGTCAAACCTGTACAAACCATGCTCCCTTAGGTTAAAGACCATGCCTGGATAGATTGATCACATGAGCCGTGAGCTAACCCTATAAATAGTGCCAAGTTCTAAATACTCGGGGTTTTCCATAAGATTTCTATCTGCCTCTTTTCTCTCTTTATATTGTCACGAGTCACGACTTTCTCCCTTCTTGACATTGCTTTGGGAATCCTTTCATCATCTTGAGCCCATCCTACATCATTACCTCAAAAATCATTCCTCTACTGTTACTGCAAGCACATATTTAGTGGCCCATTCTACATGTAACATTCACTCCGATATGAACACACACCCTCACCTTCCCTCTCCCACCCACATAATGTTCATTCAATTTTTGTATTTGTGTTGGCAAAGCATGCTTATTTATCATCACTTGATGGAAGATGGTAGAGTGTGAAGAGATTTGGATAGTGAAATGAAAGGCCATTTGTACACACTCTGAACTGTGAATTGAGAACGAACTTTTATGAAGGATGTTGTGGAGTTAGCCTAGCACCATGAGTAATTTTTAACTTTGGAAATGCAAACTCTTGTCTATTTCCTCTGCTTATGATGTACCTAGTAATGTTTAATCATTAATGAGTTTTATTTGTTTTATTCTTCAGTCATTTGCTAATGTAACAATAGTTTCTTCATTATCATAAGGGCATCTTGTAGGTTTCAATACCTTGGTTGATGATGTCTCTATTGAACATGATTAATGTGTTTTCAAATAGCTTGACTGCACACCGTCTTAATTGAATCTCCGTGTAGAACAAACATCCCATTATTCAGTGCTACTACTTTATGTCCATAAATGCGGAAGAAAGTGCTAAGGATATCATAACTATTGAAGCAGAAGTTACTGGGGCATTGTTTAATGATTTTAAGAAGCACAACTGCAGAGTGGATGTAGTTCTCAATGCTTTTAAAAGAAACTTGATGTATTAACCAAAAGCTTACATTCTTAAAAGCTGTTTTTATTGGTCCTATATCTAGCAGGAAAATCCCTCTTTCTGTTTTTCCATGATCATGAAGATGGGTTGCGAAAATAGCCTTTGCGTTCGTGGGGTAAGGCTAACCTTCCCTAGACCCTGTAGTGGCAGAAGCCTCATGCATTGAGCTAGCCCTTACGAAGATGATGGAGTGCTTGAGTTAAACAAATGATTTTCCACTTGCAACCGTAAACCTTCTGTCGATAACTTGTCAGGTAAATTCTGTGCGCATGCCATGATTGAAATTAATATCCCCTCATGCATTACTGCCCATTAATTACAAGTTTGGTAATTAATTGTTATTGTCAGTTATGGCCAGATTAGGAAGCTCCCCCCTCAAATTTGGTCTCCTGCTAGACAAACCCTGCCTCATATTTAATTATATCTTTTCCATGTTAGTTCATGAAGGGTTGAAACCTTTCTTTCAAATGAACTAAATAAACTATTTAATTGTATGATATTAAGAATTCAATGCCAATTATATTCATTTAATAGTAAGGGAACTAATGACAAAATAAAAACAAAATTTATGCTAATTAAATGGTATTTAATCATTGGTGAAAGTCAATATATATCCTTTTCAAGCTCAGTTCGTAATAGGGTCTACTAAGACCTGCCCTTTTCGCTTTTGATTTGAACTGAGGCCAAACTCTAAATTATATACATTCTTATTTCTTGATTTTATTTTCTTATATATATATATATATATATTAATGTGCCAAGGCAGAAGAACAATCAAGCAATAACAAAGACATTGCCCTTGAGTGCTTTGTGCCATGAATATAGGTTTTATGTTCTTGTGTTATCTTCATTCTCTCTTCTATTTAGTTCTTATCACTTGTTACCCAATCAACATTCTATAACATTATCACTCCTATTAACAACTTTTCCCTTATTTCGAATATTAAAGAGTACATGAATTTTTTTTTGCAATTAGACAAATTTTTAAGCATGAGAGGTAGGAGATTCCCATTGCTTCTTTCCCATGTGATAGACTAAAAAAACATGGACATGACATGGACACGCAGACACATCATTTATAAAAAAAAGTAGGACACATATACATTGAATAAGTAGGACACATATACATTGAATATATATATATATATATATATATATATGAATTTTTTTATATGTTTATATAACCATATAATAAAAATTTAACGTTTTTTCAATTAAAATTGGCATTTAAAAACACAAATCACAAAAAATTATTAAAACATTAAAATAGCAAATCCATTAAATAAAAATGCAAGAACTTTTTCATTTAATTATCAACATCCATGATTCAAGTTCCAAAATAAATTTATTGACTATATATATATAAAAAAACCAAAAATAGAACTACGGAGAAGTGGAGAAAAAAGGAAAAAAATCCAAAATAAAAAAGAAAATGTGTCCCAAAATGTATCCAAAACATGTCATTATTGTGTCCAGAATGTATCCGAAATTTAGAAAAAAAATGGACACTTGTTTCGTGTGTTTGACATGTGTCCTGTCTCCCTCTCTGCAAACTTGATTAATATTTTATTTAGCTTGGCAAGTCAATAAAATTTGTAGAAGGGTCCAACATTGAACTTGATCATCAAACAATTCCCTTTTCCCTTTCCCTTTTGAATTTGATTTGCAAACAGCCACCCTGGTGCACATACTTAATTTAGTTACTTTATTATTTTCTTTGTTTCCTGCTTGAACATTAGCATTGTTATTTAAAAAAAAGGGGGGGGGGGGGGGGGGGCATTACTTGTTGCAAATTTGAGTTAAATATTGGCTAATCCCCACTACCTTTGTTACTTCAATCCACTAGGCCATGACTTTTGTTATCCTTGTCATTGACCATGACCTTTCGGGATCTTGAGAAAAGCCAAACTGAGATGGATGAAAGAAATCAACACCTTGAAAATTCCATGAACACACTAACAAAATTAGTCACCCAACTCAGTGAGAATTTTCAAAATATGGTTGTCTTTAGGCAAAAATCATGGGGATGACCAAATGGGTGATACCTTGATTTCTCCTAAACTTGGGTATGATCCTCTCCACCATGATTTTGTGGACCATTCTAACCGTCAGTCAGGAGTACTCCCTAACCTGCATTTACCTTGAGCCCATCATGTGGCTGGATCAACTTTTAGAGCGAGTTGCGAATCAAACCCAAGATAACTGGTAAGAGATTTCCCCACGTTGGAAATCTCCATCCAATAGAGAATGTGTTTGAAATGGAGCCTTTCCTAGTAGGTGACCTTGAGGCCCCTCGTAGACCTCTACCTCCGGGTAGAGTACAGGAAGGACGTTAACATCATTCCCCACCATGGTATTATCACGACCAACCTAGGCATTACCAGGAAGACTCTAAAGATATTACTAGAAATGTCAAGATTGACACCCTTAGTTACAATGGGAAGCTAGATCCCAATGCTTTCCTAGAATGGCTTGCAGACATGGAAGACTACTTTGAGTGGTATGAAATGTCAGATTATCAACGAGTGCGTTTTGCTAAGATGAAGCTAGTTGGAGTTTCCAAGCAAACTTATGTCTAGGTGAGCCACCTATTACCTTGTACGGTGAAATGAAGATGAGACTAAAAGAAAAGTACCTCCCCACGTATCATAGAAAGCAATTAATTGACCAATGGATGAACTTGAGACAGTTAACTTCTACAGTAACCAATTATTTAGCTCAGTTTGAGAAGCTTTTCATGTGCTGTGGTATCAATGAGGAGTCGTGGGTGACCATTAGCAGGTTCATAAATGGGTTAAGGCTTGAGATCAAGAGAGAACTCAATCTCTATTCTCCTAACACACTAGAAGAAGCCTTTTTAAAGCTTTGGAGATTGAGAAATTTCTTAGACTGTCTAATCAGAAAAAGAGCCCCTTCTTATTTTGTGGAGTCACAACAATCTAGATTAGTTTCTTTTCTGCGCTTTGGTGGAGTCTCCCAGTCAGGATCTGCCTTTTCAGGAGGTAGCAATAACCCCACTTAGGGAGTTAGTATCCAACAGGGTAGAGAGACCACGTTCTCTAGTTCCCATCCGAGTGGATCCAACATTGAGCTGCTTCCCGTTGCCCTAATCGTACTTTGACCCTATATCGAGAGGTTAGAGACACATACGAGAAGATAGAAATTCAACAAGTTAATACCCTCGTTGGTTGTCTTAATTCTGAGGAGGATGACAGAGTGGACATGGTAGAGAATGGTGATCACCACCTTAATGTCATGAGGTGTATCGTCTCCACCCCTGTAGAGAATGATGATTGGAAGCACACTACCATTTTCCATACAATCCTTCAATGTGGAGATAAACTTTGTCAGATTGTTATTGATGGAGGTTGTTCTATGAACATGGTTTCTAAGCGCGCGGTTATTAGAATGAAAACTCATGCCCGCACCACACCCAGAACCTTTTTAGGTAGCTGGGTAGACAAGACTTACCTTCTAGCGTCCGAGAGATGTTTGGTTCCTATCTAGATGGATGCATATTTTGAAAAAGTTTTGGTGTGATGTCTTACTTATGGATGTCAGGCACATTGTATTAGGTCGACCTTGGAATTATGACATGGATGTGTTACATCATGGGCGTGCAAACACCTACACGTTCAAGCATGGTGGTCAGACGATCCAATTAAACCCTAGTAAACCTGTTGAGCAAAGTTCTGAGTCTAAACCTAAGTCTTCGTCACAACCACCCAAAAGACAAACCCTTCGACTCTTGAATAGGAAGGAATTTAAGAAGTAGGTAAGGAGTTGGGTTTAGTAGTAGCATTGGTGTATAAGGATGCCCTTCAAGTTCCATCAGACCCTAAAGTTAATTTGCCACCTAGGTCACCCAATTGTTGCAAGAATTTCAGGATGCGACTCCCGATGAACTCCCAAATGAGTTACCACTAATGAGAGACATCTAGCATGCCATCGACTTAGTCCCAGGATCTCAATTGCTTAACCTTCCGCACTACCGAATGAATCCTAGGGAGTGTGATGAGTTGAGAAGCCAGGCAGACGACCTTCTACACAAAGGAGTTATTAGGGATAGTCTTAGTCCATGTGCTGTCCCTACCTTGTTGACTCCAAAAACAGATGGCTCCTGGAGAATGTGTGTTGATAGTTGTGCCATCAACCAGATCACTATCAAGTATCGGTTTCCTATTCCTTGTCTTGACGATATGTTGGATTCCCTAGCTTGTTCACAATTGTACACCAAAATCGATTTGCGTAGTGGGTATCACCAAATCCGAATTAGGCCAGGTGATGAATGGAAAACTGCTTTTAAGATTCCTGATGGCCTCTATGAGTGGTTAGTTATGTCTTTTGGCTTGTCGAATGCTCCCAGCACATTCACGAGAGTGATGTCTCAAGTCTTACGTCCATTCATAAGGCAAGTTCCTGGTTGTTTACTTTGATGATATCTTGATTTACAGTCGAACTCAGAAAGAACATTTAGATCACCTCTGGCATGTTCTTCAAACACTTTATGTTGCGAAGTTATATGCTAACCTCAAGAAATGTTCATTCTTGCAAACTCGGGTGATCTTTCTCGGCTTTATTATTTCCACACAAGGAATTTCCGTAGTGATCCGGTTGATGGCATGGGTTTGAGAGTGGCCCACACCCAAGACTGATTGCATGGGTTGGCTACATTCTATAGGCGGTTTATTTGGGAATTTAGTTCTATTATGGCTCCCATCACTGATTGCATGAAAATGGGGAAGTTCCAATGAACTATTGCTACTACTTGTGCCTTTGAGCACATTAAGACGAAGATGATAGAGGCCGGCCCTTGTCTTACGTCACCTAGACTTTTCTAAAGTCTTTGAGGTTGCTTGTGATGCTTATGGGGTAAGGACTAGGGGTATTTTAAGTCAAGAAGGCCACCCCGTTAGATATTTTAATGAGAAACTCAATGATTCTAGGCAGCGATACTTTACCTATGATAAGGAGTTATACATTGTTGTATAGGCGCTGTGGCCTTGGTGGTATTACCTAATACCTCAAGAGTTTGTATTGTACTCCGATCATGAGGCATTGAAATACCTTCATTCACAATGAAAATTGAGTAAAAAACATGCTAAGTGGGTTGAGTTTCTTCAGGAGTACACTTTTGTTCTTACTCATTGTGTCAGCATAGAAAACAAGGCTGCTGACTGTAACAACCACAAATTTTTTTTTTTTTTTATATTAAATTTTGTTGGTTGTTATTATATTTTTTTTTATTATTATTATCATGTATGTGTAGGTATATATGGTGGAACATGTATATAGATATATTACATGTATGTTATGTGCACATGTAAGTATGTATGTAGGTATGTATTTAATGCATTTAATATATATATATATATATATATATATATATATGAGATGTGTGTGAACAGTAAGGTGTGTCAGTTGGTGTGCAAGTGGGTGTGTGACTGTGTGTGTGTGTCTGCGAGTAGCAGAGTGTGTGTGTGTGCTGTACATGGTGGAGTGTATGTGGGGGGGTTGAGTGTAAGCCACTCAAGGTGGCATGATGAGTGCTGACAGTGTGTGTAAGTGTGTTACGTGTGTGTCTATCCAAATGGGTATGGGTGTGTAAGTCTGATTTAGAGAGAGGGAGTGAAGAGAGAGATAGTATAGAGAGAAAGGAGCAGTGAATCGATATATGTATAGGTATGTTGGGTTGAATTTGAGAGAACAAGAGAGAAAACAGAGAGAGAGAGAGATCAAGTGGGAGGCTGGGGAACCCAGGGCGTTGGAACCAGAAAGAGGGACGGAGGTCGGCTTCCAACAGGTTAGTCTTGTTGCATTCTGTTTTGAACTTTTTTTTTTTTTGCATGAATGGTAGGTTTGATTAAGGGACCTTGTAGAGTTTGAAATTTAGGGTATTTTAGAAAAAGAATCACGTAAAATGATGCCAAGAAGAGGGAGAAAAATGTGATTACAGGTTAGGGAGAGAAAGTGGAAACCTTGTGATTTCATGTAGTAAAACCGAAACAAACAATGAGGGAGTATTCCCCTTAAGTGAAGACCCTTATTTCGTTAAGAATGGGACCGAAACAGGGAAGAAAATGACATGAAATGGGGGAGAACCAGTCGCCGGAATCTGGCTTTTTTGGGCCGGAATAATCAGTCCGGGCATGTTCGGGTGATGGTGTTTGGAGTTTAAAGTGACCCCAATGAAGTCCCGAAGTTCCTAGGAGTCTTTTAGTGGAAGAACAGAGGAGTTTGAACGTGGAAATAGGGAGAAAATGGGAGGGGTAGTCGCGGTTTTCCGGCGAACTGGCCGGAGTTCGGCCGGGGAAGATGACCGGCTTTTGGCCGGAAGATCGGGGCGCAGGGGCGTTGGGTCGTTCCTGATGGGCCACTGGATTGGTTTGTTTAAAAAGAATTAAAAGGGTTGGGCTGGGTCTGTTTTAAAAAGGGGAGTGGGCTAACTGTTTTGAATTTAAAGGGTTTGGGCCTGTTGGTCTTTGGCCCAACAAGTAAAGGAAAAAGAAAAAAAAAAAGAAAAGAAAAAGAGATGGGTGCGGCTGGTGGGAGTCGAACAGGAGACCGATGGGGTGAGGGGCCAAGCCTTGACCACTGAGCCACATGAACCCTTGTGTTTAAAAATTTCATTGAAATATATATATGTAATAAAATTTGTTAAACAGAAAAATAAAATAAAAAGGTGCATTATGCACCTTAGGAGATTCGAACAGTGGAAGTTTTTGGAGGTGAGGTGGCACGCGTCCGCTGTGCCACCCTATTCGACCAACCATATTTGCGCACAGAATATATATATATATACTATACATTATGAATTTAATTTAATTAAATATATTTAATTAAATTAAATACTCCTAAATGGTCCGACATCCAAATGAGGCAAGCCTTATATGTTTTCTAACTATCTTGGGCCTACTAAGACCAACGGTGAGGTCTATGACGCGATACGAGGTCCCGAAAAATAAAAGACCTGTGGAACCCTTAAAAATTACCAAAATACCCCTGAGTCAAAACGCGGTCAAACGAACCCCGATTTAAATAAACAAATAGTGAAATCTTATTATCTTGAACATTCCGGACTCAACGGTAGAGTCCAATTTATGAGTGGAGGCCTCCAGAAATGGGAAACCGTGAAAGTACGAAACGACAGTTTTGCCCTTTTTAGCCTAGATGTCCGAATTGAATTCCACGAGAGCCTAAACTTATTTTCTTCGACGTTCCGGACTCAATAGTAGAGTTTAATTTAGCAAAATAGAAACTTATAAAATAAAGACATAAAATTTGTTGAATAGCATCATTCAGGAAACAAATGAACTGAGTCACATGTTATGATTTTAGGGACACGAAAGGGCAAGGAGAAGGTGATCTTATTCTCACAGTGATCCTACTATACTACGAGTACACCTTCCTGAGTTGAGGTCGATTATCAGGTACGATATATTGTGCTAAGTAAGAAATAGAATTGAGATTAGGAATACTTGTTCTGCTGCCTTGATTGTTCACATGTTTGCTTGATTGTTCACATGCTTATGTGCTTCATGCTATCTTGCTAAAGTTGGGTGATGAGGTGGATGATGATTATGTGTATATCGCATGTGTTAGAGTAGTGTGTGAATTATATGCTTTGAGAACTGTTGACATTATGAAATATGTACTTGAAAGCATGTTTTATGTATGAATGGGATGCATCATTGAGATTACATTATGACATGATGAAATCAGAGCATATTGGCATAGTGTGATTCCTTGGACATGGCGTGAGTTAAGCACTTGGTGCTTTGCATTATGAGGGTGCAGATCCTGTGGTGAAAAACCCAAAATCGGCCATTAGGTGCTCGCCGGCCTGACGGATTCCGGACCGTGAAGCGAGACATACAAGGTACTCATGCCGGCGGGGAAGGGCCTGTATCATGAGACATGGGTGGCATAGAGTTGCATGGGTGTGTCACACAGTACTGCTCACATGTTATATACTGTTCATATACTGCCATCATGATATCGAATGCCATATAGAAATAACTGTACACTTGCACATGCCACGACCTTAGTTTTGTTTCTTGCATTAGCATTATATTGTACCAGCATGTTGAGCTGGCCCCTTTAGTGGGGCAAACATTTCAGATGATGTCCCAGCTGTACGAGACGTGGAGATGATCTGATTAGGGACTATGTTAGGCCCAAGGGGCGCTTTTGATATTGTATAAGGGCATAAGCCCGAGATTGTATCCTATTTTGTATGTTGTGAACAAATGGACCATTCCTTGTGTATGTATCAGAACAGTATGTAGAATGTATGTGATTGTCCTTAATTATCTTTTATTTTCTTTATTATTTTATTTCCTTTTGTCTCGTTACTCGCGCCTCGGGTTCGCTGGAATTCGGGGCGTGACAGACGCATTGAGTCTAGTTGTGCTAGCCTTACAATCCATGCATGTCCATGTGGTAGGGTTTGATAAAATGAAAGATGAGTATGTTATATGCCCACATTTCAATATCATATTTGATGCGCTTCATGATGGTAATCATCGAGATTATATTGATTTCATTCTTCGAAACGACTACTTGTTTTGTGGAACTAAGCTTTGTATTCCTCGCACTTCTGTTCAGGACTTCCTAGTATGGGAGTTGCATGCCGAAGGGCTTGCAAGGTCATTTTGGGAAGGACAAGACAATTGTTTTGGTTGAAGATAGGTTCTATTGGCCCTCCCTAAAATGAGATGTTACTTGGATTGTGTCCCAATGTTGTACATGTCAATCAACCAAAGTTAGAAAACAGAACATCTGGGTTATATTCTCCTTTAATATGCCATGGCGAGATGTTAGCATGGATTTTGTCCTCAGGTTACCTAAGACCGCTAGAGGCATGATTCTATTCTAGTGGTAGTAGATAGATTTTCTAAGATGACCCACTTCATTTCATGTAGCAAAACCCTCTACGCATCTCATGTGGCTAAGTTATTTTTTCGCGAAATTGTTTCTCTCTATGGGTTTCCCATTTCAATTGTCTGACAGAGATGTCAAATTTGTTAGTTATTATTGGAAGACATTGTGGAAACTCTTTGGCACCCAATTGAAATTCCCTGCTGCTTTTCACCTCCAAACTGATGGCCAAACTGAGATTGTCAATCATAGTCTGGGTGATTTGCTTAGGTGTCTAGTGGTGGGTGAGTGTCAAGGTAATTGGGATCTCTTGTTGCCTACTACTGAGTTTGCTTATAACAGTTATGTTAATAGGTTAACAATTAAGAGTCCTTTTGAGAGTGTTCGTGGATTTTCACCCCGCCAACCCATTGACCTTGTTCCCCTACTGCCTGATTCACGACCTGCTGCCTCTGTTGAATCTTTTGCCCACCATATCCATGACTTGCATGCTGATATTAGATGCAAAATTGCAATGAGTAATAACAAATATAAGCTTGCTGCAGATGTTCACCATAGGAAACTTGAATTTAATGAAGGTAACTATGTTATGGTTCGTGTGCGTCCAGAATGATACCCCAATAATTCTTTCAAAAAATTGCATGCTTGTGCACTTGGACCATTTCATATCCTACGTAAACTAGGCCCTAATGCATATTTAATTGACTTGCTTGCTAACATGAATATTAGTTGAGTTTTCTATGTGGAGGATTTGCTTCCTTATCGAGGTACCTTTGAGCCTCCCACATTGCCCACATGTGTTCCTCTAGGGTGTGCAGCCAGTGCCTCCGTTCTTGTTCCATTCCTTGCTGTTCTGCCGGTACCATCTTACCCTACTGATCAGATTGAGGCCATTCTTGATGACGAGATTGTTACTTCTCTTCGTGGTGGCTATCGACGCTTTCTTGTCAAATGGCGTCACTGACTTGACATCGATGCTGCATGGATCACCGAAGATGAGCTTCGCCGCCTTGACCTTGATCTTTTAGAACAATACTTCTCAAAAAGAGATTTAAGCTTATAAAGCGTGGGCTCCAAGTAATGGTTATATATAGAGGTGACAAATGTTATCCAAACCCGTCAACCCGCCCTAACCCGCTCACTAATTAACGTATATGGGTAACTCATTTAGTTAGCGGGTCATAAACGGGTTAGGTAACAAGGAACCCTTCAATTTAGCGGGTCAATACGGGTTGAATATGAGTGTTTGGCGGGTTGAGAAAAGGAAAGAACAAAAAAGTATAGGAATATATATATATCTCCATTTATATATATATATATATATCTTCATTTGGGAAAGAACAAAATAGTAAATAAAACAAAATTAATATTTAGAGAATATAATTCAATATCACCATATATATAAACAAAACACAAATCAGAACCTTGTGATTCAAAGTAAGTTGAATTGGTCTTTACTAGGAGCTTTGTATACCATTTTTTTTCATAAACAATAGTTGGCATCATGATCCACATAGGAAGATATCCAAGAAAGACTACTATTATTGATGTCATTATCCCTGTGCGGATGACTTTGGTTACTCTATGTGAAGGAGGTGATCTCTTCACCACTATTGAATATTCCCCATTAATTTTCTAATTGTATTCTTGACTTTCTTTTAGCTATGTTGTTTTGCTGGGTTTTCAATAGATCCAAAGTAAAACAATTATTGTGATTATTTAGAAATAATGTTTCTTCCACTAGGGTGGAAAAAAAATAACGGGTTGGATTCGGGTTGACCCGACCCGTATTTGACCCGTTTAATTACAGGTCAAATATGGGTTCAACCTGTTTTGACCCAACCCATTTTCAACCCACCCAAACCCGCCCAACTCGCCCATTTTGCCAGGCCTAGTTATAAGCGACAAATGGTTGTGTTATTGAGAGGATGGTGTGGGGAGAGCAAGGTTTATGAAAGAAAAGGTGTTAGATGATGTTTGGTGGGATTCTATGTATTATATCCTTTCTTTTACAATGCCTATTTATGAGATGATTAGGGTTTGCGATATGGACAAACCTTGTCTTCACTTGGTTTATGATATATAGGATTCGATGATTGAAAAAGTGAAGACCACGATATATAGAAAAGAAGGAAAGTGGTACGAGGAGTCATCTAGCTTTTATGAGATTGTACACCAAATACTTTCGATCGTTGGAACAAGAATAACACCCCACTTCATTGTTTGGCCCATTCATTGAATCCAAAGTAAGTTTTACATCTTGATCTTTAGTCTTTTAAGGCTTTAACAATTTATTCCAATCAAAGTTCACTTACAAACTAAATTTTAATTTTTTCTTTCTAATATTTAAGGTATTATTGCAATGTGTGACTTTATGAGGATCCAAGTTGAGTTCCTCCACACAAGGATTTTGAGGTTTCTCGTGAAAGGATAAGGTGCTTTAAAAAATACTTCCCCAATTCAGACGACCGCACAAAGGTTAATTCGGAGTATGTCAAGTTTTCAACACGTGCGGGAGACTTTAGGGAGTTTGATTCCATGAATGACTGGTACACTATGTATCCTAATGGTTGGTGGGTTATCAATGGGGTGTACAACTATCTTCTTCATCATGCTATGAGAGGAATTAGAGTACTTACTCCTTTGTGCACTCGATGAGAAGGAACAAGATGACACTACAACGTGTCAAAGACTTGGTTTACATCCATAGAAATCTCCGTCTTCTATCAAGAAGAACCCCACAATATATGCAATGAGAGACTAAGATGTGGGATATTGGTGGAGATACTTTTGATTCATTTGAGGATGTTGGGGTGCTTGAGGATGCAAGCCTCTCACTTGATGAATCGGAATTGGAAGCCATATTCTTTACGGATGATGGTGATGGAAGAGAAGAAGAAGATGATGCTTGAAATGGGGCTTTTTGGGGGGATTATTAGTAGAGCTTTGTTTTGTATTAAACTTTAAATTTTTATTCCACTAGCAATTATTGAACTTTGGATGCTTCATGCTTGTTATGATTTTGTTATCTATAATCTATTGATATATTTGGTACTTTAAAGTTTTATCACTTTATGATGCTCCATGTTGGAATTGTGTTACTTGTGTAGATGTTGCATTGAATGATAATTATCATATATTGATATGTAAAGTTGAAATTGTGGAATGTTGAAAGCGTTGAGTGATTATTAATTAAAATTGACGAATTGATAATTGATTTCTTATGAATTGTGGATTTTTTTATACCTAATTTGATTGATATAGAGATAAAATTTGATTATATGATTATATATATATATATATATATAAATTATTTTATTTAACGTGTTCGTGTCCTACTTTTTTGAAAAATCGCGTGTCGGCTTGTCTGTGTCGTGTCATATTCGTGTTCGTGCTTCTTAAACCTTAACCAAGGAGGAGTTGGTAGATGGGGGGAGAGACGGGATGTTGTGGAGGGGTAGAGGGGAGGGTAAGTTCACGGTTTGTTCCTTTTATAGGAAATTGGTGGAGGGGAGAGATAAATTCTTTTCCTTGGAGGGTGATTTGGAGGTCTAGAGTGCCCACAAAAGCCTCATTTTTTTTGTTGCTTGGGATACAGTGTGGGGTGTGATATTAACAATGGATAACTTGAAGAGGAGAGGCTTCTAACTTCTAAGTTGATGTCCTTTATGTAGAGAGGAGGAAGAAATGGTGGACCATCTTCTTTTATACTGTAAATATTTTTGAGATGCTTGGAACTTACTTTTTTGCATCTTTGGGTGTTTATGGGTGATGTTGGCGAAGGTAAAGCAACTTTTTTTGGGATGGAGATGTCAAAGGATGAGGAAGGAATTGAGAATCGCTTGGAGGATGGCACCCACTTGCCTTATTTGGTATTTGTGGAGAGAAAGGAATAGAAGAATTTTTGAAGGGGAGGAAGCCCCCCTTTGGGAGTCTAAAGATATTTTTTTGAGAACCTTTTTCTTTTGGATTAAGGAAGAATATCCTATATATCTAGATAGGCTTATTGATTTTTGGGGGGATCTTAGGCTTTAATTGTCGTAACCGGTCCCTTTCTTTTATTCAAAGGGGTTGCCTTTCTCGGGCCCCTCTAATCAATATATTTACTTTTACTGATCAAGAAGATGTTTTCTCTTCTAACGCCAGGTGGTGTGATAATAATCTTGGAAATTGGAAAGAGTGGCCTTTCCTTTTATTTGTTCAGATAATGGTCTAAATTGCTGACAACGATAAATTCTTCCCATATCTTGATTTTGTATTTCTTTTCTTTTTCTTCCTTTATATCAAATCAAGACAGATTTAAACCGTGTCAGTAGCAAAGAACTTGGTGACTCCACTGTTCTCCCATAATCTTCTTTTCCTTTCTGTCTTCCCCTCTTCTTCCTCTTCCTCACTTTTTTTCTCAGTGGATTTTTAAAATATGATTGTAACAAATCTGTTAAAATATGAATAGATCCTATAATATTTGAATAAATGTGATGTAATCTGTAAAGTTAAAAGGTTTTCTTGTTTTGGATTTGAACTTAGAAGATATCATTCTTTGTTAATCAAATCAGTAGCTTGGACATATACAACTGCCGATTTTACTTGATTTTGTATATGAACTGACCCAAGCCAAGCTCTAGCTTGGTTAGTTTTATGTGACCCAAGCTTGAACACACTAGTCGTAGCTTGTATTGAGTTCGACCCAGGCTTGAACACTGTCCTTGTTAGTACATAAGCAATGCTCTATGTTAGTACATAAGCAATCCGAGGACAAATCAAAAGTAGCAGAGAATATGAGAGTTGGGATTACGGGGGTGTAGGTTATGAAAGTACTTTGAAAGTGATAGCACTTTCGGAGTGTCTATATGTATATTTTTTCATAAGCATTATCTGCGTAGACATTTTGTATAGAAAACTTGTGTGGGGTAATTTGACCTAAATGCTTAATATGTAGGCTAATAGTGTGCTCATGCCCTTTTCATTTAAGCACAAAGTATTACAGAGGCAATTTGATCAACACAGATCTTGACAGAATCTAAATTGCGACTTTCTTGTCAAAGCACATAGTATTTCAATGCAACAGTATTGCATGTTTAGTTAGACAACATGCCATAAAACAAAATCGTAAGGCATATAAAGTAGTCAGTAATTAAACCAATTCAAAATTGTTAAACATAACCATCCTAACTTAGAACACTGTATTTGAACACTACTAAATTTAACTGTAAATACAACATAGACTATAAGGCTTCTTATGCATTGCATTTAAGTCATCATCAATGCTCATAATCTTCAATTCAGGATTGCCTTGTCGCAGTGTGAATTTTACATAAAAGAGATAGTCAACTTGGATACATTTATTCATCTATTTTTCTAGCAAATCAAGATACTCCCGAAATTTTGAAAATAAGAAATATGAGTTCAAAATATATATAAAAAAACATTAAAGAAGGTAAAATAAATAAAGAGATAATTATGAAATATAACAATGCAGTCATAATTTTGGGGGTTCATATTCTTTTTTACCTCCATTTTTTAATTCATTAATGAGTATGCATCACAAAATAGAACTTTTTCTGCCTGTTTCCCAAAAAACGTTGTTGGAACTGATGCCATGGATTGTCATGATTCACAAACTGATTATACTTTTCACAACAAAAGGAAAACATAAAAAATAAATCAAGAAGAACAGGTAATAAATTTCAAACCATCAGCACTTAACACTGCGTGGAACTTTTCATTCCTGATCGATTGCCTCAGAATTAGTTGAATACATAAAGACAAAAAAAAATTCCATTAAACATAAAGATTAAAAACACTATGCTCAAAGAGTGTCAACAAAATTTGAAAGCAAAGGGCCTATATGGAGCTTCAAAAAGTCCTTCAAAATGATTCAAACTGGGAACCCAAGGCTCCACTTCCCTTGTTAGAAATTCAACCAGCGAAACAAAACCAAATGCGCCCTCATGTTCAAGTAAAGGAAAGGTCACTATGGGTATTCGTCCAAAGTAATAGTTTTAAAGGTCATTACAATAACAAGTGGTGATGTCAGTGGACCCTTGAAAATATGGTTTCATGCAGAGGAACTGATAAACAGCTTTTCTTGGTACTTAAATTGGTAAACCTAGAGGCCAATTTCATGGAGAAACAGAGCTCAACCCCTAAAAAGTATCATGGGTTTGTTATGACTCCACATTCTCGTCCTGTTTTTTGTTGCTTAAGGTACCTGGAGCTTCATTTTCTTGGCAAGTTCTATTCACTCGATCGCGAGCAACAAAATCTCAAAAAAATTAACTATAAGATATAAACTTTTTACTCTATTTTTCTGTTTTGCTTCTTAATCATATCAGGTCAGGATTAATGAAAGACAAAATAGAAAAAGATGAAGCAGTTAGAGATAAAAGAAAGAGAGAGCAATCAAAATCTAAGGAAATTTAATTACTACATAATTCGTAAATTACTCCACATATATATTACCATGGGCATCGATAGTTAGTTGAAACTGAACCCTAGGTATTGTTAGGGTTTTATTGAAAAGATGACTGAAAAATATGACAAAAAAAATAGCAGAGGGAGAGAGTTGTTTAGGGAGAAAAGAATTAGAGAGAGTTTTTATTCTCTTCTCTAATCTATGTATTTATAATACAAGAAATATAAAGGTTTACAAAAATAGACTAGGAATATTACAAGGAATATTCTTATTTTGTGAAATATCCTAACAACATATTCTAGCAGCATATTCTAACACTCCTCCTCAAGTTGATGCATATATATCCCGCCCAACTTGCTTGCAATTGGATGAAACATTCTGCTGCAAAGTCTCTTAGTAAAAACATCTGTCAGCTGTTCCCCTGAAGTCACAAAGGGTATGCAAATTAACCCTTGATTCAGCTTCTCTTTAATAAAATGTCTATCAATTTCAATATGTTTTGTGCGATCATGCTGAACTGGGTTATGTGCAATGTTAATAGCTGCCTTGTTATCACAATACAACTTCATGGGCTTATCTATCGGCACTCCCAGGTCACGCATAAGTGTCTGAAGCCACATAAGTTCACAAACTCTATGTGCCATAGCTCTATATTCAGCTTCGAAGTTAGATCTAGCTACTGCCTGTTGTTTCTTACTCCTCCAAGTAATCAGATTACCTCCTAAGAAGGTACAGTAGCCTTGTTATCACAATACAACTTCATGGGCTTATCTATCGGCACTCCCAGGTCACGCATAAGTGTCTGAAGCCACATAAGTTCACAAACTCTATGTGCCATAGCTCTATATTCAGCTTCGAAGTTAGATCTAGCTACTGCCTGTTGTTTCTTACTCCTCCAAGTAATCAGATTACCTCCTAAGAAGGTACAGTAGCCTGAAGTAGACCGTTTATCATTCATGGAACCTGCCCGATCTGCATCTGTGAACACTTCTAGTTTCAAATGATTGTGGTATGAGAACAGAATCCCCTTTCTTGGAGCAGACTTGAGATATCTCAGAATACGGTACGCTGCCTCTAAGTGCTGAACTCTAGGATCATGCATGAGCTGGCTAGTCACTCCCACTGCATATACTATATCAGGACGTGTGTGAGAGAGGTATATCAGTCTTCCTACCAATCTCTGATATCCTCCCTTACCCACGGGATCTCCCTCATTACCACTCAGTCGATGATTAGTTTCCATGGGAATATCTACGGGTTTGCATCCCAACATCCCCGTTTCCTTTAGCAAATCAAGGATATACTACGTTGGCAGATCAAGATCCCTTTATCTGATCTGGCAACTTCAATTCCGAGGAAATATCGCAAGTTTTCCAGGTCTTTGATTTCAAATTTGTTGGCTAGATAATTCTTCAGTCCTATTATCTCTGTAGAATCATTCCCTATCACAATTATATCATCTACATAGACAATAAGAATGGTGACCTTACCATCCAGCCTCTTAGTGAACATGGTATGATTTGCATGACTAGATCTATAACCAAACTTTATCATAGCCTTATATAACTTGTCAAACCAAGCTCTCGGAGATTGCTTAAGCCCGTATAGAGTCTTATTCAATTTGTAGACCTTCCTATCTGTTGCCTTGGTAGTATAACCTAGAGGAACCTCCATGTACACCTCCTCCTCAAGATTTCCATGAAGGAAAGCATTCTTCACATCCAATTGTTGTAATGTCCATCCTAAATTTGCTACTACTGAGAGTAGAGTCCTGATGGAATTCATCTTGGCCACTGGAGCAAAGGTCTCTTGGTAGTCTATGCTATAAGTTTGGGAAAAACCTTTGGCAACTAGCCGAGCCTTATATTTGTCGATCGTGCCATCTGTTTTCTGCTTGACTGTGAAGACCCATTTGCAACCAACCGACTTCTTTCCCTTTGGAATAGAGACCAATTTCCAGGTTTCATTTTTCCCAGCTCCCATTTCCTCGTCCATGGTTGCTTTCCATTTGGGATCCGTTAGAGCCTCTTTCCACCCCCGGGGAATAGATATAGAAGCTAGAGAGGAGATGAAAACACGATATGAAGTGGATAAGGAGTCATAAGACACAGATTTAGATATTGGGTGTTGGGTACAAGCCTGAACTTCCTTACGAAGAGCAACAGGAATATTAGTATCATCAGAGTGAGCAGAAGTACTTACAGGAGATGTATTAGAGATGTCATCACCTAATGATGTGGCTAAAGGAGCTGGAGTCAGTGATGACGATTATCCTGGAGGCACATGGGGTTCTATCTGCATATCTTGACGAGCCTGTCTAGTACGAACATACGTTCTCAAGTTAGCTCTGTCTAATCGCTCACGATGATTAGGATAAGATGGCTTATCTTAATCTTCAGTGTTCTCAGAAATGTTCACCTTCTCCCCCTCATTACGAATAGGAGAAGTTCACTGAAGAACGTCTCTTCCTGAGTTGGGAAAGTCCTTTCTTGATCCTACTCTCCTTGAAGAGATGGTCGGGGAATGGAGTAAAAAGACTCCGTCTCATGAAAGATAACATCCATACTGACAAACACCTTCTGAGTCGATGGGTGGTAGCATTTATAGCCTTTCTGAGTAGGAGAATAACCAATAAAGACACAACGCAAGGCTCTGGGATCAAGTTTGCTTGTAGTCTTCCAGTGGTCCTGAACAAAGCATACACATCCAAAGATGCAGGGAGGAATGAGGTAATCAGTGGGGACCCCAGGAAGCAATGCAAAGGGTTTTTGAAAACCTAAACTCTGAAGTGGCATGCGGTTTATGAAATAGGTAGCACTCAGGATAGCATCTCCCTAAAAAAAACTTGGGTACATTCATAGTAAACATTAAGGAACGGGCCACTTCAAGATGGTGTCTGTTTTTTTGTTCGGCCACTCCATTTTGTGCTGGGGTATCCATACAACTGGTCTGATGGATAATCCCACAATCTCGAAGATAGTGTGAAAAAGCGCTATCGTCATATTCACCCCCATTCTCAGTTCGTAGAATCTGAATTTTAGCATCAAACTGTGTTTAAACCATTTTGTGAACAACTTGAAAGCAGGTGAAAACTTCACTTTTATGCTTGAGCAGGGATACCCATGTAGCACGATAGTAGCAATCAATAAAGGTAACAAACCAACGATAACTGGAAAGAGAGACAACACGGGAAGGACCCCATACATCAGAGTGAACAACAAAGAAAGTAGCAGTGCTTTTATTATTATTACTAGGATAAGAAGTTCGGGTATGCTTAGCAAGTTCACAAGCATCACAACTAAAGGTAGGTTTCCTAACTGCCGGTGCCACTGTAATAATTCCTGAAGCTAGGAAGAACTATCTGCCTGGAGAGCTTGTGGAGGTGAAGACATAGAAGATGTAGTCTCTAGCAAATATGGACCCCCATGAGCCTTACCGCTGCCAATCGTTCTCCCTGTCCCCAACTCCTGAAAAAGACAATGAGAAGGAAAGAAGGTTACTGAGCAGTTTAAGGCTTTAGTAATGGAACTAACCCTGAGTAAATTAGTGGAAAATTTGGGGACATGAAGAACAGATGTCAGAGATAAAGAAGGAGAAAACAACACATAGCCCTTGCCCGATATTGAGGACAATTAGCCATCTGCTACCCTAACCTTATCCCTACCAAAACAAGTAGAACATGAGGTAAAGAGATTGGAGGAATCTGTTATATGATCGGTGGCTCCTGAATCAATGATCTAAGGAGTAGAAGTGGGGCCAACACTCAGAGCAGATGCTGTAGTACCTGTATTAGCAAAGTGGGAAGAGGTAATGGTAGAACCAGAGGTAGAGGAGTCAAACTGAGCCATCATGCGTCTAAACACCTGTATATGATGTGAGATGATCAGCATATTCAGTGCTAGCATGGGTGTCTGAAGCCTCTGTCAAGTGAGCATGCGACCTACTAGATCCTGTTTTTCCACCACCTCGTCCTGTATTTAGATGACCATGAAGCTTCCAGTAATTATCCCGGGTATGCCATCTTTTGCCGCAGGAGTCACACTTCGTCGGACCCTTCTCAGAATTGCCACCTTTGTTCTCAACACGAGGCTGTGGTGCTTTGTAATCTTTCTGAGGAAAGGTAGCTAAGGCAGATCGGTCCTGTGTGGGTGTATGAATCATAACACCCCTCCTGCTCTCCTCTTGCTGTATAAAAGCATATGCCTGTTGCAGAGTAGGAAAAGGATCACGTCCAAGCACCTGACCTCGAGACTGATCATATTCATCATTAAGGCCTGCCAAGAAGTCATACACTCGTTCCTTCTCCTTTAGCTGTTGAAATATGACACTATCCTCTGGACCTTTGGCCTGAAAATTTTAATAGTGATCCAATTCTCGCCAGAGACTATTGAGATCAGCATAATACTCAGCCACACTTAAATCTTTTTGTTTTGTGTCATGAACATGCTGGCGGAGATCATAGATTTTAGCATCATTACCAACCTGTGAGTAAGTTTGTGCGGCAGCAGTCCAAATCTCATATGCGGTCTTCAGAAAGAGAAAACCACGGCTAATATGTGGTTGCATAGAGTTGAGAAGCCATGACATTACAAGGGAATTACTCGAATGCCACTGCTTAAAGTATTGGATCTGTAGATGTTGGTTCTTTGAGTGTCCCAGTGACATAATCATATAAGCCGGCTGCATCAATGGACAGTAAACAAACACGTGACCATGAGAGGTAATTATTCCCATCCAGCTTCATCGGGCTAATCTGAAGTGTTGGGTTTCCACCAAGAGCCCCAATACGACTCAGCCCATCTCCTCCACTGCTGGTTGAACCAAAGCCCTTTTTGGGCTTCTCTGGCTCTTTGTCTGTCATTATCAAATTTTAGTAAAGCCCTGTCACAAAATATAGCAAGGACAATGTATTGTGAACCGATCCAGACTAATCTTTGCCTCCAAAAAACTGAAAGAGGGCTGAAATGAATCAGAAGCAGCAACACACTCACAGCAGAAACAGGAACACCAAAAAAATACGCACAGGAAGTGCTTCTAGAGCAGGCCGAGATGTCTGAATCCAAAAAACTCCAACCAAATTGGGTTCTAGACTAATCTTGTCCTCCAAATATCTGAAATAAGGCTGAAGTGGATCTGGAACAGACAAAAACATGCACAGCAAGGCTCCTAGGGCTGGCCAACAGGTCTGAAGCCAAAAAAATCCAACCAAATCGAGTTGGAATGCAATGAGACTTCACCCACTCCTCTCTCAGCCCTAGACGAATCCAATGGAAGAAGACTCAACCATTTTCAGCCTCTCTAACAGGGCAGAATCACAAATAGGCCAAAAAATGGCCATTTTTCTGAAAAACTTTCAAAAATAGAAAACACTCATCAAATGGTTCCAAAAAATTTGGCAAAAATACCATAAATCCCACCATAGAATTTCGAGCCAATCCATGAAAGAAAAAGTGACTTCTGACCATACAGTCCTGATGTCAGCAATGAGTCAGCATACGGACGCTGACGTCAGCGGCTTCGTGGCGGCTCTACGGTTGCGTCTGATTATTTCGGTGACTTCCGAGTTGTATTTGGATTGCTCTGATACCAAGTTGAAACTGAACCCTAGGTATTGCTAGGGTTTTATAGAAAAGATGACAGAAAAAATAGAAGAGGGAGAGAGTTGTTTAGGGAGAAAAGAATTAGAGAGTTATTATTCTCTTCTCTAATCTATGTATTTATAATACAAGACATATAAAGTTTTACAAAAATAGACAAGGAATATTTTTATTCTGTGAAATATCCTAACAGCATATTCTAACTAGTTGAACATAGCCCAGTGCTTATAATTTTACATGGAAAGACTCTATGATCACTTTTTTTGGATTTGACTATCAACCTCTAAATTCCTAAAAATATTCTCCAAAATCCAATAAAACTAACAGTATTCATCCCCTCTTCTCCCTCCCTTGTCAATGACTCAAATCCAAAATAACAATCAATATCCAAAAGTGAATAGAAAGCAAATTCTGTACAAACTGGAATAAATAAAATTTTCCACACTTTTACACAAACAAGAAGAAAACCTCACAAAAAATCACAGCTACAAAATTCCATATCAGAATAAATCAAGGAGATTTCAGCACATTGATGTTTAGAAAATCCCTAGCTTCACATATTTATGTCATAAGAAATCAATGAGTTATTCAACAAATTTAGCGCTAGATCCTGGCCTTAGAAGCAGAAACAGAGTTGGCACCTATGTTCCTTTCCTTCTTCTCCTTGATCTGTAGAGAAGATGACTGCACAAAACGTCTAAGACTTTGCAGTCATGGATAAATGAAGGGTAAACTTATCTTGAAGGGCTTTCCCCCCAAAAAAAAACTTATCCTAAAGAGGATGACTGATGGAAGGATGAAGAGAGAAATGTTTTGATAGGCAAACCATGTCGGTGCTTCTCTGCAAACCGATCCTGAACCTCTGTTGCAGGACCACCACATTGCTTCCACACCTCAACATCTCCACAAATCAAAAGACACTGGTTTCTATGGCTTCGATCACTTGAAGACTCCCAAAGTCTTTCAATGTTTCGTGAGCGAAGCCATCGAATAACGGCAGCGGCATATAAGAATGAGAAGTTTGGAATAACAGGAAACATCTGCACAATGAAGAAGTGGAATTGAATGAGAGACGCAATTGGTGGCCGACCGCACACGCCAATGAGAGAGAAGTGCCTTAAACAAAGATGGAAAAATTGTCTAAATTCATCCATGATCCCTTATGCTGCGATGCGTGTCATCATGCGGTGGGACTCGATGCACGTGTCGCCGACTGCATCTACCAATCAGAAGCAATATGGTAGAGACAGTGGCAAATACAAATTCGGTCAGTGGCAAATATGTAAATACATAATAAAATATGGGTAAAAAAATGAACCGCAAGCAGGCAGCTGGAGAAAACCGAAAACGAAACCCTTGCTTTTATATATAGTAATATATATATATATGAAGTGTATTTAATTCTAGAATTTTTTTCATCTACATTGTGTTTGGGAGTGTAGGAGGGAAAAGAAAGAAAATTATAGTGTTATACCCTAGAAAAAAGAAAAGAGAGGAAAGGAAAGTGAACCTCTCCTCTTGTTTGGATATTTAGGCAGGGAAAGGTGAGGAGCGAGGGTCACTTCACTTACTAGGGAATTAATGAGAAAGGAAATGAATATTTATATTGTAAATGGAAAAACAAAAATAATAAATCACTTTTTACCCCCCCCCCCCCCCCTTTTCCTTTTGCACAAAAATCAGCCTATTCAAACGGGTCCTTGGCCCTCTTACTCTTCTTCTTCCCCATCATTTGAAGAATCCCCAAATTATTAGAAGTGCAAATTGGGCCATGATACTGCCTTTTTTTTTCCCTTGCTTTAACTTCCTTTCCTTTTATTTCCTCAATAATCTGCAACTCTCTCTCTTGAACTACACTAGCATCCACCTCCTTTAAACCCGATCAGCTAATAGTTGTTAATTGGCACCAGAACTATCAGTATCACAACCATAGAGGGGGCTACAATGATGGTCAATCCAACAAGAATTAAGGTTATTGTTAGTGATGACTGCTTGGCATGATGGATTGAAATTTATATTGTTTGTGGAGGTCGGAAAATGTATGGGTCCTGCAATGATGGCTGGTGACCACGTACCGTTTGTTTATTCAAATTTTTGGAAATAGGAGGAAGAATATAGAAGGGAATAATCTTCAATAGGATGGTTGTATTGTAAGACCTGCGTTCTAATCACAGACCGCTTGTAGGGGTTGTGAAAAACACAAAGTTTTCTAATAATAACGGTAATATCACCAATAAATCCACACATGGTATCATTGGAATGTTTTCCTGAAGAAGAGGGAATGCATCTAATATTACTAAATTGACTTCTTTTGCTTTAATTAAGAGAAGATTTAGGAGTAATTTCATCTAGTTAATATTGGGACCTACTTATGTTATCCTACAGGTAAAGATGTTGGTATTCTGCTATTTAACACATTTAAAGAAAGAAATGAGCACTCTTAAGTGCAATAGCTAGCTGGCTTGAGCCTTGAATGTTGTTTTCCAGGATCAAATTCAAATCTGATTCTTGGCTAGGTCTTAGGTTTGATTCTGTCTCTATTATGAATTTATAGATATATGTAAAAGTATTTTTATGTGTCAAGATCCAACCCAACTTGATTAGGTTTGCTGCAATACATGGTTAGCACTTGAGTAAAACTTAGATCCATTTGTAATGTGCCGAGTGAGGCCATCAATCAAGCTAGACCAAGGCTTTTCCAAGCTTTAGCTCCAAGGTAAATCCTATAACAAGGCTCGGTTTGGGCTACGGTAACCACAAACCCAAGACCATAGTTACCTCAATTCGCTCCCCCTTAGTGAATTGTGAATTGGAATCACACGTTCCAAAACATGAATCATTAGTGATTTGAAATGCAAGATTTAACATTCTAATCTAAAATATCATAAGTCCCAAAAAAATCATACAACATACAAGAAAATACATACATCATTGGAATTTTATTTTATAATGGCTTAGATTCGTTGAAATTTATCCGGTCTATCTATATACATACGAATATTATTACAAATACAATCAAAAAACATATCACGTTCCAAATAAACGTATTTCGTTCTAACAAAGCGATCCGAAGAAGCTAGCTCCTAACGTACCACGTTCTATAATAAGTAACAATTTATATTCCCGTTCTCGTTCCACGTACCATAACGATCCACGTTTCAGGTAACATTGCCCAAGACCAATCTAAATATTGATTTGAGCCTGAAAATTTGATCAAGTTCAGGTCATCCCAAATTTCAGCTTGGCCTGAAAACTTTTAGTATGACCAAGCATGCTTTAGGTCAGTTCGGCCCAATTCAATAATACTCATAATGAGCAATCCCTAAAGTAATAAGTAGATCTAGGAAATCTTGTATGAGCAATCCCTAAAGTAATAACTATATCTAGGTAATCTTGACTGCTAGATGGTGCCTTGATTAGACAACATTGACCATTCAATGCTAATTAAATTCTATCAACCATGAGAGAATTAATGACACTAAAAGACAAGGTTGAATGACAATTAGCAATATATACAAGCGCACCTGATGGCTGCATGCTTGTCTTCTACGCGGTAGAAGATCTCATCGCAGGTATAAAAAAAAAAAAATCAGGAGAGAAGGGCAATTGAAACTTGAGGAAATTTATTCTGGAATTTTTTTAACTTGACGTACCCAGTCAGTTGTTTTAGATGGCTATAAAAGTGATCATTCATTTCTAAAAATATTAAATTAAATATGGAAATCTATAATAAATATTTTTATTTTTATTTTTTTAAAGGAAAAAATAATGTTTTGATATTTCCAACGAAGTAAATAATACTAAAAAATATTTAATTATATTGGGCTTTAGATAGTTTTGAAATAATTCCTGCTATGATGTACTATTACAATGACAAAAGATAATTTAATGTGGTGTAATGTTTAGGGTTACTGTTAGTTATAAAAAAAAATGTTATGTTTTGGGTTCTCTTTTTTTATTGGACTAGATTGGAGTGGATTAACTGTCTCCTTCATTAATAATGGAGGGAATAATAATTGAGGAGACTATTAGTCCCATTGCACCAGTATTATATAATACCACACCCCCCTCCCATTATAGGCCACTAATAGTGTGAATGGATAAATTGTCTAGACCCAAAATTTTCGTCCCAAACATAGGATATTTGACTTAAATGGGATTATTTATCCAATCCACTCTTTTATCCTGCAAACAAACTAGGCCTAGGACTAGGAGTATAAATTAATGGAAGTGAAAAAAAATGAGCTCTCTCAAATACAGTAACAAATTAATCAATGTGTATCAAACTTTTACAAATTGTAATATTGTAAGCTATATGCATGGAACCTTATTCTTATATATGACTACTGGAATTGTTAAAGTGATAATTGTTATCCATAAAAATAGAAAAAAAAAAACATTAGATGCCATTACTAGGAGAAACTGAAAAAACTGCTAGACACCAAAAACTGTTAAATGCCAGATTATAGTTAGCACGATGCCTTAGCAAAATCAAGCAAAAAACAGTTGTACATCTATAATTGGTAACAACGTGGGGAAAAAAAGCGGTTGGACTCTTATCATTAGAAATAACGGAACTGATAAAAAAAAATCATTAGAAATAACCGAAAAACTGGTAGACATTAAAAGTTGACTTATATGTCAGATCTATTGACATTGTCGGCTTATGAACAACTTTTCAACAACAAATGCCAAACGCAGTGATTTTAGTGAGTAACTCTCTTTTTCACATTTTGAAATGAGTTGTTAAAATAAAATGACGAAAAAATATGAATTCTTTCGATATTGATATTCTAAAAGAGAAAAAAATCACTGGTTGTAGTGAACTTATCCCTTCATTTGGATATTTTCTTAGAATTTATGAATAATATGAAAGTAACTGATTGGGAACCTCAAGGTTAGACTATTCACACGACTAGGGCTGCAAGGTAATTAGGTGAAAGCAAGGGGACTAAACAGTCTCTCTTTTCTGCGCCCTTTTGCAACGTGGCAACAAAATCATGCATAGCTTCTTGACATGCAGTCCTTCTTGCACCCTGCCTCCCTCTATTTGAGCTCCATCTTCTCCTTTTCTCCAATCCATCATAATTCTTTCTCCATCTCTTTTTCTCTTCTCCAATTGATTAGAATTTGGCTTTACCATTTCTTCTGCACTCTCCATTATTGTGAGAAACTCTCTTCTCTATCACTCTTCTTGGCTTAGTTTTCGAAAGTCATTACCTAATCCTAATGAGTTCATCTTCTTCTAACTACCCAAAAGAGATGATGGTGGAAACCCAAGAGCATCATCATGGTTTCTTCTCTACAGTTGTCAACAACGAGTATGCCACTCTTTGGTCATTAGATTATGATGATGGACATTTGATCACTGTTATCAGCCAGGATGAGTTTTCTGTCAAACTCATCGAGCAGAAGATGAGCCCCATCTTCATCACTGCTTGCATGGTCGGTGGTATACACTGGCCTGTAACAAGGGATGCCCCGGTCATCCGGATTGGGCGATGGAGCTTTGCATTTGCAATGCCAGGGCTCTTGTATGGGCTTCAATTCCCCCCAAATTGCCGAGATGCCATGTTAGGAGAACTTGTAATGTTTTTTGAGAAGTTTGCTCATTTTGAAGATTATAGGGAAAAATTAACAGGTAAAATTACTAGTACTTTTTTAATTCACTTATGACTTGACATTATAAATTGCTTCGCTGTCATTTGGTTGTGCGTCACATATGGAGAAATTGTGTCTTGAGCCCGGAACTCACACAAAACATGATTTTACTAACTGTTTCGAGAGGTTCTTCTTAAGGGTTTTGTGTCTGTGCGGCTTCTTGCGATCTGAGAAACTTTGTGTCGCGAGAAGTGGTGTCAATGTGGCCTTAAGCTAAAGATGGGTTGGATTTACAGCTGAGGAATTATTATTTTTTTTTTCTCTCTGTGAATCAAAAAGATGGAAGGATTTTTTAGGTATTTTGGAGGATTAGAGAGATCACTTGTGATTGTTTCTGATTCTTGAATAGAAGATTAATATTGTTTTATATCCAGTTTCAAACAAGAAAAAAAAAATTCTCACTGACTAAATAGATGAAATGATTCCTAGGCATTTTGGAGGATTTAGAAAATTACCTCACATGCTTTTTATTCTTGAAAAGGAGCTATATTTTGATCTCTTGAGATGCTGTCATCCTCAACTCCTAATATGGATATCTATGCAGAACTGTGCATACCACTTATATGCATTTGTTATGGCAGGCATCCCATTCCCATTGCCGGAATCTGAAGCAGACTTCTGGACAGCATCACGATCATGGATTGAACGAATAACGCATCCGAAACTTGTTCAATATGGCCACTGTCCTGGAAAATCAGAATCTTCTATTTGGAACCAAGCCACAGGGTCTTTGAGGGTCCATCGTATGTCAACTGTGACCCATAATGTAGCCGAATACATACTTTCAGGTGCCCTCAAACCAACACACATTAACATCCAGGGCATGCGATCACGGCTAGAACTTGACAATTCAGATGCCTATACTGAGCAAATTTTCCCAAGTATAAGTGCTTTCACAACTGTGGTTGAAGCTGTGGAGATGTTTGGGATGACCTCGAAGGGAAAGACGGGGTACGTACCAAAGCAGCCAGACATGGTTTTGGTAGAATTTTTGGATTTCAAAGTATGGACTCTTAAAGGAGAGTGCCTTATCAATCAAATGAAAAAAGTTCTTTTGGCAAACTGGGCACAAGGAAATTCAAGTAAAAAGCATGGCGACGAATCATGGAAAGAAAGTGAAAAACAAAATTAAAAGAGCTAGAAAGTGGTAGTTCTTGTGGTTTATGCATGCACATCTGTGGGGTAGCATACTGGTACTGGTTGTGTTTTGGCATGAAAGAAAACTGCCATATGTCGTGTCTTTGTTTTTGTCTTGTGGTTTCAATTTTAGGATCTGGCTAATAGTTTGAAACAGAGTTGTATGATGATGTATCTGTGACTCTGATTTGTGTCTTTAAAATTTAGTATAATAAAATATATTCTGCTGTTCTTCCTTTCATGCCTACAACACACATTCCACAAAAGTTTATGAAAAAGATTTGGAGTTCAGTTAAACCCAGGCTCATCTCAGTGAGGATTAGCAGAGTGTAGGGTGAGATGGTCAAGAAAGAGAGAAACTATCTGGGTAATTGGAGAGAGAGAGAGAGATTCTTTTGGTGTTTGCATTGTCTAACTCAACAAAGTATTATCTTAATTATTTAAATTCGATTACATGAATTCTATAATAAGAAAAATCGATGCTGGAAGCACCAGTGTGATCTCTTAATTTACAAAGATTTTATGAAAGCATGAAAAATTTACGGGTTACTGTTTTTTTAATAAACAAAAATCAGTAGAAATTAAAATTAAAAAAAAATCAAAATTCCGAAATTTTGGGGCCATCAACGTAAGTCCATTAGTTTACAAAATGATGTTGTTCGTATAGGTCCAATCACTTCAAATTAAAATGACAATTATTGTATTCTTTAATTTTAAAAATGCTATTATTACATCATTTGGAAGAAAATTTGCATAAAAAATTTATTTGTTTATAACTTTCCAAATCTAGCCGTTGAGTCCAAAGCTTTTTGGGGGTGAGAGTACTCTATTTATAGAATGGATATTAAAGATTTCCCATCTCTTACCAGTGCATTTATTGAACTATACATATAAATATGAGTGGAAATGGTCTCAAATTTAGGAGTAATGTTTCATGACACTATTTTTTCAACACTACTCACCTGGATGTAGGTCGCATACTTATGTGAAGAGTTGTGCTAATTGTACTGTAAAAATATTGTACCACAAAATATTATTCCAAATTTAGACTATGAAAACTCATAATTTAAGTGCTCTCCAAGTTTTCCCATACAAAACTTGTATTAGACTAAAGTTTAATTGAATATTAATTAGTAATTAGTGAGTAATTATTGGGCCATGTCGTGGGATTCGAACTTATAATAATAGTACTTTTTTTTAAAATAATTTATAAAATAATTTGATAATATTGTATTAATTGTACATCGTGTATATTTAAATAATAATGTCATATCATTTGAAAAGTTATTTTTGAGAAAATTGTAGCATTGCTCTAATACTTAACACCTTCGTTTGCTACTAGGCTAATCCGTTAAGTTATACATACATATATATATATATAATGTGTGTGTATATTTTCTTTTTTTATTCATAGGGAAGCTCATACAAGAGGTAATAAGATAAGTTAAGGTTCATTCACCGAACTAATGCAAATGCAACTCATCTTTTTTAAGTTGTGAATGAGATAATCTACAAGCTGAGCACCGCTTTAATCACTTGCGAAAATTGATTCAATTTTTGTAAGGTATTCGGTGCGTGTAATTTATTTGATCACTTACAAGTTGCATGTAAGTTATAATCTTCATACGTTACACTATTATTGTTTATATAAGTAATATAACCTTAGGTACACTAATGTGCTGTCTACAACTAGCAATTGGGATAAGACATATATGTTAAAAAAATATGAGTCAATCTTAACTCGATATTATTAATTAATCGTATTAAGTTTTAAAATCTAACTCATTTATTAAACAGATTATACGTATCGGCACGATTAACTTGTTTATTTTAAATTTTTTATTTTTTAAATAAAAAATTTACTTTTCTTCATATATATATATATATATATATAAAGTTTTCAAGTTTAGTAAACTTTAAAAATAGGCCAAATCAAAGTACAAATATCTTTTATAAGTAAAAAAAAATTCCAAGCCTTGATAAACTTTTGATATGAAATAAATTACCTTAATCATGTTATTTTTTAATAATTAAACGTGTTAAGTTATATTAAACAGGATGACTAAAACTCAAACACGACATATTTATGAATCATGTTTTACGTGTCAACCTATTTATGACCCAAACGTATTTATATTCAATTTAAACTCATTTTTGTTCAACCTAAATTTGTTAATTTCGTGTCGTGTTAGAGTTGTGTTGTTGTGTCATGTCAAAAATTGACACCTATAATTTTTACTCGGTTTTTACTCAAATCTTTTGAAAAGAATTTCACATTTTTCTAAACAAATTCCTATCATGTCTCAAAAGTTTTTAAATATGTCTTGAAGAATGATCTGAATATGAATAATATTGTACCAATTTGATTTGAATAAAACTGAATTTAATATGAAGATAAAATTTTTACTCAAATTTAAATTTTAGCCATCATTCAAAATGTCCTAAAAGAAGCTGTCAATTCCTAAGGCCAATCAGATCAAAGAGCAAACAAATAAACACCAACTGTTATATGATTGATTATATCAAACATTATTTATGAGAAACATTTTATAGTGATAGTCACATTTTTAAAAAGAAAGAAAATTTGATTCTAAATTTAAAAATTCAAAATTATGGACTTTCACTTTGTATTTTTAAAATGGAAACGTTTTCTTTTTCTTTTTCTACTCTCTCACATAAGGATGATAATTTAACCCATCTCGTTGGGAACTCGTCAACTCCGTTCTTAACGGGACAAGTTTTGGAGAAATTTTCTCTACCCCGTTAGGGTTTGGGGCGGGTTTGGAAAAAAGGCGCCCCCGCCCCACCTCGCTCCGATTATATAAAATAAAATAATAAATGACTTTTGTACCATACAGTCAATATTTATAATAATATTTTTTAGTTACCCATTGAAAGTTTATACAAACTTGATAAAGTTATATACTTGAAAAAAAATGTCATTCTAATTCTCTATTAATATCATACTTCTTCTTTTAACACATGTAACGTTTTATTTAAAATGTGTTAATTATTATTAATTTAATAAAATAAAGAAATAAATAAAAGTTCAAAAATAAATGGGGACCCGATGAGGACCTGTCCACGCTTATCACGGGGTTTAAACGGGTTTGGGACGAAATTTTTTTTCTCGGGACGGGTTTGGAGAAGAGGTCCCCCGTCCCGAACCCATCTCATTGCCATTCCTACTCACAAACTCAACCACCCATAATGGCCAATGCTATTGCCACCATCACCATATTTTTTCCTCTCTTCAATTTTCATTCTTTCTATTTTCTCCCTTTATTCGCATTTAAACCCCCGAACACCATTTATGAAAGTTGATTAGCCAAGCTATACCTTGACTATAAAATTTGCAAGAATTCAAACAGAGATATAGAGAGAAGTCATAATATATGAATCTTTTCATTTCAAATGAATTGGGAAAAGTCTATTTTTCTCGCAAGTGATGGATCTCACTTATGAGAGAAATATAATCTCTTCATTTCAAATATGGATCTCACTTATGACAGAAATAGAATCTCTTCATTTCATTTGAAATAGATAAACACCAGATCCAAAAAGATCGAGCCTCAATACATTACACTCATAACACCCCTTCTTTCAAATCGACACCACCATTGAGGCATTGATAACTACCACCAGCATTTTTTGTTTTTCTCTTTTTCTATAGACTATTATCTTCACATAGAATAATGTTAGCCTCAGTAGCAGAGTTAAAAGCTTCACAACTGACAAGGACGAGCCTCCTCATAAATCATAAAATCCATGGAAACGCTGATCAATTTTGAAATCCATTTCTTTAGTTGTTAATTGGGCTACGAAGTTATGAGTTATACTCTTGAGCTCAATTTCTGCTAGCAATGCCAAATATCGCATGATTATAGTTTTGTCCTTTCTATTAAATATAAGGGTAATTTTACTATAGGCTTGAGTTCATATGAGATAGATTATTTTAACCATTAGATGACTTAGGAACTAATGATAAAGTGGTTGGGATAAATGAAAAACTCAATCGTTAAACCATCCAATGATTAAAACTCATATGAGCTCAAACCTACAGTTACATTGCCTTAAATATAATTCTTGAATGTCTTGAGAAAAAATGTTTCTACTTTCTATCTTAATAATTTCTAAGTTGCAAAAAAGTGGTCTGTAAGAAAGGAAATAATGAAGAACCATCATCCCATATATTGTTTGAGCCTCTCAATAAAGATTTCACGACTTAGCCCTTGTATACAAAAGCCCAATGCCACCCTCTCAATGGCCTTACTCTTAAAATTGAGTATTACTTGTATTCTTTTCTTTTGGTACTCTTAACCCTAGGCTTTCCAAATGGTACATTAGCTTCACTTTATTTATGGCATTCATCACCTCCAACTTTAGGTAATGGGTTAAGATCCAACCTTGACTACTAGAGAAATGGGTCATAGGGTAGTGACTAGTTGGCATTGGGGTTGTCACTTGTTATGGGATAATTCTACTTTCCTTTTAGAGACTAATAAGTTCTATGATACTTTTGCAAGATTGCCAAAATGATGATGATTACTATTATTGTAGAAGACAACTAGGATTAAATTGTTAAAAGATTATTACTCAAGCTCAATTCGTGATTGACTCGATTAAAAGCTCATTTAAGATTGGCTAGAACTATAAATAAAAAATAATTTGAAACTTATTAATTTTAATAAGTCAAGTTTGAGTAACCCTTGTTGTGAGCGCCAGGCTAGAAAACTTTCCTTTATGGAAGTTCTCCTAATACGTGATAACCATCTAAGGACCCCCAAACAAAAGACCCTTAACGTGCATGGTTAAGAATGAGTCTTCAACTTGTTTTAAGTAGTTAAACAAGCAAACTTGTTACAGCCCATTAAAAAATACATACAAATAGGACATAAATTTAAAAATTACATAAGTTTGGTCCTAATTACATTCTAGATTTCCCAAAATGGGTTGCAACTCGATAAAAAGATACAAAAAATTCTAGACTCGGGGGCTAAGGTATCAAATGAGAAGGTATCACGCACTCATTTCGTACAATCCAAATAGACTAGCCTCAATGTTCATTTGCAAGGATATTTTATTAATAAAGATGTGGAATATAATTCAGGTAACAAATGTGATGAAAGAACCTAATGGTGAGATAAATGAAAAAGAAATGAATGACTGAACAACAGATATATGATAATTAATATAAGAAGAAATGGAAGGGACTTTGGACTCGAGCCCAAAGGCTTCCTACGTATTGACAAAGGTTATGGAATCAAAGTCATGTAGTTTTTCTTATTTAGTAACTTCTATCAACTTGTGATAGAAGCCAATGAATAAAGCTTCATCTTATATCTCTCAACTCTTATGGGACGATTTTCACAACTCATCACAGGGTACTAAATGAGCTTTGCCACTGCTCATAAGAAGGCATGTGGTATCGATAAGAGATAAAGAGAAAACAAGAAAATAACACAAGTACGAGCAAGGAGGAGAAAAAATAAATGTTTATGAAATCCCTTCACAATGGTTGAAGAGTCTCACGAAAAGCCAAAATCACTTAGAATAACTTGCACGAAAAGCTCTCAAATAGTAACAAAAACTAGGTGAAAAAATGTAGTAGGGTCAGCCCACTACCCATTATTTATAGTTGACCTAGTGGGATGTAATCGATATAGATTTCCAAATTAAAGGAAATCAAGATTCAAGAAAAAAGATGTTTTAAATCAAGATTTTATGATCAAATGAACAAACTAACATCGATTTTTGTGAAAATTCGTTTAAAATCAATTAGTGGGAATCTCGTTAGATTCCTCATTGTGGAAACCCTCATATAAGGCTTACGAGGTATAAGATAGGAAAAATGGATTAGAAAAAACATACCTTAAATGTAATCTAGATGCTTTGGGGTAGAAAATCCGTCTTGTATCAGTTGATAGGTTCCAATTTTACGATAATAGCTAGGCAGAGTCTCTGTTGGGCAAGTAGATCATTTTTTAGAACGATATGGAGCTTCTAATGGAACCAATGAGGTCATTGTTGGCTGGCTCAAAGCTTATATGGTATGTGACTTATGGGATATAGAAGATGGAAGATGGAATATGGTAGAAGAATATGGATTATGAGAGAAGATATAAATATCTCAAACTAAGTATGAAAATTTCATCTGTTAGGACTATTCGTCAAATGTGTTGGCCACTCCGTGGCTGACAAAATTTTCATTGAGTTGTAAAATCTATCAAGTTATTGAGTCTCGATTGTTCAAGCCTTGTGACCATTGAAGACATGTTTGCTTCTAGTTAAAGGCAATCAAATTTTCGCATGACTCTCTCATAATCATATGGGAAGGGTGGGTAAATGCTTCGTGACTTTGGATTTGAGCTATCACACACACACACACACACACACTCTCATGCATCTAATTTGTTTTACCATTCTAATATATGATAGTGTAATGTGAGGATTGACCAATGAATAATAGTAGCTCATTTGATTTTTCTTTATACTTAAATTCATTTGACAAGTGGCCTATTATATTTTATTGATTTAAAATTGGAAAAATTGAGGTTTTACACCATATTTGTTCGAATGAACCATGGGTTCGTTCACCCGAATATAACAGTGAACTTTTTTGTACTTTGTATCGAAATATTCATTTTACTTTTGAGTTGAACGAATTTTCCAGATACTCGTTTGTGGGAAATTTAGTAACTTTGTAAATCACATTCGTTCGATAGTTCCTTTAAAAAAATTGAGGTTCGTACAAAGGAACATCCAATTTGTGCGAACGAATGTTGCGACAGTTAGTTTCCTACTTCAATACTGACTGCATTTTTTGGGTATGAAAAACCCTATAAATAAAAGGATTTGACTTCGTGTTTTGAGATGACTGTTTGGGAGAATCAATATTGTTTTATTTTACCCTTTCCAAAAGGTTTTCATCATGCACATCATGTTCACATAGATTAAATCCTTTGCACAAGAACCTTGAATCATCTTTTACACATCGTTCTTGAAGTGCAAGCTGTGTAATTCAAGTTTGTGCAATCAGCAGAGTTTGAGATTACGTGAAGTTCGCTATTGTATTGTGGTTTACTATTTAGGGATTTCGAAGTAATAGAATCGTTTAGGGGTACTTGAGGATTCGAGTTTGAGAAGATTCAGTTTGTCAATAAGGCTTAAGAGACTAAGTTGGTGTTCGTACAAAGTCTGTAATCATCAAACTTCATCTAGTGGATTCACATCTGGGTCAGTGCCCCGGGATTTTTCAAAGCAGATTCAGTTGACCTGTGGCGGTTTTCTCGTCAACAAATTCAGTGTACTGTCTCTATCTTTTTACTATTGCTTTATTTATTATTGTTATAGTTAATCGTTGTATGCCACTGAATTTGATTGCACCTACTAGAAATTTAATCTTCACATAGTTGGAGAGATAATTTTTATTTGCTAAAGAGACCTATTCACCCCCCCTCTAGGTATAATACTTGACATCTAGATATACATTGGGCCTTTTCACCATTCAAAAAAGAAGTCTCCTAAAATAATGGCAAGAGGCCTATTTATATACCTTAAAGGATAATATTTAATCCAAGAGTCACTATTAATTCTTAAGAATGAAAGACCAATATTAGTTTTTGAATGATAATTATTAAATGAAATAAAAATTCCTAACTAATTAACCTAATCATTATCCTAGAATGAGAAAATATGAAAAATAATTAATTTACTAATAAGATTAAAGTCTACCAAGATAAACTAATAAGATTCAAGATTAAATCTTGATTATCTGGAATATTTCATAACTACTAGATAATAATGAATTATCCTATTCAATTATCTATATGAAATATAATAATAAAACAAAATGGCTTGGACCAATCATGTGCTTGTTTACTATTAATGGACCAATCAAAATTAAAACGACACCTAATAGATCGATTAAAATAAAGATGACACATAATTTAGTCTAAAATGCATAAAGACAAATTTTAAGATAATTACCATTTAAGATTATCAAAATACTCTCAAATAGGTAAAGAACTACCAAATCACCCTCCTAGCATAGAAAATGCCCAAATTTCCCTTAAGGGCTAAAATTACCCAAAATACCACCAATAGGGGTAAGATGCCATAGAAATTACAAAAATATCCTCAAATGTCTGACATGATTTCCTATAGATAAGAAAATATCAAAATTATCAAAATGTGCTAAAATTACCAAAATACCCATAACAAGTGAAAAACCTTTAGAATTTATTAAAATACTCCTAAATGGTAGGAAATTACTAGAAATTATGAGAATACCCCTGGAATGTGAAAATTACCAAAATTTCGTCATGTCAAAATGTGCAAAATTTTGAAAATGTCCTTGGGGTCAAAATGTGTGAAAAAAATACCCTTAAGAGGCCACAATGCATAAAAATGATAAAAAAAAAAACCCTTAGGTGAGAAATATTGTAGTAACTTCCCAAAGATGATGAAACTACCCCTAATCAAGAAAATTCTTGAAATACATTTCCATAATGACCAAAATGCCCCTAGAACATATAGATTTCACATATATGTTGTTAGAAATTATGAAAGTACCCTTATACAATTAAGGTTCACAAAATAGGATGTCTACACCTGCTCGGCTTGGATACTATCTTTGCTTATAACAAAGTGAATAATCCACTATATGTAGGTAAAAATGGCCATTTTTATCCTTTTACTTGGAAGCTTCAATGTGTCAATTATACCCATTTCCTAGTCCTGTCTCATACTCTCTATAGTGGTTCTCTTATAGCCCATTTAATGGAAATTTAAATTCTAGAGAATTTATTATTGAAAAATGAATTCTATATTATAGACACCTCATTTTGTGACCCTTGATTGTACATGGGTAGTTTCATCATTTTTGAGATGTTATTACAATATTTCCCACCAATGGTTATTTTAATAATTTCACACATTTCGACCCCAATGGTATTTTGGCCATTTGGCATATTTCATCCCCTAAAGGTGTTTTGATCATTTGGCATATTCTGGTCCCTAAGGGTATTTTGGTCATTTTGCACCTCAAAGGTATTCTGGTCATTTGGTACATTTTAGCCTCCGAGGGTATTTTGGTCATTTTGCACATTTTACCCTATGGGTATTTCAGCCCCTGAGGGTATTTTGATTATTTGGCATATTCTGATCCTTGAGGGTATTTTGGTTATTTTACACATTTTTTTTACTTTAGGGATATTTTAGTCATTCCGCACATCTTTGGCTTTTAAGGGTATTTTGGTGATTTCTAGCATTTTCCTACCCTTGAGGGTAATTTGGTAAATTTTAGAGATTTCTCACTTTCTAGGGGTATTTCGGTAATTTTGACACCATTTTGTCATTTGGAAGGCATTTTGGTAATTTTGGCATAATCTTACATTTAATAGGTCATTTTGGTTATTTGAAGGCATTTATATAATTTTCATGTCATTTTACCCCTTTGGGGGTAATTTCAGCCTTTAAGGACAATTTGAGCACTTTTTATGCCTTAAGGGCAATTTGGTCATTTCCATACCTCAGGATCCTCCACCAAATTAGGGGCAATTTGGTAATCTTTAATAACAATTATTATTCCTTAGAAATTACATTTCTTGTTTATTGGGACTTACCTATATTGTTCTTTAGAAGTTCCCTTGCCTGCTCATTAAAACTTACATTTTCATTTTTAAGAATTTCCATTATAGCTCTTTAGAAGTTGTCTTTCATGTTTTTTAAGAGTTGTTATTCTTGTTTTCTTGTCATTCAAGGCTTAAGCTAAGCCCTCCATTTGTGAGATTAATTATGAGTCATTAGATCAAATCTCTATAATTTGCCTATAAATAAAGTCCCTTAGCCATTAAGAAGAGAACTTGAAATCTAAGAGCCAGAAGGCTACTGTAATAGTCCTTCAAACTCTATTGTATTTTTGAGACTTTGCCCCACGCAAGCCAAAGCTTTGCCTTACAGAAGTCAAAGCTTTATCCAACATAAGCCAAAGTTTTTCCATACATAAGCTGGAGTACCGCCCAAGTGATAATTCAAAACCAAGGAGCTCAAGCTGAAGTGTTGTTTGATTCACCGCAATAATCAGGTACGCTCCTTAAACCCTATTCTCTTGCCGAATTCATCCTATTATATCACTCTTGATAGAAGTGAGTGAATCAGAGAACTACATTGACTCTGATTTTGTTATCTCAATGAATACGTAGGAAGCCTTCGGGCCCGAGTCCAATTATTCGTTTCATGTTTCATTACTTTATTTTGCTCTTTACTTTCTTATCTTTATGGCCAGATTCACCACCTTCTATTACTATTGATAAACGTGGGTGATGGGTGTTTATCAGCTCGATTCCTTACTTCATTTTCTTATTGATAAGAGTGTATAATAGTCTGTAGGCTTCTATCATTGTTGATAGGGGCAGACGATGGGCATTTTCAAGCTTTCTTTTTGTTATTTATTTTGCTTTATTCATCATGAAATTGTCATTCTCTTCTTTATTATTTCTCCTTATTTATTGTGTGCAATAAAAAAGCCTTGTAGATGAACAACTTAAGTCGGTCCATTTGGACCGGGCAGGATTGGTATCTAACACGTTCCCATCCTGTACCTTAGCTCTTAAACTTAGGATTTTTTGATTTTGTAGTAGATTTGTTTGCTTTATTTCATAACCCATGTCAAGGGGTTTAGAATATAAGTAGAACCAAGAGTGAAGTAATTCTTTATTTTCTTTGGTATTTCCTTTTTACATGTATTATCCATGAGTTGTAGCCGGGTTTGCTTGTTTATTTGCCTAAAATAAGCTGGCAACTCATTTTTTTCTTTCATGTTCACATCTAAGGCATTCCTTCCCACATTTAGGGAAGGGATAACCGGGTTTTCTAGTGCGGGCACTCACATGTAGAATTGATTCTAAAGAATTGGTTTGTTATTTGAGTGTTTGGTAAAAATTATGTAAAAGTGATTTTACAATGTGAGGTTATTTTTTTATCATTTATATTGTATATATTGGATAATGTGTAAGTGACGGATCCAAGGGTAAAGCTTGTTAAAAAACCAAAACTATTTGGAGAAGCAGATTCTTTTAACTTCTCCAAAATTTCTTTTACCATTTTGTAACCAGAATTTTATGGGCCCTATTGCAAGACTCAGTTTTGAAAAAATTGGCCAAACACCTCAAAAGTTGATTTCACATTTTCTTTTGCATCAAAACATGTTTTAGGTGGGGTTGCAGCAACCCCCAACTGCCTCTTACACTCTCTGCAATAGATGCTTAAAAAGTATTATAAATAGAAATTGACGAGCCATTTTTCAAAGCAAAAGACAATAATTTAAATAGTGTGCAATGACTTAAAGTTAATTATAGGAAATTTATTGTAGATTATATAAGTCCTAGTCCACCCAACACCCCATTAATAAATGTCATAAATTAAATATGCACATTATTTACACATTGGATTTCAAGCATAATGACAAGATTCACCAAATAACTTTTATTAAGGCCCCATTTATAGAGGTGTCCTTGATGGTCCATTTCACACTTTACATTGGAAACATGAAGAAGCAAGCAATTAATGAGGGCTTTTGTCTAATGTCCTTTTGGGTATTGGTTAAGTATAGTAACACCACACACACATGTATTAAATTATAGAGGTAATTAATCATGGGTCCAATTTCAAGACCTATTTAGAGCGTAAGGACGCACTCAAATTTTATTTCACTTTAAGTCCATTTGGTCTTTTTTTTGAGTTCAAGTCTACATATGATGACGTGTCATCAATGTATTAATTTTAATGACTATTTTGTCCTTAAAAGAAAAAACTCATCAATCGGTCATTCTTTTCCACGACTAGGGTTTTATGTTCCCACTTTGAAGCCCTATATTATCTTTATAGAGTCTGATTTTCTCTATGTATCTCTTTGAATCCCGTTATTTTTTTTCTAAACTCACATCTAGTGTCTACATTTGCATATATTATGTGTTTACAATTAAATTTATATACACACATCCCATTTGATCTTATCTTCCATCATAGAATCTAGGGTTCCAAAAATAATATTCTTTGCAAATCGTCTTCACTATGATTGTTGAAGACAAGTTTCAGTAATCAAATCATTTTGATGCTCTTTTGTTGTTTAACCAATGTAGTTTATGTGAAAAAGAAACTACATATGCCATATGTTGCGTTGGTCATACAATAAATACAATAAAATTAGTGTGATATTTAAAGATCAGGACATTATCTTCTTTATAGAGAGATCAATGAACATTTTTACAACTTGGTTTTGATATATGTTCGGAACGAACAAAAATGGTTACGTTGAAAAAAAGTTTCAATCATCAAACATTTTTTATTTCTTTAGTTGTATGACCAATGTAGTTTATGCTAAAGGTGTCACGACCCGAAACCCACCCTATGCGGATCTCGTATCGTGGGGCCAACCCAATGGCCGTCCCTACTTTTTCCATTCTTTTACCAATGATAACAGTAAATAATATAACCATGACATTAAAGTGCGGAAGCTTTATTACAATTATTGTTCAAAGACTAAACTTCAAACTAACAATAAACTGATCCTAAACCACTCTTAGGTGGTGAGTACATGGGAGAGACTTCATTCATTACTATTATGTTCCTCAACTGTCTCTGTAGTCTCCTGATCTCCTACTGTGGTTCTGTAACATTCTCACCTGAAAAAATTTAGTAAGGGGTGAGCTACAAACTCAGTAAGTAGAAGCCTATCCCCAATACGGGTGGGGATGACATAAATGAATACAAGTCAAGGTAACATGATAGCCAGTCATGATAACGATTCCAGTCAACTGTAAAATGCCACAATGGCCAATGAGTGACAAGGTACAATAACAGTCAAGAGTAACCAATGAATGACAACGTACAATAACCGTCAAGAGTAACAGTGTAGCATGAATATAGAATAGGCTCGATGAACACAATCAACATAAATACTGCCACAATGAAACAGTCACAGTCAAGTCCAATGAATCAAACCAATCAACATAGAACAATATCAATTAACATGGATGATGCCTTTACTCTGTTCAGGGTTTGGCAGACCCTCGGTCTTTTGGGGCCCGGCATACCCCCATTAACATAAATGCATATAAAATGCCCATTTTCCTTAATGCGTAAAAACGCCATAATTGCCACATGTCCTTTTTGACCCGTAGGTCCCAGTCAATCAGATAGCATCAGATAGGTAGTGTGACTGAGCACAAAACCCGGCACTTAACATAAATTAAGATTCTATAGTATTCCATATGAATGTATAAAACATGGAACATCATAACATACAGTAAATGGCTATCAATGAAATGAATCAGTCATGCAACATTAACCAATAGGCATCCACCAGGTAGAACAATATCCATGGTGGGAAACAATGACAGTGAATACATATATGAGTACAAGATTGGCAGTAATGGAAAGAACGTGGCTTGGAAACCACGTATCAAAGATAGGAATCCACTTACCTTATCAATGTCTTAATATCCCGTGACTTCCTCCTTTCCTTTTGACTTGCCTATAAATCAATAAACACGTTTTAGCTTTCATATAATTTACCGAATTTATGCCTCGTTACTCTAAATACCTCCCGTACTAATTTATGCTTTACGATTTCCATTTTAAACTTAATTTACCCAAGGGCAAAATGGTCATTTACGTGTCTCTACTTTTTGGGTTCTGTTTTCATAATTTGGACTTCACCATTAAGTCCAGTAGGTTTGAATTAATAAAAATTCACTATTTACTTAACTAAATCGGAGTCCGTTTGACTTACCTTTGAGGTAGGGGCATTTTGGTCATTTTGACATTCTACGGTTATTTTATTTTTTCGGGACTCCGTCTCGTAAAACGGACCTCACTATTAAATTCAGAGGGTCCAAAATAGTAAGTTTTCATTATTCATTCGACTAATTTAGGCGTCAAAATTAAATCTAAAATTTATTACTTTAAATCATTTATTTAAATTAATTAATCTGGATAATACATATAGTATTTGAGTCCAAACAGACCACATGTGCCTTAGTGGCACAGTGGCTAAGCTTCTCCCCCTTTCTCCTTTGGTCACAGGTTCAATTCACTGCCCATACAAATTTTCTATTCCTCGTTATTATTATTTTTTTTATTTCCTGTTCAAGTTTAACCCAACCATTGGATAGCTCTCCTTTCTAACCAAACACTATCTAAACTCAAATTTAAAAATTTACTCATGAAGTACAAGTGTTGGACAGTCATCTGAATGGGTGGGTCGGGTCAGACCCGCCCCGGTTTGGCCCAAATAAAATCACAAGAACACTCAGCCGTAGTGCAGAAATTTGTTAATATTCAATGGCCTATAATCCATAACTGTTATCCTCCATTCCTGAATTAAATCAGTACTTCACTATTTAAACATATAGTATATAGGAAATGATTAAATGTATCATTCCACAGTTAGGAGGTTTAATAAAACGCATCAAGTTTATCATTGTATGGATAGAAACCCATTTCAAGAATTACCTTAAATTGGTTGATTGGAACAGTCTTCACGTTATGATTTAAATTTCCTGGATTCACATGGGATAAATCAGAAAAAGCATACACGCTCATAACCCATGATCAGCGAGTTCTGTTCCCATTGTGTAGCTCTGCAACTCCTCCACCCAAGCCCATGGTACAAACACAGATCCAACAAAATAACTGTTATCCCAAGACTTCAAAATTCCCAACAAGTCCAATAATTCAGACTCCAAACCCTCTAAATAGCGCAAAATACTTCAAGTCTTTGCCGATCTGATATCGAACTTCGCAAGACAAATTCGGATAAAAATAATTCGAACTCGCCTTCTCTGAACAATCTTCAAACTTCAAACCGATCTCCAGTCTCCCAACTACTTGACAATGTTGCTCGACTAACAAAAATCTATACTAAAAAAAAAAACGCTGCAATAGAAGCACTCAATCTTTTAAAAATTACTACAATCAACAAAACCCCAGATTCCGATCTCCTCATCTGAAAATTCCAATTGCAGTAAATCGATCATCACTGACTCTCTTTTCTGAGTGAGCAAAATCTCCGATATCCCTCATCTCATGATCGAATCCGACATCAATTGACCCGTTAACGGTTGGTAGGCAAAGACGCAGCACTCGCACAATGCGTCAATGGCGGTGCGTCTCAAAAATCGCAGATGTGTTAATCATCTTTATCTTCTCTGTTTTATGAGATTGTCCATTGATCGGAACAAGATTGAAGGAGTTTATTTGGATCGTTCTCAGCTTCATGAGAAAAATATTCGGGAATTTAATATGCAGCGATTCCGCCCCTTCTATTGATGTTTCTAACCCCTTTCACTTCCTCTCTCTCTCTCTCTCAAATCTGTAACCACTCCCCCTTTAGCGCCCACTCCGCTCTTTCTTTTCCCATCCGTCACGCCCCTCATCTCTTTATCCTTTTTTTTCTTTTTTTCTTTCTTGACTTTTCATTTCAACCCAACGCATGGGTTCCCTGCGCCCCTTCACTTTCTTTTCTTTTTTTTTTTTCATTTCAGTTTCTTCTGTTCCTTTTAATACACGGCTGCTTTACCCATTTCACTTTTATATGTTTCTACGTATATATACACACACACACACACACACATATATATATATATATGTATTTCAAATTCCTATTTTTTCTTTCTTCCTTTCCAATTTTATTTTATTGTTATTTTAGTTTTATTTTATTTTCTTTTTATTTTCTTTTTAATTTATTATTATTTTATTATTATTATTATTTCATTTTTATTGTCACTATTCGTCTGCCCTGGCATCGTCCATATATTCAAAACTATTAAAATCCAACCCGTTTATTTTTTTATCGTAATGTAAAATCTTATCAGCTCGCTCGGGTACGATCTGGGTTCGGCTTGCTTGGTTACGATTTGGGTCAGGATATTACAAAAGGAATGCATATATCTCATAAGTTGCATTGATTAAACAACTAAGACATCAGAATTGGGAATATATTTAAAGATCAAGATGTCATCTTCTGATAAAGTGATAAAAAAATCATTTTATTATAGTTATTGCTTGTAATAAACATAGATGTTTTGTTATGGTTATATTGAATTGGGATTTTTATTTATATATATATATATATATTTGTGGGTATTGTGATGAAATAGGTTTCTACATGTTATGCTTTCAATAAAATTTTGTTATTATTTACAATAGAGTGTCATACAAAGTTTTTTGTAATTGAGTGAGTTTCATGTCAAAGGATTATATATGATTAGTGGTTAATATATTAGTGTTCATTAATAAAGGAATTACAGTCAAAGAAGAAAGATAGTGAAATTTCATTATTTCTATAGATAGTGAAATTTAGCTATTAGTTGATTATATTACTAAATGTAGTAGCTAAAAACTTTGTATTATAAAACTTTTGGTGACATTTTATTGTTTTCTTTTAATAGATTTTGATTACCATGAAGATATAAGTTTAATTTCACTGTTAAAAGGAAGACAGTGAAATTCACTATTTTCCTTTAATGGTGAAATTCCACCATAATTTGGTTATTTTTGGTGGATGTAATGGATAAAAATTATGTATTATTTAAATTTTAATGGCCTTTTTATTTTATTTCTTTTAAAACTTTGTGATTGGCACTAAGCTTTAAGGTTCCATTGTCACAATAAAAGATAGTGAAATATCACTGTTTTAGCTGGATAGTGAAATTTTACTATAATTTGTTTATTTTGGTGGATGTAGTGGATAAGCATTGTATATTATTAAAGTTTTAGTCACTTTTTTTTTATTGTATTTATTTTAAAACTTTGTGATTTCCACCAAGCTACAAGGTTTCACTATCAAAAAGGAAAACAATGTGATTTTACTATTTCACCTATACAGTGAAAATTCGTTGTAATTTGGTTATTTTGTAAATGTAGTGGATAAAAATGGTGTATTATAAAGTTTTTAGTCACTATTTTGATTGTATTTTATTTTTTAACATTGTGATTGTGATTAAGCTACAAGGTTTCAATGACAAATGAATGCGAGTGAAATTTCATTATTTTTGTAATGGGTACACATTGCATGTTATAAAATTTATAGACATACTTTTTTATTGTATTTCTTTTAAATGTGATTGAAACTAAGTTTTAAGGTTTCACTATTAAATGAAAAATAGTGAAATTTCACTATAATTTGGTTATATTTCTTTTTAGTTACCTTTTGATTTTTTTTTTTTTTGTTGCAACACTTGTGATTTTCGTGAAGATACAAGGTTGGACAATGACATTTCACTATTTTCTTTAAATTGGAACTGGATTGGAACTAATTTGTAAAAATAAGTGAAATTTCACTATTTCATTAAAATTGGAACCAAAACTAAAACCAACTTGTTTCAAACAATGAAAATTCATTGTTTGTATACACAGGAACTAAATTAAAGTTGGTTTTATTATAATTGTAAAATTTCACTATCTAAAGTTGAGTTTTAATTTTATTTTAGTAATACAATAAAATTTTAATGTTTTTTTAAAAGATGAAGTGAACTGAAACTAGTTTTATTAAAATAGTGAAATTTTACTCTCTTTTTTTTTGTGAAAGTGTAATAAATTAAATATGGTTTGATTAAAAGTAGTGAATTTTCATTATCTAAAGGTAAGTATATATTTATTTCATTAGATCACTAAAAGTAATCCAGTTTAGATTGGGTGAAACAGCCAGTCGGATCAGCAAACTGGTGACCCAAACGGGTTTAACAGAACTAGTCATCACAATTCATCATGTATAAAATGTAACTTTATGGTTGCCAAGAGTCGAATCTAAGATAATGAATTAATGAGTAAACACTCCAAACCACCGAGTCACATGTTTCTTTGTTAAATAATTTACACGTAATTCAAAAAATCATAAAGGTAATTTGGTAAATTGTTAGCATTGACTAAGGTCAGATAAGTAATTTATCGATAATGTCTCAAAATAATTATGAAATCGACTAGTAAACCATCAATACGACATCTTAAAACTAAATTGAGTTTTTAACAAATTATTTAGGACTGGTGTGAGTTACAGGACTACACAGTCATTTATGGGACGCATATGATAAGTATGAAAATTCAAACAATTGAATTTGGAAAAACAAATTGCATATTTAGAATTAGGCCATCAAAATTAGTTAGGGTGTCAATTTTGGATGCGATTCTGAGACAATTTATTTTCGGGCACGTATGGCCTGCATTTGGCCAACTAGCCACGTGGCGTATTAGAGAACGTGCAAAAATTTCATGAGAAGCTTCGTGTGTGCTTCTAGACTTGGACACATATTATCTTTTAGGTGGACAAGAAAACATCCAATGTTAGGAGTGTTTGTGTGTAGGTGAGGTCCACTATAAGAGGACAATACATGACAATAAAATGAATGGATTGGATAACACCTTTTCTCTTTCCTCATTCCCCTCCTCACTTTTCTAATTTCCTTCATTTCTCACACCAACTCTTCTCTCTCTCTCTCTCTCTCCCCCAACTAAAATGGGAAGTGTGTGTGTGTGTGTGATACATGTGTTGTGTATATATGTGTGTGCTTGAAGGCTGTTATAGCATGTGAGAGGGGAGAGATGGTGAACCAGTGAGTAGGTAAGTATGTGGATGCCAAGTGTGCGTAGGGGGAAAAGGAACACAGTGAATGTGTGTTTGTGTATGTATGGAATACAACATAAGGGACTAAAACTAGAAAAAGAGAAGAAGAATAAGAGAAGAAGAAAAGAACAGGGAAAGAAGAAAGAAATGACTCGACGGTGGCAGCCATGGGAGAAGATCAAAGCTTTTTCTTTCTAGACCACGATAGATCAGGTAGGCATTGTAGACTTGATTTTATACATATTGATACAAATATATTGTGTGCATGAATACTGTGTGTGTGTGAGTTATAGTAAAGAGAAAGACCCGAACTAGGTTTTCTTATGTATTGAAGATAATGGGCCTTGGGGCCATAGTTAGAGGTTGCGGGTGCCTTAGGAAGTGAAGGAGTGAAGAAAAAAAAAGGAAAATAGAGGGACGGTGGTAAAAAATGGTAGGAACTATGAGTTGCAAAACTCGTTGGAGAATTAGGACTATGGAGTTTCAGCTCGATTCGAAGGCTGTCGATGCTTGAAAACTATCATAAAACATGTAAAATAATAGTTTATGAATATTAGAAAGAAAAAGGATTAAAAATAGTGCAAAAAATACAGGTTGAAAAAGTAGGGTTTTTTGATTTTTTGACGACCTCGCCAGAGAAGGTGATCGGTGAGTCTTTGTCAACGATCAACAATTGGCGTTGACCGATCAACGGTCAAACTAGGTTGGTCAACCGAGTCTAAGGTCAACGGGTCAGGGTAACCGGGTCGGTTCTTGGTTGACCAATTGACACGTGGTCTTAGAGGTGTTTGGTTACTTGTTTGGCTTTTGGGTTGTTTGGCAAGAAGCCAGTGACTCGGCTATCGTTTGGGGGCCGAATCAAGAATAAGGACAACCTTATTCTTGAATTTGAAAATCAATTGGAATTGTCACTGTTTGGCAACAAGGTATAAGAACTGAAACTTTTAAAATTAAAAAGGGGCTGGGACAATTTGATTAATTATAAATTGATGAACAATTTGGGAAAAATTACATAAAAGCCCACTTGTCTATATAATTAAAAAAAAAAAAGTCAATTAAAATGCGATAAGATGTATTTTTAAGATTTTTGGGCATTCTAGACTCAATGGCAGGGGTTAACTTGGACATTTGGGGACCTAGGGTGGTCTTACCTAAATATATAAAATTACAAAAATACCCTTAATGATAATTTAAGAAATCTAAAGGCTAATTAAAATCTGAAAATGACTAATCCAAAGTTTTTGGATGCCTGGAACTCAAATAGGAGGTCAAATTTAGAAAATTGGGACCCAACGATGGTCCCACCCAAATTGTTAAAACAACGATTATGACCTTAGACCTAGATTAAACAATTAAAAGAATAATTGAGATATGGAAGAGGCATTTCTAATATTTTTAGATGTCATAAATTCAAATATGATGTCATATCAATAAAATGAGGACACGGGGTTGGTCCCACATAAATATTTAAAATTATAATTATGCCGCTAAACATGGAACATGTAGAGATTCAAAATTTTGAAATGGAATTTTTTATTTTTATTATTTTTTTATGTGAATATGCATGTATGTATGTATGTATGTATATATATATATATTATATACATGTATGATATGTGTACTGTCCATGTGTATGTGTGGGTATATATATATATATATCCAATGTATTGTATGTATGTATGTATGTGTAATAAGTTGTATATATATACATACATATGCTAAAAGGAGAGTGCATGACAGTCACTGTGTGTGTGTAGGCTGCAGATCGTATGTGTGTGTTGTGTATATAATATAATATATATATATGGAAAACCAGCGATGCAAGAAATGCATTAAATGCAAAGCTGCATTGCTGCATGGGACAAGAAAGAAGGCTGAGAAGATGGGAGAACCGAGAGAGAAAGGGGGATTGGACTGGGCTGCTAAGGGTTGATGTATACATATACATAGGTATCCGTTGGGTTAGAGAGAAGAGAAATCAGTAAGAAGGAGGCTGGGTTAGAGAGTTGTGAGACACTGGGATATTTAGAAGTGAAAAAGCAAATGAGAAGAAGCGAGAAAAAGCACTGTTAAAAAAGGTAAACACAAACCCACCATTTTCTTTCTCTACAAAAATTTTGAATATATGTAAACTGTTTTCGAGTTTCCTAGACATGCATGAGTTTATTTAGATGTCTTAAACAATTAGAAATAAGCTAGGAGGTCAAAAGAGGGGTTGGCATGCCTAAATCAAGAAGAACAGCCATTGAAGGACCTCCACGAGAGCAGGTCTGAACCGACCAAAGCCAAACCAAGTTTGGTGTTTTAAAAACACTGAGCTTTGACCTTGAGACCCAAGAGAAGCCCTAGAAATTTGAGTTGCAAATACGATTTTAAAAACCCAACCTTCCAAACCTTGAGAAAAACCTAAATAGGAGAATGGGACTTGAACCCCATGATAAATGGACCACAACAGAACAAACCCCAAGAACTTTGGGCTAAAAATGACCATGAACGGCCGAGTTGTAGGTTCGGCTATCAAGCCGTGAACCGAGCGTTTGAGCTAGACCTAGGGTTCCAAATGGATGCCAAAATGTTGCTAGAACCCATATGAACTGAGGACACTTAAAAACAGAGAGATTCGATCTCTCGAAACCCACAAAATTAAAAAGTTAGATTTACAGGATTAGGGCAACAATGGTTTGGGCGTGGGGGAGAAGACGACTCCAGCTGAGTCAACTCATGGGTTGGCTCAGCCGAGTCTTAACCGAGTGAAACTTGGGGCTGTGTCGACTCAGGACACGTGTCGCGCGGTGGGGATTGGCCACCACATTAAAGGAACGTGCCGTTTTGGGGGTTAGGGTTAAGATTTTAAAATTGGAATTGGAGCTAGTTTGGGTTTGAGGTTAATAAATTAAAAGGGGGATAAGAAATAGGGGTGGAATAAACCGAAGAGGGCTGGGATAGCCTATCCTCGGTTTGAGGCATTGGTCGCTGTTTGGCTCAGAAAAGGTTTGAAAAAAAAATTGCGCAAGGGTGTAGCCCCTGTGACTCGAGCCGTGGTGGAGCATGTGGAGTATGGCGCGTGGAACTGATTTGGATAGGACAATCCCGTGTCCTATTATGCCACTAATATATATATATATATATATTATAATAATAGTAATTAATTAATTAAATACCCTGAAATGGCCTGGAGCCCAAATTAGAAAAATCATAGGTGTATTCTAACTATCTTGGACCTCCTGAGACCAATGGTGAGGTCTGTGACACGAGACGAGGTCCCAAACAATAAAAGACCCGTAATAACATTAAAAATTACCAAAATGCCCCTGAGTTAAAATGCAGTCAAACGAACTCTGATTAAGGTAAAAAAATAGTGGAGTTTTATTATTTCAACCATTCTAGACTCAACCGTGGAGTCCAATTTTTGAAAAGAGGTCTCGGGATGTAAGGACCTGTAAAAGTACAAAATGACCGTTTTGCCCTTTTTACCTCGGATGTCCAAGTTGAATTCCGCGAAACCCTAAACCGACTTCGTTCGACGTTCTGGACTCAATGATAGAGTTTATTTTAGCAAAATAAAAACTTATAAAATAAAGACATAAAATTTGATGAATAGCATAATTCAAGTAGCAAATGGACTGAGTTGCATTTCATGATTTTAGGGACACTGAAAGGCAAGGAGAAGGCGATCCTGACATTCTACATTCTCACTGTTCAGTTCAGTTATCTTGCGAATGCGATCTTTTAGGGTTGAGACTAACCCATCAGGTATGATATTTTGCTAAGTAAGAAATAGGATTAAGTTTAGGAGTAATTGCCATGTTGACTTGATGATTCACATATTTGTTTGATCGTCTATGTGCTTATGTGTTTCTTGTTATCTTTTTGAAAATTTGGTTAAGTAATGGATGTGGATCATGACTATATGTATACTCCATGTGTTAGTATAATGTGTAAATTATATTCTTCGAGAATTAGTTGAGATTATTAGATATGTAACTTAAAGCATGTGTTTAAATGGACTATGTATGGCATGTACCCTTGATGAAGGGATTTTGTGATTGTAATGTTATTGTGTAATACATTGTTTAAAGCATGCTTCATGTGTGGATAAGATGCTTTATTAAGATTACATCATGGCATAGGTGGAATCAGAGTATATTGGCGTAGTGTGATTCTTTGGAACATGGTGTGAGTTGAGCATGTGGTGCTAGTACATTATGAAGGTGTAGATCCTGTGGTGAAAATCCCAAAATCGGCCATTGGTACTCGCATGCCAACAGGGTCTAGACCGTGAAGCTAAGACATACTGTAATACTTGCAGGCCAACGGGGAAGGACCGTAAAGCGAGACATAAGTGTGGCATGAAGTTTGCATGGGTGTGTCATGCATACTGTTCATGTACTGCATAGATGATATTAGATGACATTTAGATATAAATGTACACTTGCACATGTCACGCCTTAATTTTATTTTTTGCATTAGCATTATATTATACTAGTAGTTGAGTTGACTCATTCATGGGATACCATATTTCAAATAACGCTCCGGCTACATGAGATTCGGTGATGTCTTAGTGAAAGAAAAAACTTGAAGTGTTTTGGCCCTTGGGGCATATGTTGATATTGTACAAGGGCATAAGCCCTGAACTATGCATGTTTAATTTGTATGTCGTGAAACAATGGGTAAGGTTTATGAAATTGTATCAGAACTTGAATTGAGATGATATTGAAATTCATGTGATTATCCTTTATTTACCTTTCTTGTTTTATATCGCACACCCCCGGGTTCGTGAAAATTCGGGGTGTGACAGAACAGATGTTTAAAAGAACTAATAAAATATAAAGAAAGTATTCTTAGGGTTCTTAAGGCCTAGAAATACATTTTGGATATTCGTTTGGGACAACGAGCACTCGGGGTGAAGGTTAATGTGTGATCAACCTAAGAAAACTAAATGAATTAGTTGTGAAGCCTCAGTGTTAAAGTCAAGGCAGTTTTAAGAGTTGAAACCATGAGTGTGTGAGACATCTAACACATGTTATGATAGACACAAGTAATGTCTCATTATAGTTTAATGGTGACTAGGACTATATCCTACTTTAATTGACTACCATTTTATGCTTGACATTGGGTCCTTATGATTTGAATATAGTTATCTATCTGATGTTTTATTATTGCCTTATCTTTATGATGTGATTATCATTACTATGCTGATGCTTTGTTATTGTCTTATCATTGTGGCAAAATATGTATTATCACCCTGATTTATTATTGTTGGTTATATGTTTATCCGGATGCATGTGTACGCTAGATAGTTGTGTGTTCTTGTACATTGAAATATCATGCATTGCATTACATTACATGACAACTGATGTGGATTGTATTGCGGACCTTTATGGTATTGATTGAGCACACCTAAGTGGTGTAGACGGAGTAATGGAGCAGATGAATATGGAGTGATGAGGTCATGTTAGAGACCCAGATTATTTTGTGACAGGGGATTGTATCACGGCCCAAAACCCACCCTATGCAGATTAAGGGTCCAATGACCGACATTGTCACTCGGACAGGTCGTACAGAATCAAATGAATTATATAAGAATAATATAATTTTTTTCCTTTTTAATATTAATTGCGGAAGCTACACATATGCAATTCATTTGATAACCATCTCCACATCAATCATTTATAAAGTTTACTCAAAATAAGATCATTGTCACCATTGTTCATCATGAGTTATCAACATTTATATATACACCATATATGTATCCACAAAAATACAAAAAGTTAGTTTCCAAAAGTCCAGGTTGTCATCAGTCCTAAAAATAAATCATGTGATTACCCAAAAGATTTCACATCGCATCCAACTCATATTCTGGTACAAATATTTATTACATTCATGCCCTCGGCTATTCTGCATAGACTTGTTACCTCCTTGCTAAGTCAATTACCTGAAATATGTTGGATAAATCCATATGACCTTCACTAAACTCGTGAGTAATTCCTGCATCTTGTCACAAGTTTTGCAAGACAAAGTTTTGCATAAATACCATGGGCAGCAAGTGTAAGCATATAAAGGGTTATTCATAAATTGTATAATAGCATATGAAATTCTTAAAACATGATTCAGATTACGGAACAGATAACATGATAACAAATGACAGATACACATAAAATGATGCTTTTAAAATCTAATTTGAATAACAGATAATAGATGCATATTACACACATCGAAGATTCACATAATGAGTCAGAGCACTACGTGGGTAAGTCTCATAAGAGTCAGAGCTCCACGTAGGTAAGTCTCATATATGAAATCCACAACAAGTTAGAGAACAGTGTGGGTAAGTCTCAAAAGAGTCAGAGCGCCACATTGGTAAACCTCGTGTAGACATAGGAATCGAGTTAGAGCACCATGTGGGTAAGTCTCAAAAAATTCAGAGCGCCACATGGGTAAGCCTAGGAATAGACACGTGATCAAATTCAAAACACATACATTTCAGGTTCCATAGTCAAAACTAGATCACGTAAATCATTTTTCTCATTTAAAGGGTGTCATGGTTTACAAATATTTTCAGATCACTACACATAAATGTCGTTTCAAAATCTAGACATGAAAATCATATTTCTCGAATATTTTATGAATTGTAGATAAATAGTTGAGCAGATACAAAACACTTAAGCATTTTTAAATAGGAGATAAAATACAGATTTAAGATGCAAGATAATAAGTTTAGCATTTTGAACATGACATAAAACATTTTGGCATTTTTCAGATAGAATATAAAACATCTTTGACCTAGGGTATGAGATTACTCACAAAACATCTTAGCATTTTTCAGATAGGATATAAAATACCGCTACTTCAAGATGTCAGATTACTCACAAAATAATTTAGCATTTGTCAGATAGAAGTAAAAATACCACTGCTTCAGGGTGCAAGGTTACTCACCTCAAACCTTCAGTCAGCTATGCTAACTCATTTTCCTTTATCAGTAGTTCCTAGATCATAAGTCAAATATACATAACCATGCATTCAGAACGTAATTGAGGCATTTACATTGGTCTCTTATTATTTTTGTAGCCTTAGACTTATGGTTAGGTCCTGCCTTCTTTTTCTAATTTCATTTAATAGCTAAATAATTGTTCAGGACGTGATAGGTATTACCTCATTTGTCATTTCATATTTTTTGAAATTTATTTAGGCTTAATGGACCTCACCATTGAGTTTGAAACGTCCAAAATAGTCAAGATAGACTACCTTTTGTATTTAATTGGCTTCGGATATCATTAGGGGTACATGATAATTTTACATTTTTCGTGTCTTAATTTTTCGGGACTTAATTTTACAAATCGGACTCCACCGTTGAGTCTGGAATGCTAAAAATATTAGGTTACACTATTTTTTTTATTTTATTTAGACATCGGAGCTATTTTATCGAATTAAATTAATTTAATTTTTTTATTTTTTATTTTATATATATATATAGGCAGCCCATATTATTCACATGCGTGACATTGATACAGTGGTCACACACTTGAATTTAGGGCTTATACACACACGCGGTAGGGGTTTAAATCTCTGGGGCTACTACTCCATTATTTTTTCCTGATTTTTCTTAGGCCAAACAGCGGATAAGGGTCCAATTCAAGGATAAGATATCCCTGTTCAGAATAGGATTGTTTAATCAATTTTTAATCTTTGTGGCCAAACACCCTAATTGCATTTTAATTTAATTCCCAAACCTATGCAATTTTGATCTAACCGTAACTGAGCCTGGGTGGGTTGCGACCTGAACCCGAAGCCGACCCCGACCCGATGACCGACCCTCTACTGTTCTTCGTTTTCGACGAGGGTTCTGGTGTCTTTTTTGGCAACTATCGCTAGTGGAATTCTGGCATGTTTTCAATGGGGTTCGAAGCTTAATTTCATAGGGACTCCATTTATGGTTTCCAATTTTGGGTTTGACGTTCTGTTGGTCTCGAAATAGGGCATCGCAGTCGGCTCCGGTGATGGCTCGACTTTCTAGAGACTTTGTTTTCTTTTTATTTCATGGCTTTTCAACCACTGTTTTGGCCCCAATTTCTTCCAACAAGTTTCTAAATTCCTAGGGAACACTTTCCCGTTGCTTAAGCCCCACTGAATTGATCACAATTTGATCACCCACAACAACTAAGTCGAACCTACAACTTGGCTTTTCTCTTTGGTCTCTTGACCATTTTAACCCTTTTCAATTGCAGTATGATCCATTTTTAATGCTCTTTTGAGCCATGTAAAAGGTTTCAAGCTTAAGTCAAGTTTGCACAAAAACATAATTTTTACTAGTTCTAGGGTTTCTAAGCTTCAAACTTCACCATTTTTCTTTTAATTTTTATCCCTCATTTGTAATACCCTGACCCAATTGTAACCGAGCCGGTAAGACCTTATGTTGCGATGATGAAATAAGCGGTTTGGAATTTTCAATAGCTTTGAATATATGAAAGATGTCAGGGCAAACGAATAGCAACAAAAGAAAAATAATAATAAATAAATAAAATAAATAAAATAAAATAAAATAAAATAAGATAAAAGAGAATAAAACTAAAGTAAAAATAAAATAAGAATTGGAAAGAAATAAATATAAAAATTGGAATATGTGGACAATATGCATATATGTATATAGATAGGTATAAAAATATATAAATATATATATATATGTGAAGTTGTGTATATGAATATTAGTTACAACATGTAAAGGAATATTAAAAGAGAAGTTATGGACGCAGGGGGGGTTATAGGCGCAGAAAATGAAAGGGTAATGGGGAGAGAGAGTGGGAGAGTAACTAAAAAACAAAGTGAAGAAATCTTATTAGAGGATGAGATTGTGAGAGGTTGCGGCAACATGAAGAATTGAGAGGGAGAAAGAAATTGTTGGGCGCAAGAGATGGAGGGGCGATGGTTACATATATCAATCTGTAAGTGTTGATAGAGGATGGGTGGAACAAGGACACTGGATTGAGATTGAAGCGTGGGGGAAAACAGAAGCGGAAAACAAAGAAGATGAGGAAAACGGAGCAAGGAGATCGGAATTGGACTGGGCGCACAACTGGAACGGGTAAGCTGGATCAATTCTGTTTTTTTTATTGTAAGCGTGAAATATAGATTTGATGATAGGGTTTTTATGAGCATGGAATGAGGATCATTTTATAAAAAAAAAATGAAGGAAAACGAGTTAGGAATGAGGGAGAAATCAACATTTATAGGTTGTGGTGGATTGAATTGGTTTGAGTGATTTTGAGCATGAAACTTTGTTTAAATCATGAGGAATTTATCCTCTTAGGTGCAGGAAATTTATAGGATCAAAATTGGATAAAAACCGTAGAATAAAAGGGTAGAAAATGGGGGAGAATTTTTTTGGGGGAGATCCGACACTCTGATCAGAAAACCGAGGGCAGATTTGAGTTTCCCATGAAGCATAGGTTCGGGCCTAATGAAAACCGAGAGCAAATCCGTCGCCGGCGAGTCGCCGTTGACGGAGAAGACCGTCGGCACTGCGCTGGGAGGGAGACGCGCTACTGACTTTTTTTTCTTGGTTGGGCCAAACTAGGTCGGGTCAAACCCTGACCCACCCATTCAGAGGGCTTCCCAAAACTGCTTCTTTATGGGTGATGTTTTAATTTGGAGATTGAGGGGTGTTTGGTTGTGAAGGAGAAGCTATCCATTGTTTGGCTTATAATTGTAGAGGAAATGAAAAAAAAAAAAAGTTGCACAAGGGTTGCATGCCCTAGTGACCTGAACCTATGACCAAGGGGGAAAGGGTGAGAAAAACAGACCACTGTGCCACTAAGGCACATGTGATCAAGTTGGGCTCAAATAATATATGTATTGATTACAATTAATTAACTTAATAAATTAGTTTAAATTAATTAAATTCGAATTAAATTTCGATGCGCAAATTAGGCCAACGAATAGTGTAAACTTACTGTTTTGGACCTTCCGGATTCAATGGTGAGGTCCGTTTCACGAGGCGGAGTCCCAAAAAATAAAATATTAGTAGAAACGCCAAAAATGACCAAAATGCCCTTAAGTCGAAAGTGAGTCAAACAGACTTCGATTGAGTTAAGTAAATAGTAAATTTTTATTATTTCAAACCTTCTAGATTCAATGGTGAAGTCCAACTTGTGAAAACAGAACCCAAAAAATAGAGACATGTAAATGACCATTTTGCCCTTGGGTAAATTAGTTTAATTAGAAGTCGTAAAAGCCTAAATTAATAAGAGAGATATTTAGAGTAGCGAGGCATAAGTTTGATAAATGACATTAAAGTTGAAATGTGTTTACTGATATATAGGAGACTCGAAAGGAAAAGGGAAGGTCACGGAATACTAAGACGTATTGATAAGGTAAGTAAATTCCTATCTTTGATACGTGGTTTTCCAAGCCACGATCTTTCTATTACTGCCAAAACTCAGTACTCATGTATATATATCCATTGTTATTGTTCCTACCATGGATATTGTTCTAGCTGGTGGATGCCTATTGATTGATATCTCATGACTTGATTCTTTGTATTAACGTCTATCACTGTGTGCTTATGTTATGATGTTCCCATGCTTTGTACACTTCATATGGAATACAATAGAATCCTAATTTATGTTAAGTGTCGGGTTTTGTGCTCAGTCACATTACCCATCTGATGCTATCTAATTGACTGGGACCTACGGGTCAATTTATAGGACCTACGGGTCAAACGGACACATGGCTATGATGGCGTTTTTATGCAGTAAGTTTAATGGGCATTTTATATGCATCATGTTAATGGGGGGTATGCCAGGGCTCCAAAAGACCGAGGGATTGCCAAACCCTGAATAGAGTAAAGGCATCATTCATGTTTAATTGATATATTGACGTTTATTGGATTCATAGGATGTTTCCATTTCCCTGTAATGAATAGTTCTATGTTGCTTGTTCTTTATTTATTGGACTTGGCTGTGATCGTTTTATTGTGGCAATATTTATGTTGATTGTGATCATTGGACCTATTCCATATTCATGTACACTGTACTCATGTTTATTATTGTGCCTTATCATTCATTGGCTATTGTGGCATTTTACAGTTAACTGAAACCGTTGTCATGACATGGCTATCATGTTTCCCTTGAGTTTATTTTTCCTATGTAATCCCCAACCCGTATTCGAGATAGGCTTTTACTTACTGAGCTTTGTTAGCTCACCCCTTTATTATATTTTTCAGGTGAGAATGATACAGAACCACAGTAGGAGGTCCGAAGCGTAGGGAGACGGTTAAGGAGCACAATAGAATATAATAGTCTCTCTCATACACTCAACACCTAAAAGTAGTTTATGTTTGGTTATTGTCAGACTTATTTTTCAGTTTTTGAACAATGTTGTAATAAGGCTTCCGCACTTTAATGTTATGGTTACATTATTTATTATTATCATTGGTAAAAGAACTGTAAAAAGTAGGGACGGCCATTAGGGTCCGCCCCACGACACGAGATCCACATAGGGTGGGTTTCGGGTCGTGACATCATTAATATAGAATACATGCATGCCATTACAATCCATTAAACCTTAGGTTTTTGCATGATTTTCTAGAGAGAGAAACAAATGAAAAGTTAAGCTTTGTTTTTACCTTCCAACGTGACTTCTTCTCTTCTAGCTTCAGCCACTAAATCCTCATACAGTTCCTACTTGTTTGATTTCCTTCTTCTCTTCTCTTCTTCTTCTTCTTCTCTTTCTATCTCACCCTCTCTGTACATCCGCACTATGCACAATACACGTAACCCACACACCACTTTCAGTCTATATACAAAGCACACACACGTCTACACAGCACTCACACACATCATATATGTATATGACTCATGGTATGTAAATATATATATATAGTCGCATAAAATAGTAGTGTTGTAGGAGGGTCCAATGGTATAATTTCATCTCAATTTTGAGTGTGCAGAAATTAGGGCTTATTTGAGCATAGATGTATATTTGGTGGAATATTATTACAAATGTGCTTCAGCTAAGTTGGCTTATTTTTTAGACATAAGTCTTTCCTACTTTTTGATCTTGGGATCAAATCCCTTGGTCAATACTTTTGGCCCTTTATCAAACCTTTTTCTCCTTATGCCTTGTTTGGCATTATTCTATTTCCCTCTTTTTTGCTTTATTTTCATTTTTCCTCTCTTGCACTCGTATTTTCACTTATGCTTTGTTATTTTATGGCTTTTATTTTTCTTGGTCTAATTTTCACAATTGTCATTTTATTCCTTAAAGTCTTTAATATTTAAGTTAGTGACTTAATTCTTGATAATTGGATCGGGATGTTATAGATTGTGTCTCCTTTCGGTTACGAACCGTAGCCTCACGCGAGTGGGGATGCATTGCCATCGGGTTAGTAGCCCTAGAAGCATCAGGCTTTTCTGGGGGCCATTAGGTGATTAAATTATGGATTGAGAGAGATAAAGCTAAGATTCAGATTGTAGTTCAAATCATGCATGTTAACCTTTTTGCATTGAGTATCATGGCATTGCATGGACAATAATGATGATGGCAATGGATATTGTTCTAACTTGTTATGCTATGGATTTCATCCATTGTCTTTATAATTGTGTAGTGATCACACGTTATCGACGTGCTATACTATTGATCAATATTAGATATTGTGTCCTTATTGCATTGAATAAGAAATGAAGGTGCATCGTGAGATTTGTATATATATATAAACATGTATCATGTTTGAATGTCTATCCTGAATATGTTATCATTATTGTTATATCACATGGAGTGATGCCTTACTCTGTTGATTTTAGATCTACACTTGTGACTAGTATATAAGATTGTTGTGTGCCTGTGTTTGCATGTTGGACATTAGGGATTGTCCCCGTCGGACTTACATTAGTTTTTGCATATTGTATGCTTGTGTATTTTGGAAAATCCTACTGAGTGTTATAGCTCACCTTTGTTGTTCATGGAAATGGCAAATACTGGACTGGTGGAGGACAACTGTTAGAGCAACACGAGACTTGAGTAGCATTAGTTTTAGATAATTGTATTCATTCATTATATATTGTAAAGGGTGCATGTACCCTTTCTTAATATAATGTATATGTTGTGTATTGGATTGGTAGAGTCAGCTCTGCACATTGCTTTGTTATATCTTATTTATGGATGTTTTTTTATTTAGTTGCACCTTATTATGATCAATTTCAATTTATTCCATTACGGGACTTAAATAAGTCTAATCATGATAATGAATTGAAATCAATTAAAAAGGGAACTATTTAAAAAAAAAAAAAAATGGTATGTACTTTATTCACAAGATTAGATGGATTAGTCTCAATGACCTACCTTTTGGGGTCTAATGATCCCTTAGTCCTGATTCATCCGAGACTGGGACATTACATTACATATTTAATATGTGTGTGTGTATATATATATACATACATACATACATATATGTCTCATGATGAGTAATTCATTTATAATAATTTTTTTCCATTGATTTAAATATTTTCAATATTAAAGACATAAATAAATAAATTTTAATATCTAATATTTTCAAAACATAAAAAATATAGAAATTCAATCCATGCGCACCGATATGTTTGCTGGTTATTTGGATCAAAACAGGACGGAAAAGAAAAGGATGTTTGTTGGATTAACCGATGGCAGAAAGCCACAAACCCAGGAACTGTTGGGGCACTTCACTTTACGATCCCATCGGCCATCGGTTCACAAATGCCATGCTTTTGTAACCTATACGTATGAGATGAAGAAGTAATAGATGAGAAATTCAACGAGAGAGGCAGAGGATTTGAGAGAGAGATGTTGGAATGAATTGACGCGTTAATCCAAGGCCACCGTGTTTGTCATCGATCTGGAAAAAAATAATATATCAACGGTGAAAGTGGAGATAAATTGGTCATTAGTAATAAAATAAGAATGTCATCTCATTAATAGTTAGACATGTAATCACATAATTTAAAAATTGAAGAATTTTTAGAATTATAATATTTATTTTTGGATCTTAGACTATAAGTACCTATTTTGAGGAACTTGCTACAATTTAATCCTAAATTAAATATGCATTTACACATTAGATTTCATATATTACACATTAAATATGCATTCACACACATATATTAATATGTGTATATATATATATATATTAAAATTTATATATTTTATATTCTATATTTATTTTGTTAAAAAGTAATTAATATATAAAATATATTTAATATGGTTGGATCTTCCCTCGTTTACTTGAGAAGCTCTGTACATGTTTGATACTGTGAATTAGAGAGAGAAAATAAATTTAGGAAGATATAATCAAATCATGTATCATTCATTATTGATATTATTTAAAATCATGTAATTACTGTGGTTGTGTCACATCATTTAGATAAAACAAATTTAAAAATTATAACATTATTGAGAAATTATAAAACCTCCCTCCAATCAAATTTTTATTTTAAAATGATAAAATTATCATTTTTATGTATTTTTTTTACATTTTTCCATTTTGAACAATTTTTCAAAATTTTTTATTTTCAAATAAATATTGATTAAAATATTAAATTTAATTTTATACAAAACTAAAAAAAAAAAAAAGTTAGAAAAAATTGTTCAAAATTGAAAAAATACTAAAAATAAAAGATAAAAGGACATTTTTTTCATTTTGAAAAAAAAAGAAGTTAGAGAGGAGTATTTGTAATTTGTCAGTAAAAGTAAGAAAAATTAATGTAATTTTAAAAATCTCATAGAATGTCAATGTAATTGTCAGAAACTTTATAGGAGGTTAGTAAAATTTAACTTTTAATGATTAATTTGAATTTAATTATCATTTTGTATTATTGCTTACATAAATGATTATAAATGATATCTTATTTTGAAGAAAAAAATTATTAAGGAGAATGATTTAGAAAAATCATATTTTGTGATGTAAATAGTAATACAAAACAGTACAAAAAATAATTTTTTTTTTTTTTATTTCTTGTTTCTACTGTTTTCTTACTCTTATGAGTGAAATCTAGGAAAACTGTATCTTGCTAAAGGGTAATACGAAACAATGCAAAAAAAATAATTCAAGGTTATGGTGAAATTGATTAAAAAAACTGACAAGGTGAAAGACCAAAAGGGTAAGCTAGAGTTGGATGAGATGGAGCTTGAAAATAGTCATAAGACATTTTTGGACCTTTTTTGAATTTAAATAATTTCATTCACAATTTACTTAACATTTTAATACAGATGAAAGTCCCAAATAGAACCATTCACAAAAGAAATCTTACCATATTTATTCCTACATAATTATTTTTGAGTCAAGTATGATTTGGATTGCCTATTTCTAACCATAGTGCATGCTTGAGCAAATGAGGACGATGTGTTTTTTTAGCCATTTTACCAAAATTTACATTTTTTATTTTTTATAAGTAAATCAGACATATGCACAAATTTGAATCCTCAACCTACTATATGGTGAGGAAGGGACGGAGTCATGAATTTGTTTGGGAAGGGCAAACTTTAGACGATATCAAAGAATATTAAGAAAAATTGATAAAAGTCCTATTGAGAGGGATTAAAATAAAAATAAGGATAAAGTAGGAAAATTTTCAAATCTAAAGGGCACAAAAGTATAAATTAAAGGGTATATTTAAATTTTTTTTTGAGAATATAATAAAATTTTTAAAAAAAAAAAATTGAGAGGGAGCAATTGACCCCTGGCCAAGGCTGGTTCCGTCCCCGAGAGAGGTGAAGGAGATATCAATATAAGTTAAAGTTTCTTGGCCCCAAAAGTTACTCTTCATACTTTTGGACAAGATTACACAAAATTGTACCATACCACCTGCTACCAAAGCAAGACTAATACGGTCGACTCTTTTGTAATTAATATTTAATAAGGTCATGTTTGGATGCGGGATAAGAGGGTTGGATAGGATAAATATTTGACGTCTTTCATTGGATTTGATATTTATATCTCGTGAATCATTTATATCCCACCTGTGTGGGATATAACTTATCCTAAGTGGGTGGTGTATTAGAGTTATCTCGTACCACTAGCATAAAAATACAATATCACGTCATAAAAAAAAAGTACAACGTTGCAATATAAAGAGACAAAGACGTTGAAGAATCAAGTTAAAAAACCAATTTTTTTCTTTTATTCATTGTTCAAATTTTTTTGATATGTTCTAGATTTTTTAATATATTTTTCGCATTAATAAATTGACTATTATATATATTATTATATATATATATATATAATATTGCTAGTGTTATATATATAAAAGAATATATATCTTGTTTTATATATATATATATAATATTGCTATTGTTATATATATAAAATAATATATATATATATATATATTATATTGAATGATGATTCTTAGAAATACAGACCATAATTTTTTTGAATCACTTCGAAAGTAAGAGACTTATATTTTGAATGATGTTTACATAATCATATTCTAAAATATTGTGATTACGGTTATTAGATTTTATGATTAATTTGTGAATAAAATTTTAATTTTAGATACCTCGTATGCATATATTTAAAAAAAATGAACTTCATAAAAATAATTTTCAAAACCAAATTTTATATCCGGTAGACACCCAAACATAGGAATGAGATATAACAACATATCCAACATTTTATTATGTTTCAAAACTAGATTGGAATATTCAATATCCCATGAGATTTTATATTCTATCCAATTCAACTATATCATATACAATCATGCCTTCTTATTCCGTCGTTCAAACGAGGCCTAAGTTAATAATCTCTAATAATTAATAAATTTTTAAGGAACCAACTTGGTTCTATAGTTTATAATTAATAATTCTATTACTTAATAATTAATATATTTTACAAAAAAATTCTTTATAATATTAATTATTAGAGAAAAAAATTACTTAATATATTTTATTTATGACATGTTTTAATAATTATATTTGTTAATTTTGGTAATGTAAGTAAAATATATTATTTTTACTAAGGGGATAAGATTCAATAAAGAAGTTACAAATTATTTCTTTTAGGATTGAGTACATGGAATTAAAATTCTTTTTACTAATTACGAAATTCTTGTTTACTTGAGAAAGTTTCAAGCAAAATTATAATAGAGCAAACGCAAGGAACATAACATTTTTTAGTTCAAAAGGATATTAGAAACTTTTTTAAGTCTTAGGTTAAATATTATTTATATTTTTTTGTAAATGACCGAAAGGTTGTTAAAAAGTTACGTATAAGGTCTTCTTTTTGTATTGAAAGTTATATATATATATATATATATATATATATATAAGAAAAAAATTTCAATTAATGAAAGTATGAGAAAACTTTATAATTAATAATTCTAATAATTAATAAATTTTTAATCTTCTATTTGTATTAATTATAATAGCGTTTACTGTATATATATTATATATATATATATTTAATATGCATGTGTCTTGTGCATGTCTTTTCTATCCACATTAAATGACCAATTGTGACAAAATGATGGAATTGAAATAAGGTTACAAATTGAAAGATGAAATTGACAAAATTGAAAAGATAAGAACTAAAGTGAAATTCGAGATAAAATTTAAGAGTGAAAAATATAATTTACTATTTTTTCTTTTACCTTTGGCCTTATCGATTGCTCCTGGTTGCGTTTATTAGAGGCTCATAATAAATTAAATTAAATTATAAATTATACTATTTTTTTTAAAGTTTTTGACAATTACATTTTTTTTTAAAGATTTTGAAATTACATTACTTTTTCTTACTTTTACTGATAAACTACACTTATCTCATTCTAGTCCATTTTTTCTTTTATTTTTGAAAAAAATACTAAAAAGTTTCTAAAATAAAATTTTCAAACTTAAAAATCAATGATAATCTTTTTATATCTAAAAGGTCCAAAGAATAAACTTTTATTACAAAAAAATTCCAACTATAAACTTCTATCTTAACACTGTTAAAAAATTATACGACCAAAATAACCTTAAATATATATTTTAAAAAATACTAAATAGTTCATAGTATAAATTATTCAATCCAAAACAAAAAAACATAGCATTTTTTATTTATCTAGAAAGCCTAAAAAATAAATTTTTTACTTCATAAAATGTTATGATTTTTTTGAATTGAAAAAGTTATTTTATAAATTTTTTAGTAATTTGTTTTTTCTAAAATGTACCTTTTCGTTATTTTTTAACGGTGTTAAAATGAAAGTTAACAATTAGACTTTTGTGTATTAAATTTGTTTTTTTGAGTTTTTTAGATACAATAAATATATCATGAACTTTTTGGATTAAAAATTTTATTTTGGGAACTTTTTAGTATTTTATTTTTATTTTTTATATTTTTTAATTTTGACCAATTTTTTTAATTTTTTAATTTTTAAATAAGTATTGATTATAACATTCTTGATCAAAAATTAAAATAAATATATAGTAATTTATTTTAAATTTATTTTTATATAAAAAGAAATTTTTTTGAAAAAAAGTTAGAAAAAATTAGTCAAAATTTAAAATATATAAAAGAAAATCATGAAAGGCATATTTTTGTTATGTAAAAAAAAATGTGATGCGAGGAATGTATAATTTGTTATAAAATAGAAAAGACAATATAATTTAAGATAATATAATTTCAAAAATGTCAAAAAAAAATACTTATAAATAATTGTCAAAAATTTGAAAATCAATGTAATTTAAACTAAAATAAATTTTAAAAAGAAAGGCAAAATACAAAGGCAGCGGTCCCTACCAACAAACTTCCAACCGATTGGACTTTCGGACTTTATTTCTTGGTAATTTGAACACTCCGTCTGTCGGCTCTCTCTCTCTCTCTCTCTCTCTCTCTCTCTCTTATACGCATATTCATATCGACTTTAAATCACATTCGAAACCCAATCACAGTTTTTCCTTTCAATGGAATTCTACGATCGACAGGTGGTTCTGATCACGGGCTGTTCTTCGGGGGGGATTGGCCACGCGCTGGCACGCGCGTTCGCTGCCAAGGGATGCGTCGTAGTGGCGACTGGTCGGTCACTGTCATCGATGGCGGACCTGGACCAGGACCCTAGGTTCTTTCTTCAAGAACTGGACGTGTTGTCCGATGAAAGCGTACAGCATGTTACCTCCAACGTCCTCGAAAAGTTCGGCCGTATCGACATCGTTATCAACAACGCCGGCGTCCAGTGCATTGGCCCTCTTGCTGAAATCCCTCTTTCTACCCTTGAACACACCTTCAATACAAATGTTTATGGTATAAATCTCATTGCGTTCTATACTTAGTGTTTTTCTTATATGATTCCCCTTTGTGTTGATGTCTATCTTTTAGTTGTTTTGTGTGATTTTACTTGTTTTATTAACTTGATTGAATTTCTTGTTTTGGTATGCTGCAAATTATGAAAGAGAATGAAGACCCACCAACATCATTATTGTTTTCACTCTGCAATTTGCAGGAATTTACATTCTTCCATTATGATTGAAATTAAATCAATATTTCAGTGATTGTGAACTAAGAATGCTTTAACTAACATGACATTCACAAGTGAATTGATTGCCATGCTATCCAAAAGGAGGAAAAAAAGGAATTGATTATGTTAATTTCACACTTATAAGTCACACTAAAGGCCTTCTTGTAGTCCCTATATGCGGTTCTTGGGAGTAGGGTCCCATATCTGAAGTTTGCTTTGACAGCCTAAATGTCCCATGGTTCCATCATCAAATGAAAAAAAAAAAACTTGTAAGTCATGATATGAAAAGTTGGGAGACTGTGACTAAGCTAAGACTTACACATGAAATTAAATGTTAATATCAAAAGATGATTTTAATTTGAAGATAGAGGGATCAAATAGTGCCTTTTGTCAATGGTTTGGCATGTTTTCTTTAATAAAAGGACAATTCGCTAGATATGCTGATGTGATTATGGATGTCACACAATTGATTAGTAACTAGCCTTATAACTATAGGAGGAGAGGAAAGTGAAATCTCACCCACAATGGGCTTATTTTTAGGGTTAACATTAAGATATTTTTTATACCTTTTGTATTGATTATGGAGAAGCTAAGCAAAACCAGTGGAGTTTTGGATTTAAATTGGAATTTTTAATTTTTATCAGTTAATTCACAATAAATCAGAACTATGGAGAGATGCTTTGTCTTCATTTTATTTATTTTTTGCTTGACATAGAGAAATGATTTAGAATGTATGTGCTTTTGGATAAACAAGTCTAATAGAGACTATATAAAGGTCACCTTCATAGAGCCTAGAGTAAATGCAGTGATAGTGAAACTTTAATGGCTATGATATGCCCGAAAGTGACTGCTTGTGTTACATTGGATTTGGATAAAATGTTATATTCTGCAATGGTAGAATACCAAACAATGTAAACGAAAACAAATTTATAAGATGATTCTAAGATTAACCACGCTTTATACTGATAAAAATAAAATTAAATATTAACCATGCTTTATGATTCAGATTGTCAAGTAGAAGTCATGAAATATCATATGCCCAAATTTGAAAGTAGTTGAAATAATAATGTCGAAATGGATGAGTGGCATCCATGAAAGTTGGAGGTCACTACAATTGAGGACTAGCTGATGGCAAATCTTCTAGATGGTTTGGCCATTCTTCTGAAAAGTAATGGTTTCTCAGGTAAAAGGTGATAAAATTGAAGTTAGAGGCACTAGAAGGATAAGAGAATGTTTGATAAGAAACCTGGGCCGAGATTGTCAAAAAAAAAAATGAAAGACATGGTCTAGGGAAGGAAATGGCCCTAGATGGTTTAAATGTGAGAAAGGCTTTGTCTTGCAGGCCCAAGCATTTAGATTAAGGGTTTGTTGAGTTAAATTAGGCAAAAGTGTCTTCATATTTCTAATAAATGCGACCACATGTTAGCTTGAATGACATCTCTTCTTACTACCAAAGGGTTAGGTGTAGGGCTCAATTCCCAGTTGGGACACAGATCAAAGTGGAAAAAAAATCAAATAATATGCAAAGACTTTGTCATGCGGGGGCTGAGCATTAAGTTTGGAAATTTTTTCCCATATTTCTAATAAATACCACCACTTGTTAGCTTGAATGACATTTCTTATCACTCCCAAAGGGTTAGGTGTAGGGTTCAAGTCCTAGTTTTCCTTTTATCAAAATAGGAAAAATAATAGTTTAGGCTGAAACATTATTGCTGTCAGCTTTTACAATTTTATTGTATATGGCTATACACACACTATGTTACTTCCAACTTGAATAACCGTTGTGGCTGAAGTAGAAAATATTTATGATTTTCAATAGTAGTTTACTTAAATTTTGGTTATTAACTCCTTGGAGCTAGCTCAGCTGATAAAGCCTTCCGGATAAAGGAGTAGTCCCCAAGAGGTCTCTAGTTTAAGCCATGCCAAAGGTGTGCTCGTCTTACCCGACATGTGGATCTTGAGGGTAGTTTGCATATCCAGAGTTTGCTTGGACAACCATGCACCTAAAGAACCCGTGGTTGGCGGGATTCCATTATTAAGAAAAAAAATGGTTGTTTTATTTGAAGAGATTCCCAATTTTTTCATGATTGGTATTTAGCCATTGAAGATTTGAGGTTTGATTGGCAATTCATGGTTTATCATCACCCCCAACAATTGACTGATTCGTGCTATATAGTGTCATAACTTGTTTGTTATGTGAATTCCATCCATTCACTTGGCATATGGGTGTAGTGGCAGGCACAATACTTTGTTACTCATTTATATAGCTACTTTGTCAACAATGTTTTGAAAACTCTCTACGGTAACTAGATCTTCCTGGTCATATTTTTCAGTGTGCGTGCGTTGTTTAACAACGTGATCACTAGCTAAGAAATCTGGTATTCTGTGCATAAATTCTATACTGAAAAATACTCATTTTTTTTTTATGAAAAGGTTCTGGTCTGAGAAATTTTATTCAATTGCATCTACCATAGGAAATAAGATTACCGCTGACTGACGTTGCTGCTGTTTTGGCTTATAGTTTGCCTGTATCAAACTTAGCTGAACTGCTTGGCTAATTATTGTAGTTCTAGTGGTCCTTCTTGCCCTTGTACACCAATATCTTGAATTTATCAGGGAACACTACCTATTCCTAATATTTAACGTGCTTTTGGGTGGAATGTCATGAGATGGCTTTTTGTGTTTTCAATCTATCCAACTCAGCTGAAATGCATCGTGAACTGTGTAGTTTATTGGTCCTTCTTGCTCTGGTATTTCAATTGCTTGAAAACACTGCCTATTCCTAAAATTTACTGTGCTTTAATTTTTATTTTTTGGGTGGAATGTCACCAGAAAACAGGACATGTGACCTGTCATTTTTTTGCCGGGCACCATTAGAATGAACATGCCAGTGCATGCTCTTTATGCATGCAATTCCTTTTTTTTTTTTTGGGTAATTGTGCAATTCCTTTATTACTTAATAGTGACAATGGTTTTCCAAATTTTATTAGAGTTTATTACAAATCTAGGTTCACCTGGTGCCTGCATTTAATGCTAAACATTGGAAGTGCCTGCCTGAATTCCGCCCTTTTCTAAGAAGGATTAATCCATATCAAATTTCAGATACTGTAGGTACTGAAGCTGTATGTCTTTACAAGTCACTTGTATAACCTTTGGAGTCTTGATTGTTTTCACTGCTTTCACAATGTAGTAGTTTTCCATAGCCATGTTTTAGTGAAACACTTCGTAGAAATATAATGCTTGACAAATAACACAAGAATAAGGTGATACAACAACTCTCTCTCTCTTTTGCTCACAATTTCTTTCTATTTTTATTTTCTTCCTTTTTTGGAATAAAGGATCCACAGGTTATTATGCCAAGTTTGTAACAGTACCAAAAATGGCCAAAAAGAAGTGTCAAAAGTAGTGAAGTTTAAAGTGGTCATTTCACTGTTAGCAACAGTTAATAACAGCCATTGCTGCCTGTTGTTACAAATGAAAATTATCCGTATTCATTACTTTGTCTTACTTTCATAATATTGAATCTGTCACTGCTAAAGCATGCACTTGTTGTGGAAGAAGTTTTTCGTGGTACGTCAAGTGGTCTGGATGCCCATCCCTAGGCTGTAGAGATGAGACTTGAATTTAGTTTATAGTTCTAATCGAATTTGAGCTTTGATTGGGGAAATTATATTCGAGATTCTGTTAAAATGTGTGAGAGAAACATACCGCATAACAGGGAAAAAAAGGCTATTGTGTAGTGCCTGGACCGTGGGCTGCAAAGGCTAGGCCCAGCACGGCCCGCAGGCTTGTGCAGTGCTAGGTCCGGCCCATGTGGCAGCCGTGCTGAGCCTCCTCCAGGCATGTCGTGCTTGGGCTGGCCCGGCCCACTTTACACATCTACAGCCAACCAAAAGATTTTTAATTGACCCTGGCATGATCCAAAAATAGCAAAAATCATAACCAAATATCCCTTGCAATCATACAATGAAGGAGAAAATGATTGGAGGACTCCTTCAATCTCTTACGCATGCACCACCAATTACCCTATCTCCCTAAATTGTCCAATATAAGAATTGCTTCCAATACTGTCATCCACATAAAAAAGGAGACCTTCATGGGGACAGGAACCTTGCAAATACCCTTTCTATGGGAATGCACCCCCTACATCACCACTACCTAACACTTTGTAATAAGACCTCACTCCAAATATCCCTTTCGGGCCAGGCTTCCAATAAATGAAATTCCTGCCTTTCAAGTCTCAGTTACCACTCTAGCCCTATACAACACGTCTATGAACTCCAACTCCACCACTGAAGGCAATTCTCAATCTTGGAAAGCCTTGAAAAAAATGAGGGTCCCACACCACGCTCCTATTTTCTAAAAAAACGAACATAACCTACCACACTCTTTCCTTTCCCCACAACAATACAAAATAGATATGAAAATCTTCTCTTCAACAAAATATCGTCACACCAAACATCGTGCCAAAAGCAACTTATGTTCCCATTTTCCACCACAAAGTAAACTTTCCTGGTAAATTTGTCCCAACCTTTTTCCTTCCTTTCCACAAACTCACTTCATATGAACTACCCACCTTTGCTTAACTCCACCCTTGGGGACCTGCACCGAATTTTCCTTCCACCTCTTTGTGCCAGAGATAGCAAGGCTCCGTCGCAAACTGCCATAGCCACTTTCCAGGTAACACTTTATTAAACTGTCTGAGAGACCTCACCTCCATGCCCCCATGACCAAGGGGAGTGCACACCTTATTCCAAGCTACAAGATGGTATTTGGTCTCCTCCCTTAATCTCCCCCAAGAAATCCCTTTGTAGCTTCTGCAGCCTCTCAGCCACAAAGACCAGGATTGAAAAAGAGAGATAGAAAATAGGTCAGTAAGCTAGAAATGGTGCTTTTTATGAGCTTCAATTTCCCTCCTTTGGACAAGTATTGCCTCTTCTAACCTGCTAACCTTTTTTTTTTCCGTTCTCTCCAGAATCGAGTCCGGAATAGTTGTAGCTTTAAAGGTAGCCCTGAGAGACAACTCCAAATATGAAATAGGCAAATCTCCTCGTCACCACAAAAAATGATAATACCATCCGCAAACAAAGTGTGAGATAGTGAGATGGACCACTGACCCAAAAGCCAATTAAAAAACCACCACCAACAGCCTTATCTATCATCCTACTTGGACCTTCATAGTAAGTGTGAACAAGAGTGGCGATCCCTTGCCCTAAACCTCTCGAACTCGCAAATCCTTTAGGAACAATAGAGGATTAGACTGTAGAGACATAATTCTTGATCTATCTGCACTACCCTTCCCCAAAACCCATCCGCTCCATAACATGGATCAAAAAATTCCAATTAACATGGTCATAAGCCCTTCTCCACATTTAGCTGGCAAATAATGCTCGGCTCCCTACTACTCAATCTCGAATCCACACGTTCATTAGCAATAAGTACCACATCAAGAATCTGTCTACCCGCTAAAATGCAATGTGGGATTGTGAAACCACCTTATCAAGCACCCTTTTGTAAGACATATCCATTGCCTACAACATTTTCTCACTGGGCTCGTGTTCTCACATTCTGAAGCTCACCAAGTGATCTTTATATAATTTTATCCTTGCTTTTCTACTTTCTGGTGTATAACCCTCCTCAAAAAGCCTCTCTCTCCCTCTCTCAGGATTTTATTCAATGTCTTTTTTCTTGGGGAAGATTTTCATAACAGCAGTGCCACCAGAACAACTGAGCCTGTTGTCATAGTATCATTATCCTATGAACTCGGAGTTTGCAGCATTTGATTTTCCAAAAGGCCACAATGCTGGTCCCATCACCTACAATTCTGATACATATTGGTCTTCTAATGAGAGCCTCTTTGACTTGGATGCCAGTTTCCAATTTCACCACTCCTGTTATCTGGAGAAAGAAATTCTTTTGCCAACTAAAGTGTTTTGCTGATTGTCAGTGTGAGCAAAATGAACTTTCCTAGGTGGTTTTCCAAGCAAACGAGGTCTCACTAGAAGCTTGAGGCAGAGCGTGATTGCCAAACAACAACTAGGAGATATTTTGGGAATGCCCAGGCAGCAAAGCGTAGGTGTCCTCCAAGCAGTGAAGTAAAAGTGTTTTTGGCTACAACTTTTTCATGCTTGAGCTGTTGGCGGTGGTTCAATTATAGAACTAGATGATTTTCAATAAAGAGAGAATTTAGGCCGAGTCTACATGAACAAAGATGATTTAAATCGATGAAGTCTGCCAAACACTAATTTTAAAAAATTCATGCTAGTTTTGAAGCAGAGTAAATAGAATTCTCGTGAATTGTTTGATCACTCTAGCTTCTTGCTATATAGATATAGTAATTGGGGCACATTAATTGATGGAGCTTGAGCCTCATATATATATATATATATATATATATATATTTTGGATAGGTAAATCACACACGCACAGACACTTTGCCTCTAAGGGGACTTGAACCCTCAACCTCCCATATGGGGAGGTGGAGGAGGTACCAACCAAGATTGAGCCTCATATTTCCAGTAATTATCAATTTTCATGTTGTATTTGGTCTTATTTTATATTTCCTTTATTATGTTTTATTAAGGCTTTAAAGTCAAGATTATTTTGGTAATTTCAAATTTGCAAGACATGGATTGTAGTAGGGTCCATGGGTCATATTTTAGGTCAAACTATGATGTTAGATCTTTTGTATGTTTTTAATAGGTCTGTGTAGATTTTATTAGTCAAAAGTATTAAGTTTATATTCTTTTGGAATCCGAGTCTTATTAGAGTTAGGAATACCTAATTCTATATATAGCCATGTACTTTTTTAAAAAAAAAAATCAATAGAGAAACATGTTTGGAGAATTATGCAGCTATTGTGCCCTTTTAGGATTGTGTGATGCATATTTAGCTCTAAAGAATGATGCCTAGTTTCTTCTTCTTTTCTTTATTTTGTACACTTTTATAATTGCACATTGACCTTATTAACCACTCTTTTAATTCTAAAAATTGTAATTTGACCAGTTTAATTTTTTCCTCCATCATGATTTAAGGGTTGTAACCCAAAGGGACCACAAGGAGAACCGAGTTGCTATTCATGAGCAGCGTTCACAGCACCCTGAACTTTGCCTTTTCTTGCTTCAATTTTACGCTAACTCCTTACCTTTTTCTTACCCCTTTTGCAAACCCTTAGACCCAATATTCCCTCCAATTTTTGCCTACAAAATTAACGACAGCCTAATAAAAGAAAGAAAGAAAAGTGAACTCTATATACTGCCATGCATCAGCCCTGGTAATAAAGCTTGTGAGAAGTGTTCCTTCACACTCATTACTCAAAACATACATTTGGAATTACCGTTTTTTCTTTTGTAATATGTAATTTATTTCAGGTTATCCTATTATTTCATGCATGATTTGGAGAAGTGATGCAAGTATTGGCAATCAAAAATGCACCATGGTCTCTTCTATTTAACAACATTGAGAAACAAAAAAATTCAGAGAAGATATTTCAATAAAAAAAATCAGATTGCACAAAAGCTAATCCAAAAAACTGTTAATATGTAAAATATATACAAAACTGATGCAGAGATGGAAGATCAAATACTTGGAACACATACCTATTCTAATCGAAGTCTTATCAAGCTGCTAATACTTACTGACTACTAAGTGGTACACCCTTTGCAAGCACACTATAATGTAGTGCAACTTCGCCAATGAGTAAAACACAATCCCAGTTATACTCATTAAGATATGCCCTTTCCAGTTGTTTATCAATCAATTTGCAGCAAAATAAGTCACTTGCCACACTTTATAGTGAGCAGTTCACTGAAAAAGTATGTTTTCATGGTTCAGAAATTCATTTGTTGAAGAAAATGCTCCACCCCTCACAGTCTTCAAGGGCCTCACATACATTGGAAACTAAGCTTAATACACCTTCTTTCAACTTCACTCGACAAAAATAGCTGAACTGGGCCAGAAACTCATATAACAACTGGATTGGCAGAGATCACATCTCTCCTAATGCCTGAGCCTCAAAAAACTCAGAAGCCAAGTGGATTTTTTGGTTCTCTAGATGCCTCTCAGATTAGATGAATATTGCTTCATTCTCTGTTGGAGTCAAGATATTGTGTTTGAGCAGTTATAATTTGTAAAGGCCGATGTTGTCCCTATTATTGTGCCCTTGGAGTAAGGGAGGTTAGTGGGAACCTTATTTTACCCAATACTCACTGAAAATTGCTCAAAATCTTGCCGTACCAGAGTGCTTTTGGAGATAAAAGCCCCTTCCAAGTTCCAACAACATTGAAACACTTATTTTTATGATTATGTTTGCCAATGAAAGAATTGAAACCTTAATTCACCCATCTTATGGTGTTTTTAGGTGAGAACCTGTATCCACTGCTTTATTTAAAAAATGCACTTTTAATGTCTTCCAGAATCTGACCTTTACAGAGTGAAGATCATCAACCTCAAAACTTATGCTGTGAAATTAACTATTATGCATATGACTCACGTAAGATTTAAATCTCATGCTCTGATAAGAAGCATGGATTCTAACACAGAACACATTGGATCTGGTGCAGGAAGTTCATGTTGCTAAATTGGAATAAATTGGAATAACCGAATAACTTGTTTAAGGCGCTTAAATTTCATTCATATTCTCCCTACTGTGCAAATTGATCTACTATTTTTCCAACTGTTATAGGAATTTCAGTATCACCAGTGAGTTGCTTCTGAACTAAACTCTGCTGATTCTGTTTACATCTGAATGTCTTTCAGCTTTTCATGATGTTTGTGTAGCATGCTATCTTCCATGCACAATAATTCTAAAAATGAAGATTTAATGTTATTTGTCTTATACATTCTATACATGATGTGGCCACTTGGAGACAGGCCTTACCACATTCTGCAATGGCAAGATGGTAGCAACACAAGATCACTCTTCATGTTTTTGACATATTCCTCTTGTTTTAAGTTACATATAGATAATATACACGATGGCCTTTGTTCTCACTTGAAGGCCCTGTCACACATGTATCTCAATTGTCTTCCTTGAGTTTCCCTTAGTTCTTTCTCTATTTTGAGATTGTTTTATTTTTAACTGATTGCAGTCTGCTTTTATGGACATAAAAGGTTTATTATCCTTCTCCTATTTATATTGTTATTATATGTGCATATACAGGTTCCATGAGGTTGATTCAGGCGGTGGTTCCTCACATGGTATCTAGAAAGAAGGGAAAGATTGTAAACGTTGGAAGTGTTACTGTTTTGGGCCCTGGACCTTGGTCAGGTGCTTACACTGCATCTAAAGCTGCTCTGCATTCCCTAACTGATACCTTGAGGTTTGTGCAATATAGTTGCCCATGTTAATCATTTACTCGTAGCCTGTTTCTTACCTGCATAAGATATGCAAACACCCCCCAGCGCATGCGCACCAAAATAATAATAATAATAATAAAAAAAAAAAAAGGGTAGTGCCTGTGCATGAGCCTCCCGCCACTATGGAGTCTAAGGAGGTTTAGATGTTTCTATGATTCAAACCCGTGATCTCCACGTCACAATGGAGCAATTTTACTATTGCACCAAGGCCTACCCTCAATAATAGTAATTATAATATTATTATTATCATTATAGAAAAGATGAAATAAAAAATCAATGTGTAAATAATATGATCTCTCTTAGTAAAGCATGGGGTTCTGCAAAATAGCAATAATAAAAAGGGTAGTCCTAGTGCATGAGGCTCGCACTACTATAGAGTCTAGAGAGAGTTAGATATTGTTTTTGTGATTCGAAACCCATGACCTTCACATCACAATGGAACAACTTTACCATTGCGCTAAGGCCTGCCCTCGATAATAATATTATTATTATTATATTATAGAAAAGATGAAAGAAAAAAATAATGTGTAAATAATATGGTCTCTCGAAGTAGAGTAGGGGTCTGCAGAAGAAACTGCCTTATCTTTTAGGGTGCCACCATACTTGTCTGTATCTTGAGTTCAGTGGATGACTGTTTCTCCTGAGATATGCATTTTTGTAATGCTATGCATATTTAACTCAACTCAGCTCAAAAAAGTCTTAAAGCACAAAATGATCATTTCAGTTTGTAATAACCCAATTTGGGGAAGGTAACAAGTGTGAGTGATCAAACGGTTGTTTCTTAGGCTGTACCCAATTAATGAATGATTTCTGCCACCTTTAGTTTTATTGACAATTGTAATCCGCACAAGAAGCAGCGGAAAATTTGTTGGCTCTTCTGTTATGTGATATCTGATGGGCGTCTAATCCATAAGCATGCTGATGATTACTCTGTCTTCTCTTTGAAATAATTTCAGATACACCTAATACCCCTGCCCAAACTTAGTGCAGTAACAGGAACGGGCAACCTTACTTTTGGATTTCACAGCTTTAGTATCTGTGTGCTAAGTTTTTATGTAGAAAGTTTCGTGATTTTCTGATCTTTATACCATCCACCTTGACTTGCAGATTGGAACTTAGACCTTTTGGGATTGATGTTATTAATGTTGTACCTGGAGCTGTTAAGTCAAACATAGGAAATTCTGCTAGAACCAGCTATAGTCAGATGCCTGAATGGAAGTTTTACAAGCAATTCGCAGCAGCTATAGAAGCAAGAGCCAACTTCTCGCAAGGTTCAAAATCAACCCCCACAGAAGAGTTTGCAACGAAGACAGTAGCTGTAGTGCTGAAGGAGAATCCACCATCTTGGTTCTCTTTTGGTCCGTTATTCCACTATAATGGCAATCATGTACCATCTGCCACTATTTATCAAAGATTTCCTTCTTAGGAAGGCAATGAAATGTTGAAGTTCTACATGTCATTGTCAGGCATTCATTTATATGTATCTGTGTTCCCAATTATTTGTAGCCTCCAAATGCATAGATATATACAGTTGGATACATGCGACGCATCAAAGAAATGCATATTACATACGCCATTGTTTTATGTTGATTTGTACTATTATTGAATTAGCAGTTGAAGAAATATGTTTTCTGTTTATGGCTAGCTGTGGGAGTTAGTGTTGAGAAACTTGTTGACTCATAGGCATGACGAAGCATATGGGAAGAATCTGTGTTTTGTTTGAATGTTGCAAAAATCCGGAATATTTAAAATATTTACTCATCTCTCCTACAACCCCACTTTTAGTTCATGGGCAAGAGTGATCTCGTCTAAATTTTAAATCCGTATGTGCATCCTAGAAAAGTAATAAATCTCAAATTTTTGGAATACTTCTTCTTGTTTACTTCACTCGAATTGTTCTTATTCAAATTCACGTAGTTTTCGATTTATTTTTCAAAAAGAGTCTTTTCATTAAAAAAAATAAAAAAAAAAAAGTCTTGTATTGCATAAAATCCTTTTAATAAATTTAAAATTTCCAGAATACTTGTTCTTTTGATCCACAATATTGTTCAGGATACATTACCGAAGTTTATTTACTTGACTCATGTTGTTCTCGTTCAAATCTATCGAAGTATAATTTATTTTCTCTTTAAAAGTCTTTTATAATTTAGATAAGAAGCTCTTTTCAAAAGACACCTATTGCCGGTAACATGGATTTCAAAGATTTTTAAATAAGTTGAATAGCACATAAATTTAGTAAAATTAATTTTAAATGGCATGGAAAGTTATTTTGACCATTGTTGATAATTGTATATGATATCTTTCTAGCTTCTAAAATTACATTGTCGGCCATCAAAAAAAAAAAAAATTTAATAATTAATTTTAAAAAAATGATATTAGCACCAAACTGTCAATTTAGTGATGAATGTTAATAGTAGAAAAACCGACAACAAAACCAGAAAGAATGCAATTTAATTTCAAAAACAAGAACACTCCAATTATTAGAAACCTTGGGACTATGAACTTGTTAAGATGACAAGTTTGGTCTATACTCACCACTTTAGGAAAAGAGACAGAGAGAGAGAGAGTGTCTGTGTGTGTGTGTGTGTGTGTAATTCTTTTATCCGTTTGGTTTTGCAAATACAAAATTTGTCAGATGCGTCTAAATCATCATTTACACAAAATTTGCCAGTTGATCCTAAATCTGACTCGCCCAAAGATGTAAAAAAAGAAACCTCTACCCTTCTTCGCCTGCACTCTCAGTAGCTCTCTAAAAGCATATATACCTGTGTAATTATTGTCAGACCTCTTTACATCTACTATCTCGCCAAAACCAATTTGCACAAACAAAATTTCAAAATTCTCCCAAAAATGCTTTTGCCTCAACCCAATTTTGCATAAATTGGACCACCTACTTAAAGACCTGTCACCGAGAATGATGTGGGTGTGCATAGTACACCATTCCAGGAGGCTGAATAGGGCCAAGAGGCCGAAAATGAGGAGGTGCCGGTGGTTGCTGAGGTAACAGTACAGATTGCTGCTGAGTTAATGCCAATGGCTGATGGGCTAAAGTTAGCAGTTGCTGCTGAGTTATCTGCAATGGTTGCTGAGTGAAAGCCACCATTGGACTCACCATGTGGAGTGGGGGTGGACCTGGTGGTAAGGGTGGAATGCTACCATAACCATATGAGCTCACAATCCCACCTGAAGGTTGCAAATACTGCTGGGACGTTGGGGTAGGAAGTATTTGGTATTGGGCTTGTGGGGAGGGGGTTTGAATCTGCATGGTTGCTTGGGGCACCAACACCGACTGATATGGATTGTTTGCAGGAGCAGGGAGTGGCTGTGCTGGCATAAAAACATTGGCATCTGAGACTGGAATAGTTTGTTCTGCTTTCGGCATTGAATTGGCAACTCGATTGATGGGCAGAGTTGTGAAGGAATTGGACACTGTGGAGCCCTTTGCCAGCCCTGCGTTTTTTGCCTCTTCAGCTGCAAATGTAGAAAGAACAGAAGTCATGATATATTGAGAGGAACTAGAAGCTGCGAGCCTGTCAAGCAACCTCGGCTGCAATGGCTGCAGCCGTTCTCTTTGGGGTTTGTTCAGATTTTTCATTTGCATCTATTGATGTTGGGGTTGCAGTTGATGGCTTTGGATCTGCAACATAATTTTCATCATCCAGCCGTTTCCTCATGTTGCTAGCTTCCCCTGCCTGTGCCTGTGCTACCTGAAAATCAATTATTGTGATATATTAGCATCATCTTGGCACAGATTATTTGATAAAGGCCCTAATGGTATTGACACATTTTCTCCAGATACCTATGCCAACTGCAAGCCTTGCAGGGAGTGCAAGGCACTTATTTTTATTCATCTCATGAAAAAAAAAAAAAAAAAGCTTTAGATTTTAGAAAAAATTTAATCAAGTTCATTCAGGTGATGTAAACCTATAATAAAGTTTGGTTGAGCCAATGTTTTTTTTTTTTTTTTTCTCTTTTATATTTTTGAATCAATAAGATTGGACCAGGAGAGATGAATGCAGAGTTGACCCATGGCCAGCTCAACTCCAAAATGGTCATAACCATTAGAAAGAACTGAATTCACAAGAGAGTAAAAGACCTCAAATGTTCTGGTTCAGAACAATAGAGGAGATTTGAAAGAAGCAGATTCAGTCATTATCTCAGGCACCTAATATAACTAATCTTGCTGGCAAATTAATAGGTAACAATAAAGCAACTCCAAAAAAACTCCGATATGAGGTTCACTCAGTTTGGAGAGAAGATGTACGAGATTTCCGACGATGACAATGAGTTTAAGAAGTGTTCCAGAATAATCCAGATCATTGAGTGGGGAGTGAATGTGGTGAGGAGGTTGTAGGTAACTCGGTCGGAGCTGGAATGGATGTACACTATGTTGGAGGCAGCATCATAAGGAAAAAAGAGACCGCTTCCCTAGGGCTCTTCATGAGATCAGAGCTTGTGGGTGCGGTGTCCACCGAATGCCATTGGAGAATGTATGAAGGTGGAGTCTAGAATCAGGGAGGATTTAAGGGTAAATATCAGCTCTTGCTGAAGTTTTGTTCTCTCCATCTTTGGGTGTTCATAGGTGATGTCAGCTTCTTCGAGAGAGTTGTTATTGGGTTGGGACGGCGGTAGTGTGAGGAAGGAGGCTCATTCAGTTTAGAGAATGGCTCCTATGTTTATATTTGGAGAACTTGAAAGGGGTAAAACATAAATCTTTTTGAAGGGATTGAAAAAGCCCCTGATGCATTGAAAGATACTTTTTTGTGCCTTTTATTTATTTATTTTTGGGCTAGAGAGGCCTTTCCATTGATGTAGGTTCTTTGGTAGATTTTTTTAGGATATAAGGTTGTGATTTTGTAGCCATTCCTTGTAAGTATGGGTTCGCCTCCCTTGGGCATCCTTTTATATATATATATATATATATATATATATATATATATATATATATATACACACACACACACATACATTTCACTTATAAAATAAAGAAATGATAATTATTTGGTGTTTTCAAACTGCCCATTGCCAAAACTAGCCAGTCAGTTCACCAGTTATTTCAGGTTCATTCTGTAAGCTCAAGTTTGACAATTATCTGGCAACCATCTGTGTGCATGACGAATTTGCTCGTACATTGAAATAATCGAACATAATGCCTGAATTGCAGATTCAAGTGGACCCAATGCTATTGCAACAGTATGTTATATGTGCACACAAGTTTAGCACAAGTCCTAGAGTGATTATATTCTTAAAAGTAGCAGTCCCAAATTTTTATTTTAAACTTCTTTACATATCCAAAAAAAAAAAATCAATGAATCAAATTCCACTTCTAGTAGGACCAAAAGTAAACCCGAAGTCATAATTTTTCATCTTGATGACTGTTCTGACTGCTTTTAGCAGCTGAGGAAGTCTTATCAAGATTAGACAATAAAGCATCCTAAATCCTATATATACATGCAGTGAACAAACATCATCTTATTAGGTAGTATTGTGGCATATAAAAGGCAGGATTAAGAATATAATACAGAAAACCTGCTAGACTGATACCTTTTTTTTATCTAACCAAAAGAAGAAATAAATAAATGTTCAGGGATAGTTCAGAAAGCACACCTGCATCTGAGTGCGAGCATTCTCTAGTTCGGATTCCTGAAAAAATTCAAAAGCAAGCACTCAGAATTTGCATTACGCTTACTGTTTCTGAAATTGCATATACATTATTGAACAGGTCATCATGTTTTGCAAATAAATGCAAAAGAGAGTAATTATTGGTTAAAAAAATTGATGGTACGGCCAAGTACCTGTTCATGCAGTGCTTCTCGTAACTGAGATACAAGGGCCACTCTATTTGCTTCAACAACTTTAAGTTTTTCGATACACTGTTTTAAAAGATTTTCTTCCTCCTCTAGTTCTTTGGACAAAGTTTTTCGTTTTGGATCCTTTGCTGGATAACAAAGAAATTAAGCTTTACACAACCAAATGTGGACCATCTCACAGTATGTGCATTAAAACATCCATAGGAGAAAAAACGTAAGGACAAGCACACCAAATAAAGAATTTTATGGAACCACTTCAATCTATGCTATATAGCAGATGATAACTGCAAGTCATTGTTAGCCTACCTTTGCTACAGGCCATATGAACATCTTTCTCCATCTTCCTAACACGGTGAACCGCAGACTTGCACTTACTCATCTCTTCATCTTCACTATGATGTTCACTGAGCACCAAGTGAAATGCTGATACAATTTTTTCTGCTATGCTACCAATTGTCAATTTCTGGTTTCCAAAGCAATGACATACAAGGTGAACAATATCTCAACAAGTTGATGAAATAGAAGCAAGAAACTTGGATTTGGTAAGTAAATCTACAGAAATAAATGTCTGAAATTAAATAAATTTGCAAACAAAGAAGGGGGGTGGGGGGAAGGATAAGTCCCCGGTACTGACCGTCCTTATGGACCGCGAATCCCTTTTAACAATTCTGACAGAACGAGAACGTTTTTTGCTGAACTCCAATGGCGGAGGCAATTCCTCTCCAAGCATTACATCTTTAAGGCTCTTTGCACGAGATCCAAATACTCTCCTTTCGTCCCATATATCAACCTATCAATTATTTAAGCCCCAGTTTAGTAGATTTAACCAAATTACTTCACCTTTTCAAGAAAATAATACCACTTTGATCATCTGCAGTCAACATGTTGGGATTTGGATATTGAAGGTTCTTCAAAAAAAAAAGAAAAGAAAAAATGACTTTTGTTTTTTGGATAAGTATGTCTTATAAACAAAAAGGCACGAAAGGGGATGCAACCCATGTGCACACGATGAATACAACGGCCACCTGGGCCCCAACTATACAACTCAAATCACCAATAAAATCTACAAAAGACGACAGAGTCTGGGAAACTCCTAGAGATCCAACATTGAAACATATCCAAAGTAATCTTCTTTAACTTATGAGCAAGCATCTCAAAATCTTCAAGAGTATACCTAATACGCCCTCTAAATTGCCCACATGAGGCAACTTGAAAAACTCTTACCAATCATCCCATGAGGTCCTCCACTGCCCAAGTCATAGTCCAATACATTCCAAAATTCAAAAAAAAAAACATGTTCTACAGATCCCTATCATCCGAGCAATGAAGTAAATAATTCATAGTTTTTCTTGGCTCCTTTGAACATGCAGCACGAAGAAGGATGAGTCATCTTTCTAAACCAACAAAGAAAAGACCTACCCTGAAAAAGAAGAAACCCACAGGACCCTCAAATAATGACTGGAGAGTACAATGAATGAATTTTAGTTGAATCCACTAACTTCATGCATGTCAAGAATCCAAGCAGATGCCATTTTTACTAGATCCATAAATACTTATCCACCAAGGAATAATGGGTGCAGGAAGTATAGGATTATACATAGAAAAAGGAAAATATTCTAAATTTCATCAGATAAAAATAATAGAGAGTTGAAGGTGAATAATGTCACATCAATCAATCTTCTAGAAACAATAAATTAAAAAATAAAAAATTTCAAAACACAACAATTATCAGAAAGTAGAAAAGGCAATTTTTTTTTAAAGGTAAGTGACCCTTGGGGTGGGAGTCGAACCTGGGATCTAGGGAAAGTGGAAAAAGCAATTCAATAAGCCATTTTTTCCAAACAAACACAAAAGGCATACCAATCTGGAGACCACATTCTTTCCAGGATCGTCGCCTTTCTCGACAATATCTTTCAGTGCTGTGGGAAGAACCTTCCAAAATTCACTAACGAATTCATTTCCTTTACGCTTACTGTTCTGTAGGATGTCATTTGCCAGATACAGAAGGGGAACTTTCTGAACCATCTGTGAACTATGGAACTGTTTATCCCATGTTGCAACAACCAGTTCTGCTTTGGTCCGATGAAAAATACACCAATGTGACAATGCTAAATAGGAAAGTCAAGATAACAAATTATTACATAAAGGATGCAGAAAACTGCCATAATGCCAAATGATAAGAAGTTCATGAATTCAGCTCTCCACACACAACCACGGACAGTGAAATATCTTTCTTCCAAAAAAATGGACAGTGAAATATCGTCAAGGTATGAGTACATCTAGAGTCAGCTTTCTCGATAATTTGAATCTCGAATACATGTAGAATAACAATCAACCAAACTTGGGTTCTATCAATATTACCATAAGGTTTAAAGTATATTGAAATGGATCTAACTCTGTGCTGATTTTTGCAATTAATTTGGTAATAAAGTTTACAAAAATATGTCATTAAACCACAAAACAGGAAAAACACTAGCAATTAGATAAAGCAGATCCTCTGAAATTAACTAGTCACCCTACCAATAAAACACATGTAAAAGCATTGCCACATAACCCCAGCATCCTAGATATCCACATCCTTGATAGTATGATGTAAAACATAGATCTTCCTTCTATGTTGCTCAAACACAGACACGGTGCACAGAATCAACACAATACGGACATAAAAGGTGCATATAAACACACTTAACACAATGAGAAGAAGTCATCTCCTTCTCAGTTCCTCCTCTTTGTCCCTATCCCTTTTCTTCAAGTTTTGATCCATCTCATCTACATGGTAATTATGTTCTTCTCTAACTGTCTATACTTTGAATACTTCTAAAATATCTACTGTATCCTATTAAGCTAAAACCCAACTGTCTCGCAAGCAGTTTTGCTGTAGGAGCGGTTATGGTCTGACAGAAATTGACACTTGGCATAAGGAGGAAGTATGGTTAAAAATTAATAGTAAAAAGTATATAAAAGCGATAGAAAGAAAATACGCACACACAATAGAGGAAGGAACATGTGCACTGTTCATGTCCCCCTTCTAGTATATTGGAAAAGGCTATATCCAAAGAGTGTTAGACACATCTAAGAGTGTCTTGCTGCCCTTAAAGTATTGGCCAGATTTATGAAAGTTAAAAAAAAAAAAAAAGGGACAAAAAATTATTTCCAAAATTTTATGGACATGTCCAAGACACATTAGAAATGTGCGAAGGAAAGTGCTAGCATCTGCAGAATTATCCATATGTTAATTCCATTTCAAAATATTGTAAGTAAATCAAAATATTCTTATCCTTTTTCCTTGTATGTTATGTAGAAGGTAAATTACTAGAAATAATGTATTAGAACATATAAAAACTGCAGTCTCTACGTTCTCTCTTATCCTCTTTTTTTTATTATATTCAATTAAAATGTATCAAAAATACAAGAATTTTCTACGTAGCCACCTAATCATTGTTCTATCACAAAATTCCATGAGTAACACTTCATGAAATTTGTATAAATTATACATAAAAACAAATAATTATATCATTTTATGCTTGTACAAGTTGGAAGGAAAACTCTTCTTGCTGACAGAACAAGATTATCACTATCCAACCTTATAACCTAAATTGAACCGCCCCTTTATACCAAATTCAAAAGTAACTATGGTAACATTTTCCTTCGCATTCCATCTGTCAGTCCTTGGGGTAATTTAAAATCTATCCCCATCAACACTCAATCAAATAGTAATTAAAGAATATAATCCTGCATGGATATATATTACTATCATTTTCATTCAAATTATTTTTAAAAAAAATTATTAAGGTAGATTGATAATAAGAGTGGTACCAAAACGAATTGGATTAAAAGAGGTCCTAGGGCCCGTTTGGCCGCACGGGTGGGGGAGAACATCGCGAAGCCACACCCACCAAAATGCCCCTCCACCTATTCTACCAAACAACTACCTAATCTTATTTGGAGCCAATAGTCAAACACGTGGACATGGGTTGGTAAAAACCGTTATTTTCTTGTTAGAAGCTATTCCCAAATGATCAATGAGAAATTAAAAAGTTAAAACTTTATTATTATAAGCATAGTTGTTAGTATTTTACGATACGTTTCGATATGGACATAAAACGATATGTATCTTATAGTTGTATCTTTTTTAACCAGATCTTACGATACGCAATATATATCTTACAATACGTTTCAATAGGCACGATACACGAGATATGGAAAAACAACATCGTTTTGTTATATACATAAAAAAACATTTTTTGTTTATTTGGTTTTATATTTACTTCTTTGTAATGCCTAAAGATGTTTTCTCAAATAAGAAATAATGAAAATAAGTATTTTGAGAAGATGTAAATGAAGAGTTAGCAAATACAAGAAGTTAAAGAAGAAAAAGAAATTGAAAAATTGTTGGCATATGATGATGGTGACAATGATATCAATGCCATTGAAATTAGATATTAAGATGAAAATAGATTAATTATAAAAATAAATAATTTTGAATTTTGTCTTGATGAACTATATTTGATGGATTATTTAATTTCAGTTTGAATACTTAATATTTATAAATTTTGATTCTTATATTGTTTGAAGTTTAAGTTGTTTTTCTATAAGTGAGTTAAAATATAATTTTTATTATTTTATACATTGTATATAACATGATAAAATATATTTGAAAAACGATACAATTATGTTTGGTACTACTTTGATTTTTAATTGTTGTATAAATAATTTATATATCTAATTTTTATCAAAAGTAAATTAAAATGTTATTTATATCATTTTAAACATTATATATATATATATATATTCATGTATATATATATATATATACCTATTAATATATTTTTAAAAAAATCATACGTATTTACGATACACAATATGCATTTTTTTATTATTAAATGATACGGTTTCTGATACACGTTTTGACAACTATGATTGTAAGCTTTTGCATGTTGAATAAGAAAGAAGTGTATAAAACCACATTTAGCCCCATGCAATGAGTGTGAACAATAAAAAATCTTAACCAAATAAGGCGATGTATCAATCACTGTAGATATGACCATCAATTACAGAAAGAAGTGCAATCACATACTTAGGCAAAAAGCATCCACTGCTATAAATATAGCTTCAGTTAGCCATTCCGTAGAACGAACTAACAACATAACAACAAGAAATGGTAAAACACAGACAAGATATGAAATTGAAGTACTTTACCAATCCATCAAATAAACAATTCCAAGCATGAACACTATTAAATGATAAAATAAGGTTCTAATCGATAGAAATTTTAAAAATAAATAAGAGGAGGATACTTTCGATACACTGTTGAGTGCTGTTGAGCTTGGAAAGCTTGTCTGCAAGAATCTGTTCACTGAAGACACTATTCATCCCAATTGAACAATGGCCTCTCACCACCACCACGGCACCAACCCACCACAAAAAAGGGGCCGAAACCCGAAAATAAATGAATTGAAAACCCTAGTAGTACATGGACTGATCAAAATTTGGATCCTTAAACCCTAATATCAATCAAGAACAAGGCGAGAAGTGTGAAGAGACAAGGGGTATGTATTCAATTAAGTAAATGCTGAGAACAGAATGATGTGAAACGTAAACAAAAGAACTAATGAATTGCATTTGTATAAAACTATAGGAGCAATCCTCCAAAACAACGGCGAAATCTCAAAGAATGGACTTACAGAGACAGAGAAACAGAGAGGGTTTGAGAAGATTACGAAGATTTTGGACAAGATTCTGACGTTCCTGAGAAGGTTCAAGGGATTTGATAAACCCTAAACTAGAAACATTCCCGGTCTAATACAGATGGAAGAAACGTAATCTGGCGAAATGGAAACAAAGAGGAGGAAGGGGGAGAAGAGAAGCAGATGAGAGTTGCAGAGGGAGTTTTTAGTTGTTCTTTATTATTATGTAAAAAGCAAATTTGGGTACTACAAAAAAAGAGAAAAAAAAAAAGTAAATTTGGCAAGTGTCAAATTTTGGTTTTTAAGTAATAATTAATAGTTTTTTTATGTATGAATAATATAAATAATTATTTATTAATAAATTAATAAATATCAACTTTGTTCTAGGATAAATAATAATATTAATTATTAGAATAAAAAAGTTAGTATACTTTTTTTATATATATTATAGAAAAATTACTAATAATATTAAATTTTAAATGATAAAAAACATATAATAATTTTATTAGAATTTAAATTAAATATATGTAAGAAATTTTTTTTGTTAATAAAAATTCTAGAATATTTTTTTAAAAAAATATTTTTAATAATAATTTTTTAATTTATTAATTATTAAAAAATTGTCGATACACACACATAGTCTTGTTGACACTATTTTGAAAAAGTTTTTAGCTTCTCACACTCTGACTAATATGTTATAAATTAATATGTTGTAGGATGAAGTGAGAGATGACAAAAGAAGAGTTTAATATAGGCCACAGTTTACAATTATCTATGAGTATGTATATAAATAATATATATATATATATATAATTTCAGCTTTTTCCCAATACAAGAAAATATTCAGCAGTGGGAGGCATGTCTTCCTACAACAACGAAACACAGAAAGTTGAGAAAAACAATTATTTTTATTTTTTTTCTATCATTTTTCCTGTCAATCAAACAAAGCCTTGGTGTTCCTTAACTTTTCCAAAATAAAAATAAAAATCCATGGAATTAAAGCAATCATAATAAAACTAGTAATCTTACTCCTAACAAACAAGTTTTCCATTACTTAGGAATATAAAATAATCAAGTTGTTTATGAACCCAAACTTAACTCAATAATGATTTGTTCAAATTTGTTTCTTAAAATAATTTATTTTATTTAATAAACGAGTTAAATTTAAATATATTTTAAAATTATAATAAGTAATAAGTAATCAGCTTGTAATTTGCTACTTATAATTTGTTCGATTAAATAATCGTTTGAGATTAGATCGAAATTTAGAAAAAAGTTAAATTTAAATATAATTTAAAATTTGTCAATTTTAACTGGCCAAACTCAAACACTCATTATTTCGATGGACTTAGTCTCATTAACAATCCATTTGTATCTCTCTTCCTTCTCCTCTCTTATAAGTCTTCTTATAAGGATTGTGCTTGCCTATACTTAGAAATGGTAATGGGACTAGTTCGGGCAGGTTCAAGGTGGGGGGGGGGGGGGGTGCCCCTTCTCCAACCCTAATCTTGTTTACATGCCCCAAACCTGTCTCACTCCATCTCGAACCCCGATATTTTTTTTCTTTAGTTAGTTAAAATTTCTATTTTGATAGTTAAATTAAAATTTTATTATCAAAATAACTAATATAATAAAAAATAATATGAGTATAATATGAAAAATTTTAAAACTAATTTTTTATAGTGTAATTTATTGGTAAATATAGTGTATAAAAATAATAAAAAAATTAATATATAAATGCAATGAGGTGATCATCTCTTGACTCCAACAGAGTTTTAAAGTCCCACACCAAATTTGTTCCGACTCTATTTATGAACATCTTATATTCAGTTGTATTAGAGACGAGAGAGGTTGGGGTGAATTGCCATTCTTAGTCTGCACATATGACAAATGTCTTTATTTTTTATTCATTACATTAGCAGACACAGGGCTCAAAAACCCAAAACTATGGACTGGACAATCCGGGCCTTAGCTGCACTGAAAATTTCTGGTCACAAAAGATCCACAATAGCAGTTGCTGGGCTTTGGTACACAACTGGTCCATTGGGTTGAGTTAAGCCCAAGTTTGTTAGATCAACATAAACATTCATGTGATGATAGGTATGTTTTAAACTACATTGCTAGTTCCTTGCTATCTTATATTTGATTGCCTTAATTAATACCCAATTCTCAGATGGATGGCGGGAGGATTGGATATGATAATTCTTGTCTCATTTTACGTTTAGTATCTTCAATTCGGCTGAGATCACTATATCATGTAGACTATTTATATTTCATTTACGTAAAACATAATTTATACCAAAAAGTAACGATATATGAGTATTCTATCTAATCTTTTTTTTTTCTCCGGTCATCCAAACCGGACCAATGAGAATGAGAATTAATCATTCGATGAGTCACCGAGCCAAAAATCATAGAAGGGAGGAGGGTTGTCTCAGATTAGTAATAATTGGTTAAATGGCACCACTTAACGTTTGCACTATTAATTCAAATTTAAGAAGGGAGGAGGGTTGCGTTAGATTTTTAATAGTCAGTTTAAAACTTAATTTGTGAGATTCCTTATAAATTCTAAAAATTATTCGACTAAATGTTAAAGGCGTTTCCTTTAAATAATTCGTTGCATTCACAAGATAATAAATAAAACCGGCTTTATATAATTAGAGGTCTAAAGCGATAAAGTAATAACTCTCTAAATGATGATTTTTTTAAATATTAATGTAATTTTTTACTTTATTTTTATATATATATATATTATATTTACTTTTTTTTTTATATAAAATTTAATTATTTTTCAACAAAAGAGAAGTACATATTGGATGAAACTCTAAAAATAAAGTTTTTATATAAATTTATTTTATCTAAATAGTAATAATAAAAGATTAGAACAAAATACAAAAAAAACTCTACTAGAGTCTTTGTGGGTTTTTTTTTTTTTTGTAGAGTTAAGATTTTTATTAATATTAAACTTTTAATTTGATTATACTATAAATTTGCGTCATTTTTATAAAGTTATACTTTTACTAATTTTAAAGTTTTAATTTAATTATATTATAAGTACATAAAAATTTGAGACATTCTTTTTAAGTGAGGCCTAATAATAAACTCGGATGGATGGTCCACTAGTAAGGGCTTGATGTGGGTGAGCGAAGTAAAGTAAACTCTTAATTTTTTTTTTTAAATCAATAGAAAATATTAATGATATAAGGTAAATTTTTTAAAATTTTGTGAGAACCATTGTATGTATGTATGTATGTATGTATGTATGTGTTCATGCCCATGTGTCATCATAAGGAATCATGTTAATATCTTTTGAATTAAAGAAGTTATGTTTCTATACTTATATCATAATTTTCTTCACTTATAATACATTTAACACCAATTTAAATAGAATTTACAAATATAATTATCAAAATAAATGAGATATATATATATATATATATATAAAAGTAGATGTATAACTATTTTATCTTTCTAATAATTAATATTATAAAGGTATTTTTTGAAAATTATTAATTATTAAGTAATAAAATTATTGATTATTTATCATGAAATTAAGTTTTTTTAAAATTTATTAATTATTAAAAATTATTAATTTATTAAATATTAATTATAAGATGATTAACTGTAATACTTAGAATAAAAGAAGTTTAGATAAATATAAGTTATTTCGTATTGAGTTAAAAAAAAATTGAAAAATGGAACACGTCCCACAACCAAAGGAAGGTTCGTCTTCCATATACAAACAACCAAAGCGCTGCGTTGTCTAGTATAATTTTTAGTTTTATATATATACATACAGATCAACATTTACACGATCGAAAGCCTGTTAATTAGACACATGTTGTGCTTCAACTGTTAGGCAGATTTCTGGAAGTAAAAGTATAGGCACGTCCGATCCAGGACATGTTAGAAACATGTGTAAGACTTGTCAAAGAAGTATACAGCATGTTTAAATCTCTCTCTCTCTCTCTCTCTCTCTCTCTCTCTCTCTCTCTCTCTCTCTCTCTATATATATATATATATATATATATCTCACATCCTCTTTCACTTATCACATTCAATTAAAATGCATAATAAAAAATGAAAGCACCCCTCTTCGAGGAACTGGAAACATACCAGGATGGATGTTTTAAATAGACAATTTCTATCTTTTGCAAGCATGTATTTTTAGTTTTACATGTAAAAATTATAATATTTTACACATAATAAGAGTGGTTCTTACATGTTTTTTCAGACAAAGGGAACTTATTTATTTTGAGGTATTTTATTTTACCAAAGTTGTTTTTATATATAAATATATCAGACCTGTGCAATTTTTTACTTATTTTTCAAACCTTTTATGATTTATAAGATTCTTTTTAAGAAACATCTTGTTAGTAAAATATTTTAAAAAGAGGATAAAAAGCATTTGTTAAAAAAAGGCCTTTTAATTTTAGATAAAAAAGAGAGTCCTATGATTAATAATATAAATTTCAAAAATAAGTATAATAGTACATGAGTTTGGTAAAATCGATTTTAAATGACACACAATTTCTTTTTAAAAAAAAACTCATGTTGCAATTGTGACGGGTGACCATTTTATTTATATATATATATATATATGTATATGTAAAATCGATTTTAAATGACCTACAATTTTTTTAAAAAAAAAAAAAACTCATGTTGTAATGGTGACGGGTAGTTTTTTATAAAAAAAAATTCATGCTGTAATGGTGACGGGTGACTATTTTATATATATATATATATATATATTGGGTTGTGAAATCTCATTACACCAAGTTCACACGGCAACGTGAAAAATGAGAAAATGTCTTTGTCTTATGTTTCAGCTTTACTGGCAATGTCTTTGTCTTAGACAGAGGTTTAGGCAAGACAAAATTAATGGATTATGCCTCTTTATTATTATTATTATTATTATTTTTATATATATGTGTGTGTCTACATGAACTCCTTCCAAATTTCAAAGGAGTTCTTTTGTTATTTTGAAATATAGTGATGGCAGAGATCCTCAATTTATATATAAAATTTGATTTTAATTAATTAATTAAACTCGGTTACGTTAATCTCATTTTATTATTATATTTTATTTAAAGACATCTTAATTAAATCACACATTACTATTTTTAATTATTACTTGTCTTTCTAATTTTATAATTGTATTTATAGAGTTTTTTTGCACATGAATCAAAAGGACTTGGCCAACACATGTAAAATGAGCTGGTTGGTATAGACTGGTTTGGCATGACACGGCTCGAGATGTGTGATTAGAAACGGGTCATGCCAGCACATTATGATTCATTTTAAATCTCTATTTGTTTGGAATGTAATACTTATTCTAAATTTAAAAGTAAATTATACTTATATTTTTTGAAATTTTTGATAATTATACTAATATTTTTTAAAGTTTTTAAAATTATGCTAATATTTTTTATTTTAATTGATAATATACAAATATTTCATCTAGTCAAATATTTTTTTTAAAATAACAAAAATATCCATTTATTTATTTATTTTTGTATTATTTATTAAACAAGTTGCACGTGTTGATACAGTTAATCATTTTTCTTTAAATTTTCATTTTTAAAATAAAAAAAAGTTACATATATTTTTATATGTATAGACAATTTTAAGTTTTGTAAATTTTGGACATGAGACAAATCTAATTAGAAACTTCTTTTATAAGTAAATTGTTTTCAAAACTTAATAAATTTTCGATGTAAGACGAATTAACTTAACTCGTCTTAATTTTTTATATATATAATTAAACATGTTAAGTCGTATTAAACATATTGATATTACTAAAACTAAAATTCAAACACAACATATTTATTAATCGTGTTATATGTGTCAATCTGTTTATAACCCAAACTCATTCATACTCAACCCAAATCCGTTAACTTCGTATCCTGTTGTGTCAAAAATTGACACCCTTATAAATATGTTGTAATTTTATTTTCTATATAGTGAAAAAACATAATCACTTCTATAGATATAGACATATTTATCGAACAATATAAATCTCTATAACGTTTTCTCTTTTTCCCTCTAATTCTTGTTGTGTAAATTATTAATTTCACAAAAGCAAAGGTCAGTAAGATATGATGCTTGGTTGAAGTTTAATGGAAGACATAGGAACCCTAAGTAAGGGTTTGGGAATTTTTTCAAACGTACAAAAACATATTTGAAAAAGTAGCAACACAACACTGTATTTGTGCAAATACACTTTTATGCGTTCTGCAAATCATTTCAATACAAAAAAAAAAAAAAAAATTGATGCAACACGAAACGTGATAGAGTGAGGATGAGTACGTCAACATCCAAAATTTGGACTCCACCAATAAATAGGAGAAAAATTTATATAAATTTTATTAATGATAAAAAATCAAAGATGTTTTTAATGAACACTTACAATCCTACATATAAATTATCCTATTAAGATAAAGAAATAGTACTTTAAAAAAATTAAAATTTTATCCAAAAATAATAAATTTAAAATACGTTTAAATTTAAAAAGTAGAGACTATTTTTTTTGAAAAATGAAGACTTACATTCCTACATATAAATAGTCATATTAAGATAAAGAAATCTAACTTAAATAATTTTTTTCATCTACAATAATAAATTTAAAATAATTAACTGTCAAGTCAACTATATTATATAATCACAAACCACCAACTAAACCACGAAATAGATCCAATAGAGATGGGGTGGGGCTTGTAGCTCAGAGAATTAGAGCACATCGCTACGAACCATTATGTCGGGAGTTCGAATCCCTCATCACCCACAACCGGACCAAAAGGGACGGACCTTTCCCTCTAGGGGTAGAAAAATCCTGATCGAAATAGCGGACCAAAAGGTATAAAACTGGAGTGTGGGTCTTTTGTCGAAATGGAATGACGTTACTTTTATGATTTATCATATATGATGGAATCATTACACATAGTATGCTTGACCCCATTAGCGTATTTATGTCCCGTAACTCTTCCTAAGCCAGACTTAGACAAAATAGCATAGCAAGTACGAGTATTAGTAGCATAACAAAAATAAACTATTCCAATTCTTAATTCTGTAGGGTTGAGTAAACAAAATTCAATTGACCATTTGATCTAATTGGTATGCTTAGTGTGTGATTCGTTAAATTTTTTAGGATTAGGGATTAAAAAAAAATGGACCAACCTATACATAGTATGAAGTAATAACTAACTAAACCATTAAATTCAAGAGCCTCTCAAATATCGGCCCTGTACCAATAAATCAGTCACGTTTATGATTGTGCGAAAATAATATTTACAATCGAACTGTGGGGGAATAATAGTCATAATCTTCTAATGAAAGAAGTGAGATTTGAATCCACAATCTTCTAATAATGAGTGAGCTAGTTCCAATTGATTAAAAAGTAAAGACTATTAAAAGAATAAATATGCATAATTTGTATATCATATTTGTACTATATAAAAAAAATAGTTTTAAAAATTTCATCAATTCACTAACTATTTACACACCAAAAAAGAAAAGAAGGAAAAACAAAAATGAAAGAGAAGAAACTCATGATACCTTCCCTCTCCAACTGAACGTGGACTCATTAAGCCTGTGTCATACAGGTACAGAAAGACAAGTGGATGTACATTATGAATATGTACAATCAACAATGGGATTGAGCCGTGAGGGAAACACTTAACATGTGCTTTTTTTCTCTTTCTTTTTGTGGCTAGTGTTTGGTTCTGTATTTCAATGGCTATGATTCTATGAAAGAAAGAGTAAAAGTCAAAATTCCCAATCCCACTTCAGTGATGTTACTTTTGAGCAGACAAAGCTGTTATACGTCTTTGTTAAATCGTGTCCAAATTGAAATTAAAACCTTAAACAACATTATTAAAAGTCAAATCAAAACACTAAACAACCTCATGGCGTGCTGCATTTTTAATTAAAATGTGTTGTATTATGTTTATTTTTCATTCATAGGTTGTGTTTGTTAGTGATAGCGGATAATCTAGACTTTAAGTCTAAGCATTTTAAGGGAGCAAAAATATAAAAATTAAACTTAAAAAAGTCTTTTGTAAAATTACGAAAAAATTTGAGGACAATTCCTAAAATTTTAAAGAATTTCTATAAAAAATATAGGAGGAAAGTCTTTTTTATAAAAAAAACTTGAGAGTATTGCCCTTAGCCTTTGAGATCACCTCTTGTTTAACAAATATACGATGTAACATACATTTAACCCAACATTGAGGGAGAGATATAATGAAGAGGATTCTAATTTGATTAGGTGGTATGATTGATTCTCTAGTTGTGCACTAGATTTGTTTGTAAATTATATTTATAAATAGATAATTTTTTTGTTTGACAAAAAAAAGAAAAGAAAAAAGAAATACTAGATTAATTTAGGGTTGGGTAATCATGGCTTAGTGATGGTCCAGTAATAAAAAAAAAAACACTAATGAAAAGGATGGTACTAATTAAAAATTTATTTTATAATTAGAAATCAATATATATATATATATATATTGAGGGGAGAGAGAGAGAGAGAGAGAGAGAGAGAGAGAGAGAGAGCTTACTTTAAATATTGAGAAATTCTAATTTACTCAAAATTTGAACCTAAAATGTAATGCCCAAGTAGTGCCACAGCCTTTCATTGATAGACAATCAATAAAAGTGTCACATTCTATCTTATGGAATCAATACAGTTAACCTTCTTATAATTAATAGATAAGGAGGATTGAAAATTTATTAATTATTAAGGTTTCTCATATTTTCATTAATCAATAACTCTTTTTGTTACATATAAATAATTTTCAATACAAAAATAAGATCATATATACATTTTTTCAATGAGTTTTTAATTTTCCATAAAATAAATACATAGAATACTCAACTTGTGGTATAAAAACTCTTAATATTTATTTTAAGTAAAAAAGTTGTGTTTTTTTATGTTATAATTTTACTCATTTACAATACTTTGGACTTCAATTATGTAAAATTAATTAATATAATTATGAAGATATATCATAAATAGAATATATATATATATATAAGTATTTTATTTTTCTAATAATTAATATTATAAAGAGTTTTTTTTAAATATATTAATTATTAATTATCTATCAATAAACTAAGTTGATTTCTTAAAAATTTATTAATTATTAGAAATTATTAACTTATTAAATATTAATTATAAGAAAGTCAAAGGTATACATAGATAGATATGGAATCAATTTCCAAAAAGCTATTGACCGCAAAAATGTGATTGGTATTTAGTTATCACTAACGCGTGTTAATTGTCCCCCCAATAATGCAACCAAACTTGAACATTCATCAAAGAAATAATGTCTTAAAACAAAGACATATCATGGATAAATCTTTGGGAGCTATGGCCTGGAGATAGAAGGATTATGAGTGTTGGATTGTCTCACATCACCCGTCTTTAGCTCTTCTGGTCTATCTATAAGGCCTTATGACCCATCTTCTTAATGCCATGATTTTAAGGAACTGCATAGGTTGGGCCTTTATTTTGATATGGTATCAGAGTCAGGTCAAAGCCTAATCTTGGGCTAGACGCACATGGGCCGTTCACCTGACCTCCCTCCGCTAGGTAATGTGTTCCAGGGGGCGTTCCCTTCGCGGGCAATGTATTCCAAGAGGCATGTTGGATTGTCCCACATTGCCCGTCTCTAACTCCTCTGGTCTATCTATAAGGTCTTTTGACCCCTCTCCTTAACGCCATGGTTTTAAGGAGCCCTCTTCTGACCGCTTTCCTTAACATCATGATTTTAAAGAGGTGCACTGAGCTGGGCCTTTCATTTCAATAATGACAAAATTATTATGCAATTGTAGTCAGTAGCGGATCCACATGCACTAACTTCCAAGATTTTTGAAATTATCATTTTTATGTTATAATTTTTCTATTTCATTTTTTTTTAAATAAAAAACTTTTAAGATTTTTTCTTTTTTTACCCTAAACATAATTACTGGACCCCCAACTAGTTGTGGTTTTGGAAGTGACTCAAAAGATTCAGATTAAGTTTTAGAGAGAATTTCAAGTGGATGGTTGGGACTGGGACGATTGCCTTAATGAGGAGAAAGCGAATGATTAGCAGTTGTGGTTACTGAGACAGTCTCTTTCCAATTTCCTCTTCATTGAACGTAGACTCCTTGGTGTACAGTTGTGATCCACATAATCTCAGATACAAGAAGAAAGAAGAGAGTCGGTATCCGTTTGGACTAAGTTGCAGAAAATTGTGAGGAGATGATAATACTAGCCTGTAAGGAAGAGAAGAGAAGAAGAAAAGAGAATATAATTGTGATAAATATTAATATATAACCCATATATTTAATTTATGTGATAAACTACTCATAAATCATTTTTCAAAAACAGAGACTTGTACATCAATGTACTTGTGTACTAGGGAAAGTGAGAGGCATATTTACCATGTGTTTTATTTTTTCTTATTGTGGTGAGTGGTTGGTAGTGCATTTCAATGTACATGAAAAGAATGACAAAAGGTCAAAATTGAAGCGGAGCCCAGTTGAGCACGTGATGATAGTTTAGAACAGAAATTTTGTAATACGTCTCTGTTGAATCTATGTAGATGGTACATGATGACATATGACATAAATCTAATTGTATCAATTAATAATTTACCTCATACAAATCAACCCACTAAACACGTGCGCTTCATTTAGTTGATTACCGTTATTTTATTGATATTTAAACTTTAATGGTTGGTTTGGAGGTTCTTGAGAGAAAAGAAAAAAGAAGAGAAGAGGATTTAAGATAAAAAAAAGAAAAGAAAAGTTTTGATTTTTATTTTTTTTTTTTATATAAAAAAAGTTACTATTTTTTGTTGAAATTATCGTTGCGAAAGAAAAGAAAATAAAAGAAAAAATACTAAAAAATTTCTGAAATAAATTTTTTCTTTCTAAAAAATTTATGATATATTTTTTTTTATCTAAAAAGTCAAAAAAAGAAAATTTTAATACAAAAAGGTCCAATTATTAACTTTTATCTTAATACTGTTAAAAAATATTACTGATTATATTAAAAAGACTTTTAAGATACATTTTAAAAAGAAAAAATACTAAAAAAATATATAAAATAAAATTTTCAATCCCAAAAAATCATAACATTAAATAAAAACATGTTATGATTCTTTTGGATTGAAGAATTTGTTGTATATATTATTTAGTATTTTTAAAAATGTATCTTGAAGGTTTTTTTTGGTCTAAGCAATAATATTTTTTAACAGTGTTAAAATGAAAGTTAAATATTGAAATTTTTTGTATTAAAAGTTTTTTTTATAGATATTTTAGATAGAAAAAATATATTATAGACTTTTTGGATTGAAAAAATTATTTTAAGAACTTTTTAGTATTTTTTTTCAAAAAAAAAAAAAAATTATTTGACAACTATACCATTTTTTATGTTTAGAATTTTTAATTCTTTCATTTATGGGTATATTGGTATTTCAAAGAAAAAAAATTATTAAAATATTTTATTTTCTCTCCAAATCTCTTCACTTTTGGAGAGATCAGAGAAGTTGGAATAAAACCCTCAAGCTTTCTCTGTATTCTTTTACTTTTTTTCTCCATTAAAAATTTTCAAACAAGAGATGTACCAATCTCTCTATCTTAATCTTTTATTTTCTCTGCAATTCTCTGTATCCAAACAAGTTATAATTATTTTTATTTTTATTTTTATAATATAGCATAATCGTCAAAATATTATTTTAGATGTAAAATTTGGTACAGAAACTTGGGCACCAAACATTAAACACGTGTTTGTTTATTTTTCTAATCAACATTATTAAATGTCAATATTTGGTTGCCTTGTTTGATTTATTTATTTCTCCTGCTAGTTCTTATCTTGATTAGTGGGTCAACAAATTAACAACATTAGCCCTGCCCCAGCTCGTTCCACTGATCTATGCATGAAAATGTTTCCATGTTTAATATTTGTGTTCACCTGTTAAATCACGTGCTACAATCTTTTATTTATCCCCTAAATGGTAAGGGATCCAATACTTGGCAAAGTCTTCTTGTCTAATGAAAAAAATCCGTCGTAAGATTACATGAAATTTTTTTTTGTGGTAATGTAAATTAGTTTTAAACCTTTGTTATGTCTAATCTCACGCTAATATTTTAATTTAAAAAAATATAAATATATATATATATATATATTATATGTCTAAATTTTATTTGTATTACGATTTAATTTTTTTATGTTACCTTAACACTAATTCTTTTTAATCTAATAAAGTTAATATTAAGAAAATAATTATACACTGTGATGTTACCTCTTTCTAGTCGGAGGTCAATCCTTTCCAACTTCCTGTCAAGAATAATGGTCAGAGGACATCAAGAAGGCTCTAATAGTAGCTGTTTTGATGATTAAGTTAGAAATGAATAAAAAAAAATAACTGTGTGAAATAATTGACCATGAATTGAAAGCATACATTGGGACTTTATTTATAGGCTGTTAGTCATCCAAATTCGAGTAGGATTAGGGACTATAAAGATCGGGATTTGAAGATATCCATAGATTGAAGTTACCATGTTGAACTCTATTTTCTTATTCTGATGTCAGTGGTTCCTTTGAGGCAGTGAATTGCTCGGGACCCCATTGTTCCTGCTCGGTAGATACCAACTTCGTCGGTACCCAAGTATATTTGGTCTTCATGATTCAGAGCATAATGGACCCATGTCAAGATATTAAGCTAGTGTTAGTTTGTGGCATATTAGCTACTCTCCCCTAGCCTTAGTTGTTTGGGATTCATACCGAACTGAGGTTATGGTTTTGAAACGTTACATATGCGGCCATTCAATGTGTTGTTTCGATTTCTGAAAAGACAATCTTTGATGGAACTTTTAATATGTCATGATTACGGCCACTGTCGATTTGTGTTTCAAAGCCATCATTGCCCCAACCGCTTAGATGCTTTAGGATCCGTCATAAGTGGCCCCTTGATGCTTATAAAAAGGGAACTTAGAGAGGTCTTGGAGAGATTTTTATCACTTTTAAAGAAAGCTTGGAAACTTTGTGGAAAAGGCGATCTCTGGTGTACTATTGATCAAACTCCGACAACAACTCCCTCTGCTTGGTCAGGTTTGGTTCCTAAAGTGCCAAACTTTTTCCATCTTTACTTTTAGAACTCATTTCTTCTATTCCTCCTATATTTTTCCTTTTTTTTTTTTTTTTTTTTTTTTTAACTATAGCTGCTTCTGATGCCCACTCTAGAACTAGGCATGAATTAGCAAACTTGGTAGAAGGAGAGGACCAAGAGGCACCAAAACTTAAGGTCGGTAGGGGGTTATTCGAAAATTTAGAGGACAGACCCGTTAATAGCTCAGAGGAAGTCATAGTTGACACCTTTGTTGAATCCAAAAATAGATAAGCTGAAACTTCTAATCGGGGTCATAGGAAAGAGGAAGGGGAGAGCGCCATCACCTAGACTATAATCGACACCCAGACTATGATCGAGACCCTTTTGTCCACTTATGATTTTTCACATAACATAACCTCTAGAATCCAAAAGCCTTATAAGCGCTCTTCTAATATTGTCCGTGGCAAAATTTGTGTCTATTTAGAATGGTTTGAGGCTAGGATATGTTTCCCCTTTCACTCCTTAGTCAGTGAATTTTTTCACTGATTTATTCTCTGCCCGACCAAGCTGAATATTAATAGTTGGAGGCAACTGATCGCTCTCTTGGTCTTATGTCATCAGAACAAGGTTGAGGTTAACCTTGATTTGATTAGGAGCAAAATGGACCTCAAGTACCAAAGGTCAAAAGGAATGTATTACATGTATTTTTACAAGAGGTTTAAACCCTTTACCTTATTCCTTTCATCTAAGAAGACTTGCAAGAAGTGGTATTTCTTCATTAAGGGAGGTTGGGAGTTCGAGGACTACGAGAACCGCACTAGCGCGTTTCCTTGGTACACCAACTTCAAGGGTGAGCCTACCAATCTTAAACACTTTTCTATTTCTTAGCTATTTCACTACATTTCCAGTTCTAACCATTCTTATCTTATATACTGGTGTAGACAAAGCTACTTGTAAGAGGCCTGTCTTCACTGAAGAGCTTGGGAAGAAGTATAAGAAGCTTTTGCAGCCTTCAGAGCATCCACACGATCAAATTTGGAGCTTAAATTCTCTAATGGAAGCTAATATCGCGAAGCAGAAGAGTGATGTCCTAAAGAAGTCCGTGATTGCCTAGTGGTGTCTTGGGCAAAAGAAAAAGAATTGGGGAAACCTTTACCTTAGTACAAGTGGTGATTCTTCTAAAGAGGTAAAGGTTCTTGCTCGAGGGTGATGAATCCCTCGAGTGAACTATTTCTAAAGAGTTGGAGCTCTCTTTGGCTTGTCGTGAGGCTCCATCTCCTATGCCAGTGGTTACTTAAGCCAAAAAGAGCAAAGGCAGGGCCGTAGTCCCCAATTTTAAAGCTGGTGCTGAATTCGGGACTTTGATGTTAAAGCAAGCCTAGGTAGAGTTATGGAAGACTTGTCTGGGTAAGCTGAATGGGCATAAGCCCAAGAAGTTCGCCAAGGACATAATGGTTGCACATCTAAGGGTATTTATCCAACATACTCGTACTTAAATTTATTTTTTCATGTTTCTGTACTGATTCTTTATTTTATTGTTCTATAGGTGACTTATTGAATGGCTGTCATTCTAGACAGCGCCAAAGATATCGAACAACTCAACAAACTATAGACTGAGTTGGATGAAGTTTGGCCATCAGTTAGGGACAGCCCAGTCAGCGACGTCTACTTTAGAGGAGAAGTTGAAAGAGGTGTCAAATGCCCATTTTATCCTTAATTTAGAGAGAAATGCCCTAGTTGCTCATTTGAAGGCGGCAAGGAGAATACTAGTAGGTTTCAAGGTAAATGCTGCTCTAAAGCTAGCTTAAAGCATTCAAGGTGGCAAAAGTTTAGACTAAAAAGGATCTAAAGGCCAAAATTGATGAGTTGGGGGAGCAAATTCATTGACTACGGGCATTGCATGTGCAAGAAGAAGCTTTCGAAACTCCATCCTGATCTCAACATTGCCAAACTGGATGTTGTTGTGGTCATAAAGGCCGAAATGCAATAGAAGGAAGGAGAAGATGTCGAGGTAACAGACCCTACTAGGGATCTCCCTATGACTTAATCAACTCAAAATTCTTGAGCTTGAGAAGAGGAGCCAGCCTTTGCCGATGAATAGGCCTTATATATTTTCTATTTTTTCTTTTATTTCGTTTCTCTTGTAACCCTTAGTTTATTTAATAAAATATATTGTTTTATTCTGAATTCTAGATCTATGTTTTGTGTACTAACTTCTACTAACCAAATAATACTACAATAATTAATCATAAACTCCTGAACTTTAATACTTGTATTGATCATTTTAAAATTCATAGTTGTCGAGAGACACCAGACCTGTAAGACTTATGGATTTCCACAAGTTTTTTGGGTTTGGAGCGGTGACAATGTTGTATAGAGTCCTTAGACTAATAAGAGACTTCAAACTTGTAACACTTATGCAAAATATAAGATTTTTAGGGGTCTAAAGAGGTGGCAATACCACATAGAGCCTTTATGCTAATAAAAGATTTCAAACCTATAACATTTATGCAAAACATATAGTTTTCTAAGGGTCTAGATAGGTGGTAATGTCGCATAGAGCCCTAAAAATATTATATTATATGTCTAGATTTTATTTGTATTACGATTTAATTTTTTTATGTTACCTTAACACTACTTCTTTTTAATCTAATAAATTTAATATCAAGAAAATAATTATACAGTGTGATGTTACCTCTTTCTAGTCTGAGGTCAATCCTTTCCAACTTCCTATCAAGAATAATGGTCAGAGGACATCAGAAAGGCTCTGGTACTAGCTGTTTTGATGATTAAGTTAGAAATGAATAAAAAAAAAATAACTGTGTGAAATAATTGACCATGAATTGAAAGCATACATTGGGACTTTATTTATAGGCTTGTTAGTCATCCGAATTCGAGTAAGATTAGGAGCTATAAAGATCGGGATTTGAAGATACCATGTTGAACTCTGTTTTCTTATTTTGAGGTCAGTGGTTCCTTTGAGGCAGTGAATTGCTCGGGACCCCATTGTTCCTGCTCGGTAGATACCAACTTCATCGGTATCCAAGTATATTTGGTCTTCATGATTCAGAGCATAACGGACCCATGTCAAGATATTAAGCTAGTGTTAGTTTGTGGCATATTAGCTACTCCCCCCTAGCCTTAGTTGTTTCGGATTCATATCGAGCTGAGGTTAGGGCTTTGAAACGCTACATATGAGGCCATTCAATGCGTTGTTTTGATTTCCAAAAAGACGGTCTTTGATGTAACTTTTAATATGTCATGATTATGGCCGCTGTCGATTCGTGTTTCGAAGCCATCATTGCCCCAACCTCTTAGATGCTTTAGGATCCATCATAAGTGCCCCCTTGATGCTTATAAAAAGGAACTTCGAGGTCTTGGAGAGATTTTTATCACTTCTAAATAAAGCTTAGAAACTTTGTAGAAAAGGCGATCTCCGGTGTACTATTGATCAAACTCTGACAATAACTCCCTCTGCTTGGTCAGGTTTGGTTCTTAAAGTGCCAAAATTCTTCCATCTTTACTTTTAGAACTCATTTCTTCTATTCCTCTCATATTTTTCCTCTTTTTTTTTTTTTTTTACTATAGCTGCTTCTGATGCCCAGCTCTAGTACTGGGTATGAATTAGCAAATTTGGTAGAAAGACAGGACCAATAAGCACCAAACCTTGAGGTCGGTAGGGTGTTATTCAAAAATTTAGAGGACAAACCCGTTGATAGCTCAGAGGTAGTCATAGTTGACACCTTTGTTGAATCCAGAAATAGGGAAGCTAAAACTTCTAATCGGGGTCATAGGAGAGAGGAAGGGAAAACGCCATCACCCAAACTATAATCGACACCCAGATTATGATCGAGACCCTTTTGTCCACTTATGATTTTCCATATAACATAACCTGTAGAATCCCAAAGCCTTATAAATGCCCTTCTAATATTGTCCATGGCAAAATTTATGTCTATTTAGAATGGTTTGAGGCTGGGATATGTTTCCCCTTTCACTCCTTAGTCAATGAGTTTTTTCACTGATTTATTCTCTAACGGACCAAGCTGAATATTAATAGTTGGAGGCAACTAATCGCTCTCCTGGTCTTATGCCATTAGAACAAGGTTGAGGTTAACCTTGATTTGGTTAGGAACAAAATAGACCTCAAGTACCAGAGGTCAAAAGGAATGTATTACATGTCTTTTTACAAGGGAATGAAACAAAGGCAAAGAAAGACAGAATGGGGGTTACCTTCATTTGAGTATTCATCGCTTCGGTAATGGTGTGTAGGGTGGTATACCCCTTGTTTCTTTGAGGAACGTCAGTCCAGAATATGTCAATGGCCTATATAGCGGCCTTACAACCATCTGGCAACATAGAAAAGTCAACTGCCATCCTTGTCTTTAACTTTTTTTGGATTTCAGGGGCTAGGGCAGGAGCAAGCATATGAACTAGCTCCCTAATAACAATGCCCTTCTTCGGCGCAACAGAGGTTGAGGGGATGGAAACAGTGCCCTTCTTGGGCAGAGCAGAAGTGGAGGGATCAAGAACAACACCTTTCTTGGGCAACACAGAGGTAGGGGGTTAGAACGAAGCTTCCTCTTCCTAGACTAAAGAGGACCAATAGGAGAAGAAGGCCCCCCCCAACCTTCTTCTTTTCGGGAGCCCACTTGCTTATCAAGGACTTTCTCAAGTCCTCTGCAAGTTCCGGGTCTTGGAAGCTCTTTGCTTTATTCTAATCGGAAGCCATCAGATTTTCTTCCTGGTCCTTGTCTTGGTTAGGAGCTATCAGATTTTTGGGCTTCAAAATAACTTTGAAGTCCCTGTTTTTAGTTTGAAGAAGCTTGCGGTATTTGTCTTGAATTTCAATAAAAAAAGTTGACCTCTTCCAGGCTCTCTTGTCTGCATAGAAGGCATGAAGGCAATGGTTAATTGAGCAGTTCAGAGGAAAAGACATAGATAGAAGCAGAATTGACACAGGAAGAAGGGGTCTCATCCTTAAACCCCATACTTCGAGGGAATATCGAGAGCTGGTCCTCGGAATCTTTCATCTCCCATCCTCCTCCAATGAAGAAATACCATCTCTTCCAGGTTTTGTTGGAAGTTGGCACGAAGGAGAGAGGTCTGAACCCCTTATCAAATGACATATAAAACAGACCTTCTGAACTCATGTACTTAAGATCCATTCTGCTTGCGGATCAACTCTAAGGTTACATCGACATCATTAAGGTAACCTAGGGTTATAAACCCTAATAACTGTCTCCAACTATTAAGAGTAAGATCGGCTGGGCAAAGGTTGAACCAAATAAAGAATTGCCTAACTAGGTCGGGAAGGGGGAGCCTTAGCCCCATGTCAAACCAATGAAGGTAGATGCAAATTTCTCCCTCTTGGACATTAGAAAGGCAATCTGATGCACTTAGCACCTTACAGATGACATTTGAAGGAAAATTACACCTCCCCTTCAGTTTATCGATTATGTTTTGAGTAACGACACTCTCTCCCTCATCCTTGTGGGGCTTCTCAGAAGCTTCTCCCTTCTTATTCCTAGGCTCTATAAAGCATCTATGATTCTGACTTCAGAACTAGAAGGGAACTCTCTCGACCTATTTTCGACACTATCAGAAGGATTACCACTTGCAGTTTGGAATTGGGGCAATACAAAAGTTTCTGACGAACTTCCGGCGCTATCTCCGACACCGGAAGATGCAATGGATGCCGAAATTGGCAAAAAATTGTAAAATAAAGTACAAGAGGTGAAAATGGGAGAAGGTAGTAAAAGAATAAATTGAAAACAAGCAAGAATAGAGAAAGAAGAACCTAAAGACAGCCAAGAACAGGAGCTCCGAACGATAAGTGCTTTTCAAACTTCATTGATTCAGCAATGGCGGAGTCTTTTCTTCTCTCTCTCTCTCTCTCTCTCTCTCTATTTCAAAAACGATGTGAACAATAAGGGAAAAGGACATACAAAATCCTCCCCCCTCTTACATAAGATTTCAAAATATGGGCCCACCAAACTGAACATGGCCTCAAAAGACCAAATGACGGGTTACGCAATAAATAACCCATCTTGGAAGTCGGAGAAACAAGATACGTGACTTTTTGGAAACTCGTAACCCTAGTTACACTCTGAGCGCGAAATAGGGCTCAGAGGGGGGGTAGCTGATATACTACAAAAAATGAACTAATCCCCACACGACACGTGTGGCTTCAGATCAGCCACAGCTCAGGCCATACAGAGCTGGCATACAGAGCAGGGCTTTAGAGCACTCCCCCTAATTCAGAGCTCATCACCGCCTTAAACATCATGCCGAGCAAAGAATAAGGAAACAGGTCTTCAACAAGGAAACTACCACACATGGAAATCTCTCAAACGCAGTATCCTACAAGGTAACTGGAGTTCTCCGATGATCAAATCCCTATATAAATGGCTCCAAATCCTAATCAACCTAGGAAAGCCGCCGCCTATAAATTAAACCCTAAAGGTACACTTTATTTTTCATACTCATTCTTTGGCTTACATTACAGTCTATTCAATTCAGTTTAACTTAAGTATCGGAACGGCTACCACTGGAGCCAATCCGGTGGTCCTCTGATCTTCTTTTTGAGTATTCTTAAGGGAGCAGAGCTCGGAATCTACATCGGCCAAAAAGTGCAGCATCAAGGGTAATTGACGAGAATTTTCTGCTCATTAAAGGCAAGTCTATAATTGTCATGGAACTAATCCAAATAGTTTTTCAATGAGATTTATTTATATTTTGTTCTACATAATAAAACGCATTTACCAATTTAATTAATTATGACAGACTTCCATGTCTCAAGGTATTGGATTACGTTTCATATTGGTCAATGTCTATACATATGTTATATGTGTGATGTGGTCATTCTAAGCATTTATATTGGTCAAGTTGCCATTTACATTTATTGAAGTTATTTCACTACTATCATAGTGCGCAGAGTGACATTTAAGCATACATTCATCATATTATTCTGCTACCAGAAATTTAATTAAAAAAATTATTCTGTTATACACTATGAAATCAAAAATTTCGCTAGACTCATAATCATCTTTCATTTATATAAACAAAAGTATATTTTTAAATAATTTCGAGTAAAATAATTTTGAATTAAAAACCATAATAATTTTTAAATTAAAATAAATTTAATTCATCCACATAATAATAATAATAATAATAATAATAATCAATGCGCATATTCTAAAGCACATGGACTCCACTTGAGTCCAATTGGCATTCTAGTACATCATGTTAAGGTAATTTATGGACATATGAGTTTGCAGTAAAAACATATCCCCTTACAAGGCTTCATAAATAATACAACCCTTTTTAAAAATTATTACATTGGGGAATGAACCTACTACATCAATCTAATAAAAGTAATAAAATAAAAGGGATGTCGCACTAATATCTCATATATAAAAAAATTAATCTTCTAATTCATATATCACAACAAACAAGTGTATTAAAACATCAATTAAATAAGCACATATAATCACAACGTACATCTACATGCATAACAATAAAATGGGTCTTGATGGATGGTTTTACCACGCCTCGTCACAATGGGAATGGGTATTTGGGTCTCACAATTAATAGGTATTAATATTATGCAACAATAATACATTAAATAATTATTCACATGATAATTAAAACAAAAATAATCCACACATGATCCAAAAAATATGATCCACATATAGTATAATTGTTCCTAATTTTCAAAGCATTTTCAAGAATTTTTCATATTTAAAATAAATTTTTAGAATTTTTAACCAATTTTTGGGATAAAAAAACTAATTTTTAAAGCCCCAAAAATATAAAAAATAGTTAAACAAATTCACCAAAAAATAATTTGGACCCCCAACAGTATACTAAATACTGATATGTAATTTTAATAACAAATATAGCTCTCTAGAATTTTTGAAAAAATATTTAAACACATTTTGACACCTTTTCATCATAAAAATTAATTTAAACTAATTTTTGGAAGCTAAAAAATTATAACAAATACATCACGGGGTCACAAATTCAGTGAGTGAGGCACACTCTCTGGAGGTGTCAAACAATAGGTCCTGGAAGATGATACACACGCTCCCACGCACCCCGCCAAGAGTGAGGGTTGCATTTTTCTGCAATTCATTTTCTTCAAAAACAAGGTTTGACCATGACTGTTGATTAAACTTTGGGACCTTATATCTCACTCATTTTTTGACGAACATACCATATATCGTTGGAAAGCTCTTGGAACAAACAACACATCGATATAAATTTCATACAAAATAATTGAGGTTTTACAGATCGTATTAAAACTCAAAGATTTGAATTAAAGTTGTGTTTTCTTGAAAATCAGAACTTTAAAATCAAATCGCTCACAGATTTAACAGTGAATCGCCATAAAATTTTAAGCCCTACCTATTGGTGCTATAAAGAACACATCCACCATGGTAGATCGTTCAAAATGTTTTCTTATAATAATCTTTTAAAAATCAGCCTGTATGGTTTTAATTCATGATTTTTTTCTTAATAAATACACATGTATACAAAACACATATCAGCGAACATATGTCTATGGATTTGATACCAATAAAGGAAATACATAATAAACACAAACGGGTGTTCAACCAGGTTACTTCTTCGAATCAAGAATAGCGGAAGGGGTGACTTGTATTACGAGCTTTCTTGGAACACCACGAAAATCCTTGAAATGCTGCAAGAGATCCTCCTTGTCAAATAAGATGACTATAAGATCGAGTCGCCTATATCTTTCCATGATCCAAGACCAAGGACACTTTGATGGTCATTCAAGAAGAATCTCAGAAAGAGCGTCACGTGATAATTTGAGAAACTATACATAGATAAATTCATTACACTTAACCAACACGTATATGTTTATATCCCATGACTACAAGGTCAAATTAATCAGAATGGATAAGACTTTTAACCATATATAAACTCTTATCATAATTATCACGATTTGCATAAATCTTGTGGATGCCAAATGAACTCGGGTCCACATAACCCAATCTCCAACATAATCATTAGTATAAATTTTCAAAATATAAAAAAAAAAATGGGGTGTAATATTTCTTAACCTCATGAAATATCATAGCAACTCCAATGATTAAGTTAAAGAAGCTATCAAAGCTAAATTTTAGTAGGTTAGCTAAAATATTCTACTCTAATTATAGTTTTTCTTCTTATCAAAATTTGACTAAAATCAAAACCTCTATCAAATATAATTTTTATTTTGGTAGCTTCTATCCACATCAACGCTTCAAATTATAAAATATCAAAGGTCTAAATTTGATGATACTTTTTTACTTTTATTTTTAATGATTAAAAATAATAATTAAAAAACAATAATAATTTTATCAAAAAATAATATTTTACCATTAAAATAAAAATATCAAAATAACTATTAAAATTTAATTTTAATATAACTAAAATGACAATTTCTACTTAGAATTGATCTTTAAGTATGGAGACATTATATTTTTAGAGACGGCCCCACTTACTATTAGAACTGATCTTGAGTATGGATAGATTTTAGACATGATTTTTTTTTTGAGACGGCCCCCACAGGAACATGGCCCACACCATCTGTCACTGGCCTGCTGTCCCTCTCCTTTCACGTGCACCAAACTCTTTATTTAATGCACATGTCTATCATCTTTTATTATTGTTTTCTGATAAATATTAGAAAAAATTAGTCTTCAAGATGGTCTCTGACATCACCATCTATGTGTGAAATGATTACTCCTTGTTAAATTAAAATTTTGAATATATTAATAAATAAATTTCACATAAAATTTAAACAATTTTAAAATTTTTAGAGAAGTGATCCAATAATATGGTTGTATTATCACATTATTCAATGTAACGTGATTATCTCTAAAAAAAAAAAAATTTATTTTTTTAATTTTTTAAGAATGTTATTTATTTAATATATTTTGTCACACGTTAAATAATTTTTTGAATTTATTAAAAATAATCATATCATCTCAAATAATGATACAAAAAATTATCATCTGATAATATGTTCGAAAGGTATAAACATTGAAAATAAAATTTAAATAAAAATTATTAACGAAAATTTAAAAGATAAATCTGACTATTACCTCTAACTGATTTATTAAAAAAATATTAAAAAAAAAGTTAGTTCAAGTCAACCTGAATTAAACACTATTTATATCATAATTTACAAATATTTATAATTTTTTTAACAAAAAATTATTGAGTGAGATGATTATTTTATATTTTTATTTCATTTGATGTTGACAACATTTTTAATTTTTTTATAAAATATCTCACATTTGATATAATATAAAATAACAATCTATGCGAATTAAATATTATATCGTACCTAAATGTTAATTTGACGTTGGTGTTTTGTTTTTTTTTTTTTTTTTATTTAAAAAAGATAAAACACATTATAGAGTATAAAGAAATGATATCAGACCCACTCAACCACGATTATCTTTAAATTATACTCCCACTCTCATATCTGCCGCACTCTCTTTCTGTAAAATTCACTCACTCTCTCTAGACACGACCGGCCATGGACGAGTTTATTATCTCTTCCTTCACCTTCATCTTCTTCAATTATTTCACTCTCATCCCAAGCAGACCCACCAACCCTTCAACAACGCCTTCAATTCGTAGTTCAAAGCCGGCCAGAGTGGTGGTCTTATGCCATTTTCTGGCAAACTTCAAATGACGATAATGGCCGTCTCTTCTTAGCTTGGGGAGATGGCCACTTTCAAGGCACTAAAGACACAGTTCTCAAACTCAGCAGCAACAAAGACAAACAATCCATTTCAGCGCTTCACTCCGAGCGAAGGAAAGTGATGAGAGGCTTACAAGCTCTGATCGGCGAGAACCCCGAAATCAACGGCTCGATAGACGGCGATGTCACCGACGCCGAGTGGTTCTACGTCATGTCGCTAACACGATCTTTCTCAGCCGGTGACGGAGTTCCCGGCAAGGCCTTCAGTTCAGGTTCTTTGGTCTGGTTAACCGGTAGCCATGAACTTCTGTTTTACAACTGTGAAAGAGCTAAAGAAGCTCAGATCCATGGCATTGAGACTCTGGTTTGTATTCCAACCTCTAATGGAGTGCTCGAATTGGGTTCAAATGATACGATCAAAGAGAACTGGAGCTTAGTGCAACAAGCCAAGTCACTGTTTGGCTCAGATCTGAATAATTTAGTCTCAACAAATAATGGGACGATAAGGCTTCTCGACCGGAGCTTTTCTTTCGCCGATATTGCCATAGTTACCGGCTTGCAAGAAAAAGGGGAAGTCAATGGAGCACAGTCGTTTTATATAGAATCGGAGCATTCGGATTCAGATATAATTCCTTTTGTCGCCGAGCCTGTAGAGTTGAAGAGAACACCGAAGAAGAGGGGACGAAAGCCAGGGCTCGGCCGTGAAACGCCTTTGAACCATGTGGAGGCGGAGCGACAGCGGCGGGAGAAGCTGAACCATCGGTTCTACGCGCTGCGAGCGGTGGTCCCGAACGTGTCGAGAATGGACAAAGCATCTTTGCTAGCGGATGCTGTGTCATACATAAACGAGCTGAAGGGAAAAGTGGAAGAATTGGAGTCACAGCTTCAAAGAGAATCAAAGAAAGTAAAAATGGAATTGACAGACACGACGGATAACCAAAGCACCACCACTTCCGACGCCGACCAAACGCGGCCTAATTCTGTTGGGGTACCATTAGAGGTTGAGATAAAAATTGTGGGTCCGGACGCAATGATCCGTGTTCAATCGGAGAACGGGAATTATCCGGCGGCAAGGCTCATGAACGCACTTCGTGACCTTGAATTACAAGTCCACCATGCCAGCATGTCCAGTGTCAACGATCTAATGCTTCAAGATGTTGTTATTAGGATTCCTGATGGGTTGACCACTGAAGATGGATTAAAATCTGCTCTTATTAGTAGATTAGAATGAAATTATATATTAATTAATTGTACTAATTCCTTTTAATGGCTAGTTGTGCCTTTCCATGAATGAAATTGATTTTCTTTCTTAAGCCTCATCTTGTTTCCTCCACCTTTCATGGAGTAATTCTTTTGCAACGCTTTTGGAATTTGAGCAACTCTTCTTAAGTGAAATTTGTGTGTATAAACACAAATATGAGGATGGATTTGATTTAACAAGTAAAATTGTTTCATTATAATCAGTAAATTACAAGTTTACTACTGCTCCGTTGTGACATATAATTCACAGATTTTAATCTCATTGCATATACTTAACCCTCTTCAATCAAATTTCGCAATAATTACTTTGTAATTTTGTATAAATAAGTTAAAATTTTTGAGTAACTCTTCTCAAGTGAGATTTGTACACACACACACATATATATATATATATATATATACACAAAGACAAATTCAGTAAAATTGTAAGATAATTTTATTATAACACGTAGATTATGAATTTATTATTATTTCATTATAATTTAAAAGTCAAATATTTGAATCTAAAAAATAATATATACGAGTTTAAAAATAATATCTTTATTTAAAGTATAAAACTACATATCTCTAACAGTCGTCAGATCTCTCTTTACTAACTTTTATATATATATATATATGTGTGTGTGTGTGTGTGTGTTTTGGTGTTTCCCAAGTTTGTGGCATATCGAAGGCTTGAAATAACCGAACGTTATCATATAATAGGTTGAACATGAAGCAGTCAATGCAAAATGATGAAGATTCCAACAAGCTTATGGATGGTCTGATTATTACACAGGGCCAGGGGGAGTCTGTGTCGTGTATCTATCGTCTGTTCAATTGGTTTGGCCTGAAATATCATTCTGTGTTCCCTTCTTTTTTGTGGATGAAATGGAACTTGGCGTTGAGACAAAGGAATCCTCTGCCCCCACCACTACTGACTCACCTGAAAGATGTGCAACAGAAAATGTCACATATAAAAAATTCATATAATTCTATATACGTCAATACATATACATACAGATATATATATATATAGCGGGCATATCAACTTGCCATTGAAAATCCTATTCCGTCTACAAAATAGAATTGTGTTAGGTTGATAGAGTTGAGAAGGCTAGCTATGACTTGGAAAACGGTTATCATGGAGAAATTATTAAATGAATCGGTCCGAACATTTAATAATTAGATGATAATTTATATTTGTATATATAGTATATTATTTTAGATGAAAAAATAAATTTAGTGGTATGGTAATACCATGCTACTGCCATTAGAAATGCACATGGGTCAAGTTGTAGTAGAATCGAAACCAACTCGATCTTATACAATTCTAAAAAATATATAACTGGAACCGTGAAACATTGGATCCGATCCAACCCGAATCGAACAGTTCTGGGTTGGGTTGGGTTTGTTTGGATCGGTTCATTTTATTTTTTTTTACAAAAATAAAAATAAAATAAAATAAAAATTAACTCTTGATATATATATATATATATATATATATATGTAATGAAAATTAAGCCATCTAAGTATTTATGATATCTTGACAATAAAAAAAAAACCTAAAATAACAATAGTTTTGAAAAAGAAAATTAATAACTTAATGTTAATGTACAATTTCTTTTTTGTAAACAAATGTCTTTAATTTGTTACTGTCTTATTGATTTGTAACTTAAAATCATAATACCAAAAGATAAAGTACTTACTATTACATTAATAATTAAAATAAAGTTTGTAAATTTAAAACCATATTTTCTATTATTTTTTTAACCCATCAATTTGGATGAGAGAATGCAAGAGAAATTGGGAGTAAATTTTTTGTGATGCAAATATAAAAACAAATTAAAAAGGTTAAGAAAATTCTTTTTCCCTTAGGACAGATGAGATAGTAGGCCATTGCTTTAGATTTGGAGGTCTTGGGTTAGAACCATTTCCATGATGATGCATGTAAGACGGAGTACTGGAAGTACCAGAAAAAAGCAAAAATAAAAGTAGGAAAAAAAAGTGTTTCAACAAGAATAAAGTTTATTTGTTTAAGTAGAACAATGGATATAATTATTTTTATATAAAAAAGAGTAAATTACACTGACCTCTCATAAGACTTTTAATAATTACAGTAAATCTTTCAGGATTTATTTATTTTTTATAAAAAAAATTAGAACAAAAAGAGTTGATAAAAAAATTATGAGTCGGTTCTCCGATTCTCGATTATTTTGTGCATCCCTAGCTGCCACTTTGATGTGTTACTTTTATAAATTCGTGAGTTTCACTGTAATGCTTATATCACAGTGGTAGTAGTATAATACTACTGTATTACTGGACTTTTTTTCGTTTTAGACGTAACCCTTAATCTTATCATTAAAATCACAGCCCCTAGGGATCATTGAATAATTGCTCGTTATTGAGTCCAAGTACACAGATACAGTGTGAAGCATAAATGGTTAAATTTTACAAGGATAATGCTTGGATCCACACTCAAATCTGTTTATGTGTTATTATCACAATTAATTACATATACATTACACATATTTTTTTAATTTTATTTAATAATTAAAACTAAATAATCACATGATATACATCTGATTGCATATACAACATAATAAAATTGTGATATACGTGAGTAGAAAGAGATTCCTCTTACTTAATGTAAAATCAAACATGGTTAAGTTAAATAAAGGAAATGACTAAAAGACCCTAATGATATTTTCAATTTTTAGGCACGTTTTTTCTTTTTCTTTTTCTTTTTTTGTCTTTAAGATTCATTTGCCCTCTTTTCTTCCATCCCATCATGTGAGCTGTTTTTCTGGCTTAGTACCATGGTCTTAAGAGAAAAAAATGACTGATACACTGAATTTAACTCATTTTTTTCACCTGCTGATGTATTAAAGTAATTTTAAAATTACAAAATAAATTTACTCTTTGTATTTAGAGTTAAACCATAATTATGATAATTCATGTTTGTAATTAGATCAATTCGATAATTTTTTTTTTTTTAATAATGTCTATTATTACTCTAAACTTAAAGGGATGAGAGGTTACGGGTTTAAAAATACATGCATATGTGGACTTTCATTTTACTATTGCTAGAATTATAGCCCAATAGACTATTAAATATTTTTTATTGTTTAACATAACCCACCTTTCAATCTTCTGTTTCTTATTTCAACCATGCTTGCATATTTCCTATCTTCAAAAAAAAAAAAAAACTAAAAGAGACATTAATTTCAAGACTCTTGTACAATGGTGGAATAATGATTTATCTCAATTAGTACTCCTTTCCTTCTTGAATTTTTGCATGACAATTCCTTTCTCTTTTTTTAGTGTCTTTCACAATATTTTTTATAGGTTTGTGAAATACTTCTTTCGTCTTGAATTAAAAGTCTCTTATTCCATTTTAAAATATCTTATAATAAGAGTTCTGTTTAAAAAATTAATGTATAAATAATTATGAAATTTTTAAATTACCCTCACAAATTTAATGTGAATATACTACTCAATGTAAATGAAAGTTCGTTTTGTAAATTTATCATCTTAATTAAGTGTAAAAGTATTAAATAATTGTCCAAAATAAAAAGTTAATTTTTTGAAAAGGAATTATTAATTCAGGACAGAAAGAGTATTATTGAATTCTCGTAAATCAGTGTACAAAAAAATGGATGTACTAAATTTAAATAAACTAAAATTTTTAGCCGTAAACAAACCCTACCATCTAAGCAAAAATATTAAATAAAGCAAAATAAAATCGATGAGATAAGATATCACATGTGCGTAAATACATAGGTGACACTCCATCCCACCATTATTACTGTGATCCAAGGAGTATGGAATATTGTTTTCATAGCAGAAACAGATAGATCACATGGGTAAGGAAGATAAATGCATTGGAGTATTAAAAGGGCCTTTCAGTTGTTTTATTGTTTAAGGGGTTGGAGCCCACGTGAGAGTTTTGTTTTCTCGAGCTCCAACAGCACTGCCCATGATATTATTCGAATATATATATATATATATGTATGTATGTATGTATGTATAAAATCACGTGATGAATTATGTGAACAGTTGTGTTTTGTTTTATATTCTTTTATCAAATAGGCTTCGGTCATGGCTTATGTCACATGCATCGACTGTCGTTTCTTTCATTTGTGGGGCCAGCCAGGAGTTGTCTTATTTATTTGCTGTTGAGTACTCTATTATCATTCATTGGAAGAGATGACAAAATGTCCCCTCGGGATGGGTGGATTTATTAAGAAGAGACGAACGTGTTGAGACTAGGATTTAAAAAAGATTTACTTTAAAATTCGACACAATTCAGGATTAAGACTAAGTTTAAGTACACTCCATTATATATTTAAATTATATAAATATATTTTAATATTCTCAAATACGTTTGACTCAGACGAGTTTGAGACTAAGTTTAAGTACCTCTTTATTATATATTTAAATTATATAAATATATTTTAATATTTTCAAACTCGTCTGATTTTTATATATATATATATATATACACACACATACATACATTTGTATTTGTAATATTAACTAATTAGACATAATAATAATATTATTTTAAGTAAAGCAATAATGGAAAAAAAAAAAAACTATACTAAAGAGTGTGCAGAGGAGTTAAATAGGCCTACTCAGCTCAACACGGCGTTAAGGCCGGACATATTCGTGTTATGTTAATTAAACGTGTCATGGATTCATCTTTTTTTTTTTCCAGAATAATTTTTTTTAAAAATGCTAAACTTCCATGGTATATATTTTAAAGTTATTTATTTAATTTTAAAATATTAGTCTAAAATTAACTTAATTTTGTTTAATTTTTTTTTCAAACTTGTTAGTTAATACTATTTATCTTTTTGTAATTAATTTAGTTTGTCATTATTTTAAATGTTAGATAATACTTTGTTGTCATTTTAAATGTTAGTCTAACAATTTTTTTTTCACTTCGCTATAATTATATTTTGCTTCATTATTTAATTTTTTTTATTGGTCTAATATTTTTATTTAACTTTGTTAGTCTAATATTAATATTAAAAAAATAAAATGAATTTGATAATTGACTCTAAAATATAAAATGATTGGCAATAAAATAGAAAATAAATTGTGTTGGGTCGTGTCGTACCAAGCATGCCTAACGGGTCATGCCGGTGCCGAACTTTGAAACGTGTCATGTCGTGTCAGGGGATGACTCAACCATAAAACCAACAAAATAATTGCTTTAGACCCCACTTAAAAAGAATACCCCAAATTATATATATATATATATATATATAATATAATCAAATTAAAATTCTAAGGTTCATAAAAGTCTAACTCTACAAAAGATCCCAAATTTTATGAATATATATTTTAATCAAATTAAAAGTTTAAGTTTAATAAAAATCGAACTCTATTAAAAGGCCCCGTAATGACTCCATAAAAAAAACTTAATTCTATTAATATAGTTTTATTCGTATTTTACTATAATATTTTATTACTATTTGTTTAAATAAAAAAAATTTATGTAAAAACTCTATTATTAGAATTTCATTTAATATATATATATATATATTTATCTTGTTGAAAATAATTAAATTTTATTTAATAAAAGTAAATAATATATAAAGAAAATAAAGTAAAAAATTACATTAATAATAAAAAAAAACGTCATTTAGAGATGTCTATTTATCGTTTTAGGCCTCCAATTATATAGAGTCGGTCCTATTTCACGTCATGTTTGGGCCTTGGGCCTAGGAAGGCCATGTCATGCTTGGCCCAGCCTACCAACTCCCGTGTCATGCCACTTCTTAACATGTCGTACCCATGCTGTGCCTGGCTTGACTCGTTTGACACCTCTATTGCAACATAAGACTCGAATTCTAATATGTCGTGTAAAAAAAAAAATTTTAATCGTCTCCGAATTCTAATATGTCGTGGAAAAAAAAAAATTTAATCGTCTCATCTTAATATATTTTCGTCAATAATAATAATATATTATGTATTTGAGAAGTATAATATCAAAAAAAATAATATATTATGTATATACATTTGCATTTATAATAATATTAGTATAAATTTGCTAAGCTTCTAGGTTAGTGCTCCACTGCTGAGGCTGAGTTGTGGGTTCCTAGACAAGGCCTAACCATCGCCTCTGGTTTCTTCTATGATAAGCCTTCAAATTAGCTTCTGGTACGTTAGGTCTTTTCATCTCATTCGTGATTGATAAGAGTTTTTTTATTGGCGGGGACGTGTAGATGTCAAAAATGGCTGCCCGCCCATAGTTCTTTTTCTTGATGTAATTCTTTGAAGTGTTTTTAAATTAGTGAGTTTGATGCGTGTAAATTGATTTAGAATGATTCTTATCTGATTTATTAGTAAAAAGTAATGATGGATTGGCCCACAGTTTGTGTTTACCCCTGCGCGAGCAAACAAACATACCCAATTCGAGCTATTCAATCCTAAATTGCTCAGCAGCTAACAAATTAATATTAAAGTTCATGTTTTTAAAGGACCCCAATGGGATTTGGACAGGAAGGGCACCCCTATCTCTAAGCCCCTTGGCCTGCCTTTGTTTCACCAAGGGGGGAAAATATAGAACACATAAATCACAAAAAAAAAAAAAAAATTTAAAATCTATATCTTCATTCAATTTCAAAAAATATCCGAGCTTTCTTGTGCAACTTTTGGCAAATTGAAAAAGGCAAAGATTCATTCTAAAGTTTGAACTATTACTGCTTTCAATTTCAATTTCAATATATGAATTTTATATAAACTGTCATAGCTTTAACTTATTAGTTACTTATTAACATTTGATAAAACCACCTTAAAGTATTTTTAAATTTTTTTTTTGTTTTTATAAAAATTAATTTGCATTTAATAACTATTTTTTAAAAACTAATTTTAATTATATATTTGTGTGTAAAAAGTCGACTCTATTATTAAATGAATAAAATAATTATTCTAAACTTTACCTATAAAAAAGGTTCCAGAATTATGTATTTAAAATATAATTTAAACTAAAATTCTAACATCAATAAAAGTTTAACTTTATAAAAATATATATATATATATATTTTATATAATAAAAATTAGAGTTTTATAATAGTAATATTAAAAAAAAAAAGTACATTATATTGAAAATATATTTAATTTAAATTGTCATTGTACATCTCGAATTATCTTGTCAAATACAGTGCAATTCAACTTAACAAACACGTCAAGTTAAAGAAGAATTTTCAAACTTGGAAATTGTTACTGAACAGTTGACTCATACAAATCTATGATAGATAGATACATTTCAGAGCATATGTGAACATGCTTTTCAGCACATGCTTACCGTTGGAATTTTTTTTCTTTTTAATTTGTACGAAGTTCTAGAAGATATTGGTCAGGAAATCATGACACTAATGACTTAATTTTAATAACACATGGGCATATAAAAGGTCAAATCCAAATTGTCAAAAATGAGTCACTAAATCATAGTAGAGGACAATAGGTAGTGCTCTTTTAAGTAGATTTTACACTTAAAATATTAGAAAAATAAAATTGAGGAACTTTATTAAAATTTTTAATATTGCTGTAATATAAATAACTCGTTCACGATGATAGCTACAAACACGATGGCTACACATCGACTAGTTCTAGAAATAATTGAATAAGTTTGAATAATAATGTTATCTTTTGTAGCATGTATGGCACAATTTTAGCATGAAAAATACCGTGTATAAATAGCAGACAATAGGTAATATTCTTTTAAGTAGATTTCACACTTACAAATATTAGAAAAACAAAATTGAGGAACTTTATTAAAATTTTCAATACTGTTGTAACATAAATAACTCATTCAACACGATAACTACACATTGACTAGTTATGGAAATAATTGAATAACTTTGAACAATAATGTTATCCTTTGTAGCATGCATGGCACAATTTTATCATGAAAAATACCGTGTATAAATATTTTTCTTATCTTATTTTTGTACTTTTAGATACAGAGAGTCTCGTAACTTTGTTTTTAAAATTTATAAAAAAAAAAAATCATTATGCATATGTGATGCAGGTGGTGTAGCAAGCACAAATAGTGATCGATCTAAACCAAAAATATAGAGGGTAATATTCTAAAAACTAAAATCTTATAGTCTTTTATAAAAATATAAAAATTATGAGAAACAATTCTTAATTTTTGTTTAAAAAAATTTGTATAAAAGAGGTGTAAAAATTAAATTTTAGAATTTTTTTTTGGGGGGGGGGACACAAGCCCCCTATATATGTGCCTCTGGGCAAAGGCAGTGCAGGTGGGAGAAATTTTGTCATGCACCAGGTCAAGTTCATGAACTACATCAGTGACAAGTTACTGTGAATGCTATTTTTATAATCTTTAAAAGCTAAATAACGTGTCCAAATAGTAAAATGTCATTGGCTTCGTTGATGAACCGGGTCCATGATAAAACTTCTACTCGCCTTGTTACAACACTCACTCAATTGGGATTGTTGCTATTCCTGGTGCTACAACAACGATTGCAGCTACAGTAATAACCCAAAACCACACAATATTTCTTTTTGTTAGCCATTTTTGTATTGAAATAAAATGATAAAATATGCATTAGTCTGTTTACATAACTCATTGTTATGTCATGAAGTAATTTTATCCTTTAGAACTCATATATTACAGCTCAACAAAATTTTATCACAATACGAAAAAAGTTACATGAATCATGTCTCGTCATTATTCTCTATTTTATTCTCTATTTTAGATCGTTCACTCAGTTAAGCGATATATTATCATTTCTTTTTTAATTACTTTTATCAAAGTTAAATTTGGTCATCTTCTCCTTCGAAATGACCCTCGCTCTTTCTTACTTAGTGCATCTGTCCAATTGCAAGACTGCCAAGACAGAAGCCAAAGTGGCTTACATATGGGCAGTACACAGCAGTCTCCTATTTAGGGCTGGTGAATGGAAGATTATGTAAATACCTGCCTTGGATCATTTAAACAATCAAAATATTAGCTCCATCATTAAGATTTTTGGGGTAGCCCTAAAACATGCAATTTTGCACCAAATTTGATAGAAAAATACATTTTTTAGGACAAAACAAATGAAAGAGTTATCCAAAATTTGACAGAAAAAATGTATTTTTGGACAAACAAAATACAAGATTTATCCTAAATTTTGAGATTAGTCAATATATAATAATGCTTTCATGCCTGCAAAATATCGACCCATGTCTAGAATTTTGGGACAACCCTAAATTTGACCCCCACTCTTGAAATAAGCATTTTTGAACTAAAATTGGTAGAAAAATGCATTTTATTTTACAAAAACAATATAAGAATTATCTAGGTTTTGGGATAAGTCACAAAATAAATTTTTTTTTTCCGCGTAGGTAAATGATCTTTGGGGTGAGAGTTGAAGTTGAAACCTCGGCAATAAAAATAAATCATGAAAAAATAAAGCCTTTTTCACAGTTGAAATACCAAACCTATTATTAGGATTTTGGGGCAGTCCTAAAATTGACAATTCTCTACAAAATAGACAAAGTTACACCAAAACTGAACCAAAAAAAGGTGCAACACATACTATATATCATCTACATTTAATAGTCCATCTAGTTTTTTTTTTTTTGTTGCATTTACCCTATTTATAGATTCTAACTTAAGTTTTTTTTTTTGTCAAAGTGAGTGGTATCTCAGCTTTATCAAACTAATCCATTTTCTATCTAAGTATCTCATGAGCTGTAAGTATGATAGATTAAATTCAGAATCTCTAAATTTATAACATGTTCTTCAAGCCAAAGAATATTATTTATTTCGTGTGCAACATAAATGTTACAAAAAAATAAATGAAGCCCATCATAATCTCCTGGATTGACGTTAAGGCCTCAAAATTTGCATGTTAGTCTCCATCTTCAAAGCTCCAAGAAACATTGACACGGATGAATAGTTCAGATTATAATTATGGACACCCTTTAAACCTATGCTAAGATTGAGAAATCAGTTCAAATTATAATGATTGATTCATAAGATTACAGAATTTGAAATTCACAAAACTAATAATATAATTTGAAGTATGAACATCATCTCAAAAGAGTACAAAATCAGAAATTCACAGCGACCTTGACATTTCTAAATTACACTAATCTCTCCAGTCAGTTCTATTGAATAACGTATGGCAACGGAATTTGACCTTTTAGATTTTAATTATATCTTCATCCTAATACCCTCAATTATTTTTCAAAATTCTTCCCTGATTAATGTCCTAACAAATAAAACTTAAATTTTACATCTCATAAAAAAAAAAAATTAAAAGAAAATGCTAGAGATCTTTAGTTTATATCCCACAAGATGTGATTTTAAAATCACTATATCTTGACACATCGCATCACGCTCACATTGGAAATAGCATTACTCAAATTCAAATCACAATAGGGAGGTTACCTGTGTGTGTATAAATATATAAACAGTGACCCTTGGCTTGACCATCTCACTTACCCTTGCGAGTTCTCAAAATGGTACTATTCTTCATGCATTTCCAGCTTCTTTGAACTTTATGGCGTATAAACATATTTGGCGTATTTTTAACGAAAGTTTCAAACCAGTTGCAATTTTTGCTACAATCTCCCATGTGAACAAATATTAAGCATCAATTTTATTGCAGTAATTAATGGGGGTCATGTTTTGATCAATCACAATGCTTCAATGTGAAGAAATGTTAAAATAGCATTGTAACTAACACCCTCTACAAGGAATTTATATTACTATTTTCAACCACAACAGTAGCAGAAATAGCATGAATGTACTCCACCGGCTTTGCAATATTTGAAACCTAAGCAAATGTATAAACTGGAAATCAGCTTCTTGTTTCCTATCAGATTGTACATACTAAAACAAAGACTATGTCTTCCATTGACTTCCCGAGTAATATGAAAAGAAGTCGCCAGCTAAATTGCAAAGCTAAATTTGCAAACGAAACAACAAATAAGAAGCAAACAAAACATCAATATTCAACAGTGACCAACTGATCATGTCTCTAAAATTATTTTTTGAACCAACAATATTTTTAACAAATTGTCCTACTACACCATTCTTCGTGACACGATTGAAAGCAGATGCATCAAAGACAATCTTTTCAGTGGCCACGGGCAAGTGTTTTGATCATATTAGAATCACCTGCATGACAAAAAAATGAGCAATAAGTTTGACGGGATTTTGGAACAATGTTATAGATACTTGCAACATAGCATAAATATCTCGTACCTGGATCAACAATGCTAAGACATGACACACGAAATTAGTTGCCACAAGATGTTCCCAAGTCAACATTGTCTGGAAGTTTATACAAGATAAAAGCAAAAGTGAGATTAGATTCATCTTTTGTTCATTAATGATTCACATAAATATCCACATTCTTTATATGTTTGTCAAATGTGTAAGTCTCCAGGAATCACTGGGTAGAGATATGCTACCAATGCATTAAAGGTTACAAATATTGAATAAAGAAAGAGGAGTGGCAAAGAAAACGACTTCCTAACAGTCTGATTCCAGAAAGAACAAAAATAATGAAAAGTTGTGCCTTGAACAGCTTGAAAGAAATATCTCCTTTTTAACTCTCTCCTCCCAGTCACACCTTAAAAGGACTATAAAAAGCACAAAGAAATCCCAAATAAGATTGTTGATTTCTTCTTTTTGAAGGTCAACACATCATCTTGGGTGGATAAAATCGAACACCTGAAACAATCATTTAGTTAAACTCTTCTATGATCAATTCGAAATGCATGGGTCAATTAAAATTTCTTCTTGGAATAGAAAATACCCATATATCTCTAGATTTTTGACACCATTGCATCCATCCTTGATATCCCAAGAGGTGAGTTTCAAAAATTCTCCTCCAACTCATGGATAGTAATGAATGGATTTGATCCACTTGAGGTAGTACAACAAATTTGTGGTGATCCCATAATAGAAAAAACCTTCAAATCCAAGGCATCCCAACTCACAATGAGACTTACAACATGCATAATATCTAGCCTGGTTGCAGTTAAATACATCAAGCTTCCCACAATTTGTTTGTAAAGCTTGCTATCAACCTTCCTTCCTTCAGGATCTTTTGAAAGTTTCAAACCCACTTCAGTTGGTGTGTTAACAGAATTGCAATTCTTCATTTGAAACCTGTCTAAAATCTCACGCACATATTTCTTTTGTGAAATAAAAATACCAGCAAGAGTTTGCACCACTTCTATGCCAAGAAAATACTGCATCATTCTAAGATCAAACATTTCAAATTCTATCATCATGGACTGCCTAAAATTTTCAAACATGGCTCTCTCATTTCCAGTGCAAATCAAAACATCTACATATAAGCACACCATAAGTATTTTTTCTCCATATCTATTTTTTATATAAAGTGTGTGCTCATATAGGACATTTTTGAAAGCCTTCCTTGAAAAAATAAGCATCTATATGACTATACCATGCTCTCGGCACTTGTTTTAGTCCATATAGAGCCCTTTTTAATTTATACACCTTATGCTCATTTTTAGGCTTCACATAACTAAGAGGTTGATCAATAAATACCTATTCTTACAAATCCCCATGTAAGAACGCCAATTTCACATCTAATTGGAAGATAAGCCATGAGTTTTGTGCTATCAAAGAGAATACCAATCTGATTGTATCATGTCTTGCAACATGAGCAAAAACTTCTTTGTGATCAATCCCAAATTCTTGCTTATAGCCTTTAGCTACTAAGCGTGCTTTATATTTATCAACTTCACCATTCTCCTTCAAATTTGTCTTGTAAACCCACTTGAAATTGATCGTCTTTTGCCCCTTAGGAAGATCTGTCAACTCCCTAAGTGTTATTTTTTTCAATGGCTGCTATTTCATCATCTATGGCCTTCTACCACTTTAATTCTTTGACAACATCTTCAAAGGTTATATAGGATCACAATCTGAAAATAGAGCAAAGTATGTGAGTGGGTCATCAGATTGGTCGAGTCCACGAACTTCATAATCGTCCATTCATGCGGGTCTTTTTCTAATGCTTTGAGAGAGTGAACTTGTTGCCATATCAGTTTCATCAATTTCATTCTCCATAAATTGCTAGAATTTGTTGTCCAACACAATTGTCATCCCATGACCAGGTTCTTTCTTCATAAAAAATGACATCACGACTAATAACAATTTTCTTGGTGATAGGATTGTACAATATATAAGACTTTGATTGATCACTAACACCAAGAAAAATGCATTTTTTTTCTTTGTCATCTAGTTTTCACCTCTTCGCATCTGGAATGTGGGCATATGTTACACATCCAAAAATTCTAAAGTGATCCATAACGGGTCTGTGTCCATTCCATGCTTCTTTAGGTGTCATGTTTTGAACAACAAATGTGGGGCTTCTGTTCAGTATATGAATGTTTCAATTAATTGCTTCTGGCCATAAAATTTTTGGAACACCACTCCTCATTAAAAGGCTTCGCACCCTATTTAAAATTGTGCAATTTTTCCTCTCGTACACACCATTTTGTGAAGGCGTATAGGCTGCTATGAGTTGCCTTTTAAGTCCATGCCTCTCACAAAAAATTACAAATTCTTATGAGTTATATTCTCCACCACGATCAGATCAAAGAACTTTTATTTGATTACTAACTTCTTTCTTAACAAGCACTTTATAATTTTTAAATGCTGCGAAAGCCTCAGATTTCTCCTGCAGAAAATAAACTCATGTTTTCCGACTATAATCATCAACAAATGTAATGAAGTAACGCTTACCTCCATTGGATGTCGGGTTTATAGGACCACACAAATCAGAATGAACCAGTTCCAATGCCTTTTTTGCTCTCCAAGATTTCATTTTTGGAAATTAATTACGGTGTTGTTTGCTAACAACACATTCTTCACAAACTTATAGAGGGCGTTCGAATTGTGGAAGACCTACCACCATATCTTTTTGTTGTAATGTTTTGAATCTGCCAAAATTTAGGTGTCCATAGTGAAAATGCCATAGCCATGCTACCTCCTTCAATTTTGCAGATAAGCAAGAATGAGTAGTATTCTAGAGAAATAAAGGAAACATACGATTTTCAATCATATTGGCTTGAGCAATTAAGACCAATTTTAAATCATGAATTCAGCAGACTTCATCTTTGATACTCATCTCATATCCTTTCTCTTGAAGCTGACCCGCACTAAGAAAATTTGTTTTCAAATCTAGTATAAAAGAACATTAGAGATAGTCTGAATAGAATTTCCCCTGGTTTGGATTTTTACCCTTCCATTACCCATGTAGAATTATCTCCAAATTTTACTGTATTCCGAACGGATTCATCCAAATCAAAAAATGCAAACTTATTTCCACACATATGATTGTTGTAGCATGAATCTAAATATCATAAATTCTGGTGAGTTTCTTCCTTGGTATGTCACACTATGAGGAGAGAAACTTCTTATTTCTCTGCAAAATTAGATTTTTCACCTCGTTCTTTATTTAAATTTGTTTGACATTCAGAATGATAATGGCCATACCTGTGACATCTAAAACATTCAATATTTGTTTTTTCTACAGTTGCTCGACATTCAGAACATCCAATATTTGATTTGTCTATAGACCTTGACTTGTTGTTAGTTGAATGGTAAGTGTCTGATTTTTGGTGTGAGTTTTTGTCTTTCCACTCCCCGCGTTGATCAATTCCTTTTGGATTCACTACTGCTTGCAATGCTTCCTCTTCTTTATCTTGCTGGTTTATTTTTAGCTCATTAATCAGCAAAGAACTCTGCAATTCATCAATTAGAAGTGAATCAATATGTTTAGATTCCTCGATAAAACAAACAACATAATTGAATTTTTCCGTCATTGAACAAAAGTTTTTCTCAATTATAATGACATCCTCCATCTTCTTACTATGAATCTGCATCTTGTTTGCAAGTGCCATCGTCCTTGAGGAGAAGTAATTTGAAACTGACTCTCCCGTCGTCCTTGAGGAGAAGTAATTTGAAACTGACTCTCCCGATTTCATTCACAAAGTTTCAAAATCAATGCGTAGTGCTTGGAGCTGCGCTCGTTTTGCCCTTGCTGTCCCCTGATATTTCTTCTTCAAAGAGTCCCAAATTAATCTGCTTGGAGTTGTCTTTACAAAGAATTGTTTCCAAGATTGATCGATCAATATCTTGAAGAAGATAATTCTTTGCTTTAAGATCCTTTAACCTCTGCTTTTCCGATTTTTTTTTATGTGCTTCTAACAACACAACACCAGTTGCAAAGTTGGGTTACTCTAGCTTCAACAATCGACCAATACTCTTTAGACCTCAAAATATTCTCCATCTACATGCTGTAATGATCATAATGACCATCAAAGCGAGGAATTGCAGGTTGCACAAAATTTTCAGAGGCCATGGATAACTGATGTTGCAACAAAAGTGAATAGAAACGAAGCTGTAGCTATAATACTTTCACTTTTCCTCACTTAATGGCTTTGATACCAAACTCTTAAAAAATACACTATTGGAATAGACACGTACAAGAACTAACCTTACATAAAATAAGGAAATGATTTGGCAAATCAGTAACTCACTTAGCTCTACTACTAACAGACTTCTAAAGATTTGGTAAAGCAACAAATGTCCTAAAGACTAGGACAACAAAGACTTATTCAAATTAAACATAACTCTTAACAAAAGAGACCATATCATCCATCATATGGTGTGTCCTTAAATCACAGGCCCATTGATCTTCCAGACCTAATCCTCTATCACAAGAATGATCGTCTGAATAAGAAGAATGGGATTCTCCCTTACGAAAATATTTTGACGGCCATTTTCAAACACTTTTGGTTAGATCTAGAAAGTGAGAAATACATCTATGAATTATCTCATAAAACATCTACTTAAAAGAAACTTTTAGACCTCAAATTCCCATTCCCAATGATCTCATTGAGCAATAAGATAAAGAGAATCCCCAAGAGACTCATTCTCCTACTCATATTTCTCCTCAACCCTCTCCTTAACTCCAAGCCTCGAGCATTGACTCTCCAACCTCATCTTGGCCCAGCTACAAGAGATGCAAATATTTCATCGTGATGAGGATGGACTCACTTGAGCAAACAGTCCATACCAATCTCAATGAAATAAACACAAGGATCGGTGATGTGGAGACAGATTTTAGCATTATCAAGCTCAAGGCCGAGATAGTTTATAAGCGTGCTGAGATGAAGCATAGAGCTACAAGGGCCAATGTTTTAGAAGTGAGGGATGTTCTCACTAACATCCATAATACAAGGAGAAAATAGGTTCTATTGATGCCAAAAGGAGGAGAAAAATTGAGGTGATGTTTTTATTTTGGAGTTGATGGCTCTTGCTTTTGGGAGTTGAGTATTGATATTTTTTTTTGGATATACCATTGTATTTGTCTACTTCTCTAGAGTTGATTTTTTAACAATCTTTGATTACTTTTGTTCTTAGATTTGTATAAGATCAAGTTAATCTATGAAGATATATTGTTCTTTGAACTCTTTATAAAGATATCTTGTTCTTCGAACTCTTGTTGCAAACCTTGTTGATATTATATTTGCAATATATGTTAACTATTGTCATGACTAAGTGTATGTGTTCAATGAATATATCAATTTGCATTTTAAGTTAGTATTATTTTGCTGATATTGTATTTGCAATATATGTAAACTATTGTCATGACTAAGTGTATGTGTTCAATGAACCATAATACTAACTTGATATATGCAACTACCAACCATTGAAAATCATGGAACCATAATACTAACTTAAAATGAAAATTTATATATGCAACTACCAACCATTAAAAATCATGAATCCATATGGATAGGGGGAGATAAACCTTCAAAATGATTTTGAGATTATTAGAAATTTATTTTAAAGCATTTAAAAAACGTTTCTCATAAATTATGCATATTGATAAGGAGGAGCATAATAATTGCTTATCATGTTAAACTTATGTTGAGCTTTATTTGTGTTAAAAATATCAATAGTTTATCACCAAAAAAAAGGAGGCATTGTTAGCACTAGAAGTTTTAAATCAAAAATATTCTCATAATTTTGATAATAATAAGGGTATTGATTTGGAATACTAATGTTTTATATTAATTGTCAATGCAAATAGAATAATTAGCTCAAGTCAAGGTTGGCTAAAGATTGAAAAGTCCAAGAATTTGAAAATCTCTACTCAAAGTAAAGCTACATTGATAAATTCAAGAAGAGTGAAAGCATTCAAGTCCAAAATATCAAATAAAGTTTTTTATTTTTTTATTATCTTGGGTTTTGAGTGATTTGTAATGATTGATCATAAATTTAATGCTCGTGATATTTAAGTGATCAATTAAAAATAATTAGAAAATGAAGTTTCAAAATAAAATAATGATATATCTTAAATTTTGAAAAATTAAGACATTTGATTGAATGCTTTAATAAAATAGGCAATGTATTATTACTACAAAAATCAGTCGATGAGTCAGTCGACTAAATTGGCTTAGAGAAATATGTCTATTTTGTCACTATTAGAGTTAGTAAACCTAATATCAATAGACTAAATGTCAATATGTTCATGAAAATATTGTTCTCTAGAAAAATCAGTCGACTTAATTATCAGGTCAGTCAATTGAATAGCGTTTGCAAATCTTGAACATTTTGGCACAAGAAAACACAATCAACTCAAAGATTGAATCAATCGATTGAATGTTTTGAAAAATTGATCCTCTAACCACTAGATGAATCAGTAAACATGATCAGTCAACTGAATCTTTATTCAGTCGACTCAATGATGAGTTAGTCAACTAAATTTGTCGATTTAACAATGCAAAATTCAAATTTCAAATTGATTTGAAATATCTCAACGGTTCTAACGGCCATATCTTTGGTATGCTTATATAAAAAAGATCAATACAACATTTATTTCAATCCATTATATTCTATTACATAACATTGACTTATGATTGCATTTATTTCAAATCTTTTCTCTCAAAGTTCTCTTACTATTAAATACTTAAAGCATTTATTGATCAATCATTAAAAAGAGTGTGATCTTCATTTTAAGTCAACTCTAGAAGAGACTATTTTTACTTGAAAACCAATCTCCTTATTAGTGAGAGATTTTGTGAGGATTAGATTACCCTTGTGCAGTCAACTTGAAGTTTTTGTTGAATTAAGAGCAGTGACCTCTTTTTAAGAAAATCTGATCTTTACCTGCAAAGAGTTCAATAATGGACTACTCAAGCAATGAGCTTGAGTCAATGATGTAGGGTAATCTGAATCTCATAAAAATCTTGGTGTCACGATCTCTACTCTATAACTCTTCATTTAATTTATTGCTTATTTGTGCTTAATCTTATTATTTGTTAAAATAGTCAAATATTTGCCAAATATCCAAAATTACCCCCTCTTAGGTATATTTCTAGACAACAACATCAAACTTAAATTCAAATTCATCATATTATTACTTGATTATATTTCTTGTTCAATTTTATTATTACTTTAAACAAAAGTTTATTTCATAATTAAAATCAAATTTGATACATATGAGACCCCTTACTAAAACATTTATAAGAAAATTGTCACGCCCCGAATTTTCATAAACCCGGGAAGTGAGTGAAATGAAATAAGAAAAATAAATGAAAGGTCATTAAGATGGATTTAGTTGATTAAACATTTATTTCTGCAAATTTAAGAATGAAAAATTGCTACTAAACTTACCCAAGATAGGTTTCAATTGCCAATTAAATATCTTCCTCAACTAATAGTCACAATTAGTCTAAGTCATGTTCAAGTATGACTTCCGAGATAGCCCCAAAATGTCTCTAAATATACCTTAGAATAATGGCCTAAATGTGTCCCAAATGTCCTAAGACATAGGCCAAGAATAGGTCAAAAAGTCTACTAAAATTTATCTAAGGAAGTGGCCAAACATGGCCGAAAAGGGTAACCAAACATGGCCCAATAGGATGGCCAAACATGGCTCAAAAGGGTGACCAAAAATGACTCAAAAAGGTGACCAAAGGTTGGTGTCAAGAGGCTATCAGGCTGGTGCGCATGGGGGGCAAGGCAGCAAGCTGGCAGGGCGTGGGCGAGCGTGGGCGAGCATGTGCGAGGGCAGGCTAGCAAGCGCATAGGCATTCAGGGTGAGTGGCACAGGCGCGCACGAGGCACGCGGCAGGGGCTAGTCTGATCAAGCTCTTTTCCTGTAGGTTTACTGTAGCGACTGCGGCTGAATTTCTCTATTTTTGTAGCATATTTTCTCTGTTTTCTTGATTTTTTTCCAAAGTGTTTCAAGCTACTTTTTCCCATTTTAGCCTATTTCCTCAAGGTTGTTAACCCCCCTTTTTGGAACTTTTCCCACATAGTCATAGGGTGCTTCACACACCTAACAAACCTTTTAATTTTACAAAATTTTAACATAGTCTCTTTTGTTTTCTAAGCTTTTTCCGGCTAATATTCCATAACACAATCCATCATTCTCAACCTAGCAACCAAAATACATCATTTAATTCAACTAAACATTTATACTTCATTTAAAATATACCATCCTCCATACATACACATATACTTGAAATTTAAAACATCACAACCTCATGTTCATTACAATTTTAGGGTCTTGCCCCTTTGTTTTCATAATATATAAGGTTCCTACAAGTAAATACACGTCTTAGGGCTTATGCCTTCATACATACAAAAATATGTCCCAAGGGCCAAATATCTTTCATGGTCCATGTCCCCTCCATTCTTCAAGACTTCTTCAAGTCTCAAGTACCGGGAGCCTCATCTTTAACGTATAGTTCCCATAAAGGGTCAACACAACTGCTGGTATGACATAATGCTAATATGAAGAACAAAGCTAAGGCATGGCATATGCAAGTGTATATTTATAAGCTATAACCCTCCAATCCCTCAATGCTATGCAATGGCAATATGCATGACACACACATGCAACTCTATGCCACACCCATGTCTCGCTTCACGGCCCTTCCCCATTAGAACTCAAGTACCAATCGTATGTCTCGCTTCCACGGTCCGTCCCCATTGGATCGCAAGTACCAATGGCCAATTTTGGGTTTTTTACCACAGGATCTACACCCTCATAATGCATAGCACCAATGTGCTCAACCCACACTATGTTTTCAACGATTCAAATATGTCAATATGCCTTGATTTTTATATGCAATCTCAATAAAGCATTTTGTCAAATACATAGTATACACCTTAAGTCATGCTTCATACATAAAGTAAATTATAACTCTTAAACCCCAAAACTTCTTCCACACGAACATATGCTACATACAATCAATTTAAACGTATGTTCATGTTACACGTTCACTACATTACCAATTCTCAAATAACACATAATTACATAAAGCATCAATGCATTAAACAACCATATCTTCCAAAACAAAAGACTTAATCTACATTAACATAAGCCATAGTGTAATAAATTAAACAAATATTCAAGTTACATGTTTATCATTTTGACAAATTCTCAAAGAACACACAAGTACACAAACTACCACCTCTATGTTTTCAAAGCAACTACATCCTAAGGGACTTTCTAACAACAAGTAAACTACCACCTCTATGTTTTCAAAGCAACTACATCGATGTCGGCCATACGTAGCACATGTCGAAAAAAGTTTGCCGCCGAGTCATATTCTTTCAAAAATTTACATCGTTCAGTAGGGCATTGAGTGATGGAATTGGTGGGTTGGGTATGCGACCAACAATAAAGATATAATCGAGGATCGAATTGGTGGGTAGGGTTAGGGTTTTGAAGATTTTCATACATAGGGTGGAGACTAGTATGAGGTGTAGTGTTGCCACTGAAGTGAGTGATGGTTCTGTGTTTGGTTTCCATTGTTGATTATTAACTGAATTATGTTGCTAAAGTAATATAATTGGTATTATTAAATCTCTTAAAGTGCATAAAACTAAGATCGGGAATTGGATGGCATTGACAGTTGATTTGGCTATGATTTTTATGTGCATATAAATATATATATATATATAAATAGAGAGAGAGAGAGAGAAACAATGTAATTTATATGAAAAAGCTTGCAATTACTCAATCATCTACCATTTCCCATTGTAGCCGTACAATATAATTGAAGTTGGATCAAGTAATCTCATGTTTACACTATTTCTGTGGTACAATTGATGTCTCTAGTAGTATGGGGTTTTTCTCCAAATAGTGCGATTGTTTAGAGAAAAGACTGGGAGTAAGAAAATTTGTTTGCACAGAAGAGGTTGATGACGGCAAAGGGGTTTCTTTCCAGATTCCAAACCCTGCTAAATGCAACACGGCTCAATTTTAGAAAAATTCAAGGTCAATTTCTAAAAAATTTAGAGTCATCTGACGATTTGATGATCAGTTCTTTTATTTATCACCTTTCATGTTTTATAGAAATTACCGTCTAGCTAAATTAGCATCCATAGGCTCAAATTGGTAGGGTTTTGACTGAGGGAAGTGAAGATGAAGCCTTAAAAGAGTGTGGTGTCGTCGGTGACAGTTTGTACTCTGTAGAAAAAGGAAACATGAGAGATGAGGGATGAGAGATTTTTTTAGTGTATTTAAAGTTAAGGGTAATAAAATAATTTTAACATATCTGTTAATCCCGTCATCCGACAAATTCTGATAAGGGAGGTTAGTGTAATTTTTAAAACTTCAGGAGTCTATATGAAATATTGATAAATCTTAGGAAAGGTGAGTGTAATTTACCCTATTACTTTTGCATGATAGTAAACCTCATGAACATAATAATGAAGTGAAAAAAATTTAAACAACATAATATGGAGTGATGATACATGGGGAATAAAATGAAAAAGGGTAAAAACTTGAATGGTTGAAATCAGAAAAATGCATAAGGTTTACTAGGCTTCGTTCGAACAAGCATTAAAAAGTTTGGTGCGACCTTCATTTGATACTCATTCAAACAAAGGCCTTGTTCAGTTCAAACGAGAATGCGTCAAACACTTTAAGGTTGCGGGCTGAAAACAAACTTTTCCCAAATCTCTTTCTCTTCTCTTCCAAACACTCTCAAGCCAAGGGAGAAATTAGGGTTTGGGATTTTCATGAATTTCTAAGCCATAACAACACATCATACCACATGGATTCATTTCTAGAAAGAATCTCACCGATTGAAAAGTTAAGATTTCAAGATTTCTTTAAGAACAAAAGATAAATTTGGGACTTTTTATTTCCTTTTCAAAATTCTTGCATTTCTTTGTAGATCTAATTTGGTTGAGTGAAATAACCGGTGTAAATCATTTATTAGGTTTTAGGGAGCAAGGATTGACGTTTGAAATTGAAATCTCTCTCTCTCTCTCTCTCTCTCTCTCCCCCTCTACACACAAATCCACACTTCTTTAGAGGTAAGGCTTTCTAACCTAGATGTAGGATGAATGTTAGGAAGAAAACATGCATTACATGACATTTTCATAAACCATCTTGTATGAAAATTGTGTAGAGAATGATGTAAATTTCTAGATGAACATTGCGTGATTAGTCCTTGATATATCTTGTCTACAATATTAATATGTGTAATTCGATGCATGGTGCCGACTTAAAATTCATTCACTTGAATGCGCAATAATTATTCACTTGTTATTTATGAACTTGTAAGAAGTTGACATGCCCTACTGAGTGTTTGAAAAATGCTTAAATGATAGTGATGATGTTATGAGTTGAAATTATTAATTGTATTGCATATGTGACATTTTCTCTTTAATGTGAATGATATTACTCTTTTGGATACCCTTAATTTGAATGAAAGATTGAATAAATACTTTGTGAAGAACGAATGAGAATCTAGATAGTTGAAGGGTTGAGAAATGGGAAGAAATGAATGAAGAAATTATAGGTTGAGAACTGGGGAGTCATGAATAGTTACTCGGGGTTTTTATGACTGAGATTGTGTCACGCCCCGAATTTCTACAAACCCGAGGCGCGACTGACGAGACAGAAAATAAAATAAATAAAAGGACAAAGGTAAATAAATCCTACTAAACAAGCATCCATTCCCATCAATACATACAATAACATAAATACATCTCACAACTGCATTGTTCATAGGTCATTCGGGCTTAAGCCCTTACATTACAAAATACAAGTCCCATGGACCAAAATATACACCATATGCTTCAGCCTATTAGGGTATCACAGAATCTCAAGTGGCTGGAGGGTCCTCATCTGAAAAATGTTGCCCACGAATGGGTCAGCTCAACTGCTGGTATGATGAAGTGCTAATGCAAGAAATAAAGCTAAAGCGTGGCATGTGCAAAGTGTACATTTATATCTAAATGACATTCAAAGCATCGCAGTAATATATATATATATGAATGGTATGCGTGACGCACCTATGCACAACTCTATGCCACAACCCATGTCTCGTTTACGGGTACTCCCCAATGGCACGGAGTACCAATGCAATGGCCAATTTTGGGTTTTTCACCACAGGATCTACACCCTCATAATGCAAAGCACCATGTGCTTACCCACGCCATGTTCTCAAAGAATTCATCATATGCCAATATGCCAATGCAATCTCAATGAAACATGGTTTCCACAATATAGCATGCTCGAGACAATAATACATAAATCACCAGCTGATTCCACATGTAAGCATATCTCATATAATCAACATATACACACATCATGATTCACGTTCATCATTCACTAAACATTCATAAAGTACAAGTAACATGTAAGCATGTGAACAACCAATTCTAAATCATCAAGTAAACACATTCCACATAAACACATAAGTCATGCCAGTCATTCACAGAACATTCCTAACTTAACTTCATTTCTAACATTAGCAAAACACCATACCTGTCGGGTAGTCTCAACCCTAGAAGATCGTGTACGACACGTAACTGAACTGGTCAATAAAAATGCAGGAGATTAGATCGCCCTCTCCTGTCCTGTCAGTGTCCCTAAAAGCATAAATTACAACTCAGTCTATTGTCATTTGAATTTATGCTATTCATCAAATTTTATGTCTTTAATTCATAGGTTTCTATTCTGCTAAATTAAACTCTGCCATTGAGTCTAGGACGTCGAAGAAAATAAGTTTAGGTTCTCGTAGAACTCAATTCGGACATCGGGGTTCAAAAGGGCAAAACAGTCATTTTGCACTTTTCACGGGTCCTTACACTTCGTGACCTCTTTTCACAAATCGGACTCTACGGTTGAGTCCGGTATGTTCGAGATAATAAAGTTTCACTATTTGTTTACTAAATTCGGAGTTCGTTTGACTATATTTTAATTCAGGGGCATTTTGGTAATTTTATAGGTTACTACGGGTCTTTTATTTTTTGAGACCCCGTCTCGTAAAACGGACCTCACCATTGGTCTCAGAATGGTCGAGATAGTCAAAATACACTAATGACTTGTCCCATTTGGACTCCAGATTAATTTAGAATATTTAATTAATTAAATTAATTTAATTAACTAATTAATTAATTAATTTAATTAATATTTTATTCATGAGGGGTCAAACATAATTAATCAAAGTTCTGTGGGTCAAAATTAGATTTCCTAAAGTTCTGGGGTCAAGTTCAATTTCTAAAAGTTTAGGGTTCAATTTGAAATTTCCAATTTCCTTATTCTCAATTTGGTTACCCAAACAGGGGTTTATCCAGAACAGGGATAGGATATCCCTGTTCCTATTTCAATTCAAATTTTTAATTTCTTAAGTCCGTAACCAAACAGTCCCAATCTCCTTTTTAATTTAAAAGCTTAGCGCGACACGTGGCAGCGGCGGGTTGCCCTTGGCCCGATCCGAACCCGGACCTGACCCAACCCGGACCCGAACAGTGCCCCTTCATCCCCGTTTTTCCTGCAAGCCTCCGGTAGGGTTCCGGCGCCTTCTCCGGCGCCGGCGACCTTTTCCGATCATTTTTCTCTACTATTTTCAATGCCATTTCCTTCCTCTCTTCCCAAAACTCCAAATCTACCCTCTATTTCCATCAAGACCCTCTCAATCATCTTGAATATGGGGTTTAATAGCTCCGGCCGGTTTTTCGGTGAGCTGAATATTTCCAATTTCATGCTCGGTTCTTGACTATTTTAACTTATTTCTTTTTCTATTTTCTTTCTGCACTTCTTAGGATTATTTCTAGGTCACTTTAAACATGGTTCTATGCATAAAATGTCAACACCCGAAATTATTCCTACACCTGCAACTAGGGTTTACTCACTGATTTCTCAACCAATTTTCTTGATTTTTCTTGCATTAAATTCCTGATTTCATGCTTTATAAAACCCTATGATTTAAACTAAACAAATCATGCTTTAAAAATTTAAAACAGAAACAAACCCACTTACCTATTTTTCAGATTTCTCCCTGTTGCAGTCTCTCTCTTCTCTTCCTTTCTCCTCTTGGGTCACCTCTCGAGCTTCCTCTCCACCTTCACAGTCCTCTCTTTCTCTCTTTTGCTTCTGCTTTTCTTTCCTTCTCTTCTCCCAACCGAGACCAAAATATACACACACACACAAACTCCCTCACGTCACGCCCCCTTTCCTTGACTTCTTTCCCTCTGCTCAGCCACCTCTTTTCTCCCATTGCAGCTTTGCATTAAATGCAAAGCTGCCCTATATACCCTATATATATCATCATCATCATCACACACTAGACACACACACTAAACACACACACACTTAGCCGACACCTCACACACACACTCTCGGTCACAAACACACACACACCCCACACGGTGCACTGTTTTGTATATATATACATATACATATCCACATATACATACACATATTATCTCTCACACACACATATATATATATGCCACACATATATATAATCCATACACATTAACAATTTATAGTAATAATAATAATAAAATTATTTAATAACCAAGAAAATTTATATATATATATAAAAAAAAAATTTCGGGTTATTACAGATTGTGTCTCCCTTCAATTACGAGCCGTAAGCCCGTGCAGGTGGTCTTATGTTTCCATCGGGTTAGTAGTCCGAAAAGTACTTAGGCTTAACCAAGAGCCATTAGGTAGTCTTAAAGGATTACGGAAGAAGTGGAAGTAAAAAATAATATCGTTAAGATGAGTGAGGTTGTCACGACCCAAAACCCACCCTATGCGGATTTGGGGTCCGTGACCCTGGTCTGCGGCCCGTGGGCCGTTCCCCGTCCAAAAGGATCTGAAACACTGGGTAAATTTTTAGCAAAATATTTTATAATCATTAAATACATCTGGTAGCGTAGTCAGGTCATCATTTAAATACATGTCAGAAAGGACAAAAGTGTTTCAAAATACAGATCCTAAAAAAAAAACACCAACAAACAGGACTGTGGTGACATGGGAGGGTTAAGACCTGTCAATATTTAGCTTAATACAAAACTCGCCAAAATAGCTACTAGTGGCTAGCAGCAGTCTAGACCCTTGGATCGCCTGAGGGTTCCCCAATTTCTTGTTCTCCTGAAAAAAATTTAAGGGAGGGGGGTGAGCTAATAGCCCAATAAGTAATTTCCTAGCTTTAACATGGGTTAGGGTTAATCCAAGGGACTGATAGAACAAAAAGGTAACAGATAGCCAACAACCAATGAATAACAAGAATTACATAGCCAGTCACCAAGATGCACAACAATATTGACCCAAGGGTCCAAAAGAGGCATATCCCAATATAAAATAAGAGGAGATACAAAGGTCAATCAAAATTGGGATCTAGCCTACCATGATGGAATTGCTGCCACAAGAAAACGATAGCCAATCAAAGTTATGTCATGCTTGCAATAATATGATCATTCACAGGGCATAAAATATGATCATCCAACGATTACAAGAATAAATCATCACAATTCTAATAACCCAGAAATACGTGAATCACCCGGGGCCCGGCATACCCCACTAAAACACATACTCAGATCTGCCACAGTTCCTCGGGCTCTCTGAAAAGCGTTAGAGCTCTTTTCTCTAAAAGTCCCGAAGGACATACAAGACCCCAAAGGTCTTTCTCCCACGCAATCTGTGAATAGATGAGCCATTGTGATTGAGCACAACCCCGGGTACATACCAAATATCATGACCAATAAAACTCCACACAGAATGTACAACTGTACAAAACAATTGATATCACAATCAACAAAACACGAAGTGTGTGGAATATCAAGATTTCTATCAACAGGATATATCTTAAGACTAGGTCATGGTATGATAGTGCAAAGAATGCTCAAATATCAATGATCAATCTCACAACAATGTAAGCAAGCAAGTCAAGTCCAAAGATCAGGCATAACCGATAACCACAAGTCGATTGGCTCAAATCAAGTACATCAGGTAGTGATAGAGTACAAATTTGGCAGCATGTAGAAATGAATGTGACTGGTTGGGAATAACCCATATTAAAGCATCAGGAATTACTTACCTCAAAAATAGCTTTCGGCAGTTCTATCAATTTAAATCTCCTTCTCTTTCCCCCTGGAGGTTCCTATAAATCAGAAACTTATTTGTCATTAACCCATCTCAATTATTTAAGGGCGATGTGGTTTAATTTAACCCTCTCGATATTAAAGTATATTCCTCAGGTCGTTAAATTTATTGCATCGACCTTTCGAGTATTTTATTTGCTTAAACGAACTCCACTGTTGAGTCCGGAACGTTCAAGAAAATAAATCTAAGCCTTCGTGGTTTTTTATTTGACTTCAGGGTACCCCTTGAGGGCAAAATGGTAGTTTCATATTTTAGGTGACTTAATTTTTTCAGAACCCCGGTTGACAAAACGGACCTCACCATTGAGTCCTGGAATGCTCGAAATAGTAAGATTACACTATTTATTTATCAAATTTGGACTCCGTTTGACCTATTCAATGTCCAAGGGCAATATAGTAATTAATCCCTTTTAATAAAATAATTAAATAATTATTTTATTATTTTTATAAATTTTCCAGGGGCATAATTGCACGAAATTTCCAAAATCTGGGCCACTAGTGAAATTCTGTGAAACTGTTGGGGTCAGGTTGCAATTTTTCAAAAGTTTCAAACTGAACCAAAGGGTTCAGTTCATATGTAAGGGAACCGATGCGGTCCAGTCCGGTTCTAACCAGTGCAGCTAACGTCATGATGACAGTCAGCCCTAAGATTTTAAATTAAAATCAGTTATATCCAAAACGACATAGTTCAGTTTTAAATGGTTCACCCCTTTTCAATCGGGTCGGGGCCCGACCCGATACCCGGCCCGACCCGACCCGCACTGTTCATCGTCCCCAACTCTAAGGGTCATTGTAGCCCTAATTTTCAGAAATTTTGTTCTTCAATTTCGTGAGATTCTGGGTACGGTTTTTCATTTGTTTCTATCCCAATCGGTTTCTGTACATAATACCAACAATCTAGCATGCATTTTAAGCATCGAATCAAGCTCTAACTGGTTCTGTTTTCACAATGATAACCACGACCTGTAACTGGTTCTAGCACCCTCATTTTAGGTCCATTTTCCATGAAATTTGTTGCGTTGTGACCTAAAGACTGTGGGGTTCAAGTTCCTGTCATGATATTTCTGTTTGGTCGCTGTTTTAGTGGGTTTGGGTTTTAGACCCGTATCTACATCTCAAAATTCGAGGGGCTTAAACTAAGTTCTGGGGTCGCGCATGTGGATTTTTGAAGTCCCCTTGAGGTCTAGTTTAGGTCTCAAGTAACCAAAATGGGTTTGGTAGAGGTTGATCAGACCCATCTCAGTACAGGTACTTCAATGGTGGTCTCTAATGGGTCATACATTTCGGGCTTCCTAAACTCCCTCTAACTGCTTAAAACTGCTCCTTAGTGTTTATTTAAACTCATGCATGCAATCTTAAGGCTCAAAGATGCTAAAACAATACCAAAAGTTCTAAGAGAAAATAAAGAGATCAAAACAGTTTTGATGCTCATACCTTCTAACAGTGGCCTCCTCTCTCCTATGGCTTGACTCAGAACCTCGCAGTGCTCCTCAGGATCTTCCCAGACTTCTTCAGGTACACTAGAAGGCCACACTCAAGCTCACATACACATGAACTTGCACTCCAAGTTCTCACTCTCTCTCTCTAAATCTCTTTCTCACTCTAACGTTTCTCTCTAAGTTTCACACCCCAGACCTCACATTCAACTCTCATATATGGAGACATTCAGTCAGTTATTCAGCCCTCAATATTTAAAATAAGAAATTTGGTTGCATGCTAGTTCATTGGTGGTGATGGTGTGAAACAATCATGTTGTCTCCTATACATACGTATATACATCCATGTATATACTGAGGTGCAGGTCGGATGACAGATTGTTTTGGTGTGAGGTGATGGGAGTTCAACATGTGGGGATTACATGTAAGGCCATTGGCCAATTTGTGAGGTGACTTGGGCTAATTTGAGGTTATATACATATCTTGGTGTATATGTACACAAAGTGATCTGCAGCCTAGTTGGTAATTTTTTTGAGTGAAGTTACTTCCCTCCCATAGGTCAAGGGTTCAATTCCCTTGGCCACTCTTTGGTTAATTTTTCCTTATTTTAGGCTAAGGCCTCGTTTGGTTAACGCGAAAATTCAATTTCACTGTTTCCGCTCTAACTTTCATTCCGTAATTCCTTTTTCGACGCGGTTTCTTTCGGTCACTTTCTATTCGGATTATCTTTATTGTCCAAGGTCTAGGGTCTGTTTTTACTTTCTTGGGTTTTTCGTAATTAGCTAATTCAAGTTTTAATTGTGATAAAACAATGCTTAAAATAGCCAAATTTCCCAAATGGACTTCATTACATTAATTAAGTAGGAAAATAAGTTCGGGGTGTTACAGAGGTGATGACAATCTAAAAACTTCTTTTTGTGTTATATTCTTGTTGTAAGAATTGAATTGTGTTATTATTGTTATATTGATATTTTTATTCCGTTGGATTATACAATGAATGCTATCAAATTGAAATGTTGGGTGACACTTGTTTTAACATTACACTTGGCATATGCCTACACTTGTCACCGTTTATTCTTCTCTTTATTTAGTTGCACTACTGGAGTTGTTGTTTTGACTCCTACCAGATGCAGGTAATGACAATGTATTGTCGCCTTGATGACATGGATTAGATGGATATCTCTTTTGGACTCTTCTTTTTATTTTTAGGAGTGTAATTAAATTCACAACTTCTATTTTGATCTTTTCTTATTGTTTGGAATGTAAAAGGCCCTATGATCTTTATATGTTAACGTGAAGGCTCGGAAGCCTCAATGAGACTAGTATTCATCTGACTTAGAAATAGTAATCACAAAATGACTACACTTTTGGAATGAATGTATGTAAACCTTGTTGGGATATATGTATGAAATGTGAATGAACATTTATGTTATGAAAACTCAAGTGAGAATATGTTAATCACTAGGATAGTTTGAGATATATAGAAATTGTTTATTTAGCTTAACCTTGATTTACAAGGTCACCTTTGGTTCTTTGGGGTCCGGGCGTGACACAACAACTCTCAATTTCATTAGAAACGAAGAAATTTTATTCTCTCGACAAGGTAAGATCCACCACTTATGGGACCCATCTTATGAGAGAAATATCCCTCCATTTTAAAGGAAATGGAAATATGCTGCAATTAAATTAGGACCATCATCGAATTCTAAGAATTATTGTGACTTCCCTCATGTCATGGGTTTTTTTTATGATCCCAATTGCACGAGATTATGAATTATTTTACAAACAATACTTAGCTCCAAACTAAATAGAAAGAATATTCTTCTATCCGAGTACGTGTCTTAATCACAACCTCCCAGATATTGCAATGCACATAGACTTTTTTATTTTATTTTATTTTATTTTTTAATTAAAATTAAATAATTACATGATACTTGTGTAATTATATATGTAACAAAATAAAGTTATGGCACCTATCTAGATACCTCCTCCTACCTAGTTAGAAGTCAAGTAGTGTCCTTATTTTATTTGGTACATAAAAGCACAAACTCTCCCTATAAATGTTTGATAGTCCAACAAAAAAACAGATGTCACTGACATCTCAAATTTTACCTTTCTTTCACAAACTAATATTTTAATTTGAGTTAATTACACTTACCTTCCCATGTGATTTCTGACAATTGCATATACCTTTCCTATAGTTTAAAAACCTATACTGTCTTCCTTCTACTTTGATGATAAATTGCAGATTCCTCTCTGCTGTTAGATTTTGTTACTGGTAGGGATGGAAAATGATGATGTAAGCCAAATTTTTTTCTTAAATGCCCAAATTGCCCTTGTATTTAATAAAAGGACTATTTTACCATCACATGACAATATTAAATGACAAAACTAACCTTCAAACAATTTAAACCTATATAATCATAATAAAATATATTTCTAACATTAAAAATTAAATTATAATACTAAAAAATCAAACTATAAAGTGAAATAAATAATCTTCTTCCAAAAAAATGATGAACAAAAATATTTCTAAAATTTTCATCTCTAAAATTTCTAAAATCTCTCTCTAAAATATCTCTATCTTCAAAATTATTTTTTTCTAAAATCATATATGAGTCTTTTTTTAAATATTCATTTCTCAGTCTAACTTATAGAGATAATTATAAAACAAGACTCCAAATCCATCTATCTAAATGTTTCTTAATTTATTTCTCTCTCTAAATTCGTGTTTTCTAATATATATATATATATATATATATATATATACACACACACACACTCATGAATAGTGCAAAAACAAAATAACCCCAATTCAACTCAAAATAATGCAGACACAAACCACATCCCTTTAAATAAACCTAGGAATCCCATGGAACATTTTTAAGATTATATTGGATGATGAAAGTATGGCTTAGGACGCTGCAAACAAATGAGCGGAAGAGAAAGCAAGAAATTTATGGTCAATAAAATTTGCAATTCTAATCTTCCAATCTTTCTTGTCAGTGCAGATTACTCTATTTAGGTGTGAACTTGGCAACAAAAATGTTTTGATTATCCGAAATCAAATGTATGCTATAAGGACTTTTCTTATCCTAGACACAGAAAAAGCACACACACGCACACACAAACACACTTTTTTATTTCCCCTTTGTTTCCTCTTTTTTCTTCCTTTTTGTTTTTTTATACCTTTTTTTTTCTTTCTTATCTCTCGGCAAACCCACCATGACTAGCAAACCCAAATCAACATCATCCTAATTGTACAAAAATATCAATACTACATCATATGCCCTTGGCCCCTCAAATTTAGAGAGCTGAGGGTATTTTGAAAATATTAACCCACATCAAATAGTATAAGACAAAAATTTATTGAAACCCATTCAGAATAGAGAAACAATAATCATCCCTTGCAATTTGAAAATACTTATCGTTTCAAGGGGACTGTTATGATTTCATGTAATGAGTTCAAAAGGCAAGAAATTCCAACTTTCTCACACTAATATAAAACAACCAAATCAACAGTAACAGTAACAACTAGAAGTGTTAGCGCGGGCGCGATAATCGGAAGGGTGCGATGATCGTGTGATGCACTGTCAGTCATGGATTCACGGTATTGGTAGCATTGGCAATGCACTGTCGGTGATAGGTTCATGGGATTGGTAGCATTAACGATGCACTGTCGGTGATGGGTTCACGGGATTGGTAGCATTATCGACGGTGATGACTATGGCGCTAGTGGTGGTGACGCCTTTGGCAGTGGTGTTGATTTTTACCGACGGTGGCTCTGACCGGTAGAGAAATTGAGAGAGAGGAAAGTAAGATGGAGAGAGATTTTCCCATGGTGCACTATCAGTGGTGGGTTCAAGCAATTGGCAGCAGCGGTGGCAGTGGCTATGGCATTGGTGTGGCGCTGCTGATTTTTGTCAAAGGTTGCTCCGAGTAGAGAATTTGAGAGAGGGAGAAGTGAGATGGAGAAGAATTTTTCTGGTTGTGGCTTGGAATGGGTAGAATAGTAAGGCGGATTTGTTCTGGAAATTTATTAGAATGAGAATTTGGGAAGGACTTGATCTTGTTAGAGAGAGATTGCTGCAACTTGAATAATAACGAGAGAGAGAGAGAGAGAGAGAGAGAGAGGGGAAGAGGGGGGTTGAAAGATATGCAAAAGGGTAAATTAATAATTGACCCAACTCAATTACCGTCATTTGCCCAACAAGACTGGTAAAGAGAACAGTGATATAAAGAAAATATCTACAATTAGTCAGAAACGTTAAGTGTGTATATATAAATCAACTGTTAACCGGCATACCATACCAGCATAGAGATTGCCTGCAACTTGGATGCTATCAACTGTTAGTTTCACGATTTTCATTTTCGTGTAACTTAGCAATGTAACTTAGCAATATAACTACCAATAGAGATTTTTAAGTTTAAATATATAAAGTTCCCCGGCAAAATACCATCCACTAGAAAGTTGGAATCTAACAATTGGAGTTCAATAAAGCTGGGCCTCCACTGGCTCAAGAGGAAAACAAGGGAGCTTAGTTTAGTAGATCTGCTCACAATGAGAAACCTCAACTCTTGCATTTCTAAACCTAACTTAAACTCAGCCTCAACCCAAAGCAGTCTTCGGAAAAACCCAAATCCATCATCGAACCTGCTCCACCTGTCCAACCTTGACCGGAAAAGATCCTTCCTACAAGCAACACCTGCAGACCTGCAAAGATGCAATTATATGATACTTTCTTACCATTATCTTACATATGACCAATCCATTAGAAAATCCGAATAGTAGCTGGTTTAAGTAACAGCCTAATCCCTACTGCTTTGTGTGTTTCCCCTGCGCCTTCAGCTTTCCTGCAACTTGCTCATCAGTCAACGGTAAGTAGTAGATCCGAGGGGTTGCTTTAGTTTTCCTGAAGAGATCGTCCAGAGTGACAATTGGAGGGTCAACTTTCTCAGGAAGCGCAGGTGGAGGCGGAAGTGGGGGTGGTGGAAGAGGAAGCCGTTCCCTGGCTTGGGGAGGATTGGACAATGGTGGTGGAGGTGGAGGTGGGAGAGCTGGTGGAGGTGGGAGCTGCTGCCTCTGAACCTGTTGACGGGGAGAGGGTTGGGGCTGCAAGGTCGGCGGAGCAGGAGGGATACTAGGACCAGCACTAGAAGGTGTCCCTGGAGACTGAGGCGGCGCCTCCACCCGCATTTTAACTTCCTGGGGGTCAACAAACTCCGCCATCAGAAGCCGTCCCCCATTAGGAGGCCATTGTAAGTTGTATACAGCATTTCGAGTCTCTATGGCTTCTTCCACACATGAATACTGCAACAACACAGTGATTACCAAATAATATATTATTACAATATGAGACTCTTATCAATACATACATACATGCACCCACACACACACATATATATCTATATATATATATATATAAATATATATTACAATAGGAGGAACATGACTTGTGCATGAAGAAATGTGTTTCTTTTACCCCATCTGAGAAAGAACAATCTCCCACATTTACATCAAATGTATTAATAATCACAACAATAGTAACCCACCTTTTCTTTCTCACCAACCCAGCCACACACCCAACTGCATGCCCCCCCCCCCCCCGGGGGGGGGGGGGGGCACGCGCACACACACACACGCAGACACAGACAGAGAGAGAGAGACTTACAGTGATGTAACAGTGGGTTTTGATGTGGTCCATCCAGAAACTGGTGACACTACCAGTTTTTCCTAAAAGTTCTTGAACGGCTTTCAGAGTAAAAGGACGCAAAAAACGATCAATTCTGAGAGAATTTGTGGGAGGTTTTGGCGATGGTGGAACTGTCACAAGAGAGGAGGAAAATAAACCATTCAGGTGCTGAAGCAATCATTGCCCTAATATTATAATATCATATCACAAGAACCATGACAACTCACCGACACGCTCCTTAGGAGCATCCTCGCTAACTGTAGAGTCAGATCTTGAAAAGTTTCGCTTCGAAGTAGATAATGGAAATGAGTCCTTCGGAGTAGAAGTTGCAAGATTAATGCTTTGCGGTTCAGGAACTTTAAGGCTTTCAGAGTTCCATCTGCGTTGCCTCTTTAATGTTTCATTGTTCCCAACTGCTTCTTGATCTGTGAAGACAGCTCATTAAATAAAGATGCCAAAAGAATCCGAGTTTTTAACACAGAACCACTAGTAAACATAGACTCTCAGAAGAACTTGATATTTCAACAGGTAATGTGATACAACATAAAGATTTAAAGAATCTCCTATCGATTTCATATTTCAACAGGTAATGTGATACAACTTCAACAATGTAGTTTAAAGCCACCTTAAATTGCAGAGGAAGCAAGCACTATTGTAACAATAATCTACTAAACAGCCCAAAGGTTCAGATGCCTCAGCAAGTCACAACTGTTTCTCAATGGTAGGCAACCAGGTGCCTAGTCTATTTAAGGTGCCTAGGGGGGCACTCTCTCAATGTTTCAGGTGCCTCCCCAGGGTCACTATTCTCAAGGTACTTGCCAAATGTAAAGTTAAACTCGTGTCAAACCTTAAGAAAAGAGTAACTAAATGAAGTTGAATACAGCATGGTGATTGGTGAGTTAGATATTCCATCTAAGCCCAATCTTCTTTGTAATGGGTATAATTAAGATCAATCTTAATTTGGTATCATTCTTAAAATTTGTTTTCTGTTCTCGAAAACTATAAATGTGAAAAAGTGAAGGATTAAAGTGTTTGGCAGAGCACATTAGATAACTGTTTTCAAGGAAAGAAAGAAAAAAAATCCTGTAAACAGCCTTTTTGGGGAAACTAATGAAAGTGTTTCTCTGCCTTGTCAAAACCAAGTCTTTTGAAAATAAATAAATAAATAATTTTGAAGGCATCTGTTTTACCAAAAATTTCCACCATTTTCAGTTTTTTTTTTTACACTGAGAACCAAAAATAAAATATTTTTTGTAAAAGACAACAAATAGGCCTTTAATGGTTCTTGAGAACTGGCCTCTTGAAGAAGGGGGGGAAAAAAAAGACATACCCCACATAAAACAAGCATGTATTACACATCAGTTCAATCTAGCACACAGCCAAAAAAATAAAAAAATTAATTAATTACACAAGATTTACATGTCACCTTCTTCACAAGATTAAAGATGTCAGACACCTGCATCTAAAAGAAGTTTTGTATCCATATCCATGTTGCATTTCTTAAAAAAGAGATTCCATATTATATATACCATTCTCCTTCATGTTGGACATACATAATTGATAAGCCAAAAGGGAATACGTAAAGGCAGACAACATGTTTGACTAAACTGGAAAGTCAAACCTGGAAAACCCTGTTTCTCTCAGGCCTACTTCACTTGTCTCTAGTTCTCCTAAGTCCTAATTTGAATTCAAAGCATTTAAGTCTAACATTCATTCAACCAATATGAAACTGAGACTAGCATCTTATAAGCCAGCACCTTCTTTCTTGGCTTCTGACATTCCTTTAACCTGCATGAACCACCCGAACTCTGCTTATTCATCCAGCATCAACATCCTCACACAACAAACTCCTATAGATGTATGTAAATAAGCAGCTCTTTTGTATCACTCTCATTAAAGTATCATCACACATTTACTCTGGCAAACCATATAGAATAGGAGGTTAAACTAACCAATGGGATGGCAAACAGAGGTAACAAAAACCAATCTGTCAACTACTGAACCTCAACACCAACCCAAGCATATCCAACAGCTCAAATGCTTGTGATACATATGGCATCTCCAAAGTGGTTGGAGCTCTAATAGCTATTTCCTGAAGAATACAATCACGTTGGATAACTTAATTTTGTCCTTCGACAAATATTAGCAGCAAAGCCAAAAGCAGCAACATTTTAGCAGGAATCATCTTGCAAATCCCACCACAGAACTCGATGAAATGCCTAACTAGACCAACACTAATCCTATTTTACCATACCAATGCTTCAGTAAGCCATACCTTCACTAAAGCTATAACACAGAATTTCTTATCATCTCTAGCCAAGTGTATGTCCCCTTCAACTTTAAGGCCACCACGCCCGCAACAATGCTCACAAAATCAAATTTAAAAAAAAAAATTTGAGGAAAAAAACTGATAAAAAATTAAGTTTCAAAAATTAGATACCAGAGAGGTGCACATGCTCCTTACTACTCATTTGATCACTAGTTAACAAGATTGAATGCTGGAATAGTACATGTATAATTTCAGCCTTAAGTACCAGCGCTATCTGCAAACTCTGGGAAACCATACTCTAGGCTTTGAGAGAGGTGCGACACAACACAAGACCAAAGCAAGCAAAATTCTTCCCATCTCTCACATGGACACAGACATACTGCCAAATTCCACTTGATCTTACTCATCGCTGCACCTTTGATTTACTAGTCTTCACAACCACACAAGTTATAAATTTTGATAAAGAAGCAGCTGCAGTCCAACTATATCCATTTTCAGATGTATGTATAAGCATTTTTTCTGACTGAGATCACAGATGATACAGTTACATACGACAATAAATCTTAGCTAGCAAAGAACTATACACACACACACACTGAAGTATGAAAAAATGAATAGGGTGTAGACAATATGAAGAAAAAAAAATTCAGAAGCAAAGCTTACCATGATGCTTTCTTTTCACAGTGGATACAGCAAGACCATTCTTATCTTCACCATGATTGTCTTTCTTGTCCACAGGTATATCATCCCTCATAACATCTACAAGACTTTCCTCCTTCACCACAGGCACATCAGTTTTCTCACTCCTATTCCCCACTTCATCAGAATTATACTTCGAATCTATTTGCTTACTCTCCAAAGCATCCTCTTCCATGGAATCATCACCAGAACTTCGGTCTAAATTTAACTTTTCCGAAAAACCCACATCTGCACTATCATTTTTCTTGCTCATCTCTACATTTGTGGCATTGTTGTCATCTGTCTCCTCAACAGATACCTTGTTCTCATGTGGCTCTTCAACATCCATTGGATGTAGTTTGGCACCATCTGGAACAACATTGTTGGATGATGACTGCACCATCTCAAGCTTAAAATCTTGTTCTAATTTGACATTATCAGCAATTATATTATCCTTTAGTTCATTCTTTTCATTAATTGATGCACAATCAATAGAAATAGAATCAGATTTTACTTGAAACCCTAAAACGGGGCTGACCTCAGATACCTGGTTATTTGGATCAGAAGAGTTGAGCTCGACATCTTCATGAAGAGGCTCGGAATCCTCATTCTCCAGCTGCGGCTTTGTATCCCCCCTCTCGTTTGGGGTTTCATTGTTCTGAGACTCTTGGACATCTAATGGTATTTTAGATACCACACTCTCATTGACTGTGAAGCTGGTATCAAGAGAAGTTACATGAACAACCAGCTCCTCTTTCCTAGCAGAATCAATACCACCCAATATTTCGCCTTCTTGAACTTTTCCTTCAGCCAATGACACTGCCCCATCATCACCCTGAACTTGAACCGTCCCACCATCCACCTCATTTCTGTTATCACCATGATCCATGTCCTCAGTTGTTTCAGCAGCAAATGGTGCCAACCCCGCATCTTTAAACTCAACCACAGGTTGGGGATCACCATCAATACCATTATCTACATTTTCCTTGGCAGCTTCACATTCATTGCGAATCGCTTCATCCAACCGTCTTATCAAATCATCTTTCAGCCCCTTTGTCATCAACTTCCGTCTCTTAAGCTCTTCTTTTAGCTCAGTAACCTTCCACTGATCAATTGGTCGATTATGGAGAACTGGATATTGCGACGACATCTTATGTTCCATACCCTTTCTAGCAAAAACTACCCTGATTAAGACATTGAATTCATTTACATAATCAGCCAACCATAAAATCATCCCATAAACAAAAGAAAATCAATAAAATGGAAAGGAACAGAAGGGACATCCCAAAGTTGTTCTTTTTTCCAACCCCTAGAACGCCAATGAAAAAAACTGATGTATAAGAAAATAAAACAGGAAAACTATTACCTACTCAAACAATTAAGTTCACTTATTGAAATAAAGGAAGAAAATCCAACAGAATATTATTTTTTTCATTTAACTACTAAACAGAAAAAAGACAAAAAGCAGTATATAATAAATTAAATAGGAAAAATTACTTGCACAAAACTTGCATCCAATCTCCATAACCTATGTCTAGTGTCTCATTGTTTGAACAGCGTGTCCCAAGCCCAGAGAAAGGAAGGTTGTGCTGGGCAGACAGAAACTGTAAAACTCAGTATAGTCACATTACATGGGTTTGCAATGATTATAGAGGAACTTTATATGATGTCCTGTGGTTATATTGTTTTCATTTTCATGAGACTGTCTATACCATTACTCTCAAACAGCTCATTAAAGAAATAATGGATGATGAAAGGAGGTTGTATACCACATAATTTTAATCAACAATACAAGAACAAGCGTCAATTATAGGTCATAAACTATAGACAGATATTCTAGAATCCAAAGTTTGGCTAACAGAACTAACATTTTTTATATCATGGAAAAATAACAAGGGAGAAACGACGAGACAGTCAGCTATAGAATTAGATCAGAATCGATGAAATGGAGAAGTGTTTTTAGTGTGTTGTGTAATCATCCTTGCAAGTTGACTGAAAAGCTTCTAAATAGTTCTATAACTACAAGGCTAGCTACGCTTTATGATACAAAATGCTTGGGAAACTATACAAACACCACAACCAACACAATGCGTCCTACGACAAATTGCCACTATTGTTTAGTAAAATACCCCAATAAAGAAATGTTGTAGAAAAATATACATAACATCTGAAAGGCATGAATCCATGAACATAAATTGAAAGACCCATATAATGGGACTGAAAACAATGCGGAACAGAACAATATTAGTGGGGGATTTTTAGCCTCAGAAAAACTACCTTACAGAAATATATTTTCCACAAATTAATTATGAAGGTCAAGCCAAACTAAGCTTCATTCATTCATTTCCATGCTTTTGACAATTAAATTAAATGTCCCTTGGGAAAAAAATCTGTTAAAGCAATGAAAGGCCCAAAAGAAAAGAGTTGTTCACAAAACCAATTTTTTTCCAGAAACACACAGATCTCCTGAAGGAACAAAAACCCTCACTCGCCCTAATTTATCCACCCATCAAATGCTCCAAGAACGAAAACCTATGGACAAAGAAATTCAAACCAGTCTATAAAATAAAGCGAACCTAACGTATCCACCCATCAAATGCTCCAAGACGGAAAAACGTATATACAGTGAAATTCAACCCGTCCATGAAAAGCAGGAAAAAAAAAAAAAAAGAAACAATAAAGCAAAAACATACTCACAGTGATGTTTGATTTGCTAGCTTTTAAACGCTCAAAAAGGTCCACACTTCTACGAGAAAGGTGTGGAGATACGAAACCCTAATTTCATCAGAACAGAAAACCAACCATTAGACAAAACAAAAAAACGCATCTATGTAACCCACACACAAAAAGCACGCAAAGCGGAAACAAATCAGAGCGCTAAAAAAAAGGGGGCCACAAATCTGCTTCGACTCGATTATGTTTCCTGAAAACAACGAAAACATAAAAAGAAAAAGAAAAAGAAAAAATCTAAAACAAATAAACCATAAGAACAAAATGGAAGGGAAAGAGAGAACGAAGGAAATGAGTCGAGAGTTTTGTTCGGGTTCTGTGTTTTTCGTTCGGGGGAAGTGAGAGGATGGGCATAATTTAGGGTTTCCGCTTCGGGTGTGATTTTCCGAAGATGAATGAGATCAGACGGATCTAACCAGAAAAAAATATAAGATGAGAAGGGGGCACGTGTTTGGCACGAAGTTGAAAGTACTAACAAGTTAGCGTAATACCGACAATACCCCTACAGAGGGTGCATGGCATGGCTTGGACCAATTGATATGCTATTTTTAAATTAGAATTAGGTCCACATGGTTCGGGTTTATGATACACATGATTTGAGTTTTAGTAGAATCAAAATCAATCTAACTTTAAGCGGTTCTAAAAATTTAGAATCATAATCGAACTACAAGTCTAGTAGAACTGACTCGAGCTAACCCAAAAAAATTCGATTTGAGTCAAATTAGGTCAATTCGACCCTTTCGGATTACCTTCTTTTTTTTCTTCAAATTAATCCCAAATTTTTATCATATTTTTATTGATAAACTAATCCCAAAAAATTATGTATTCATATAATGTATATATAATCTTTGTGAATCTAAATTAAAATTGGACAATTTGTTTATGTATAATATATATATATATATATATATATTTGACACTTACAATGCTTGAATATATATTATAAGTTAAACCTAGTAAAATGATAAACTATATAGTCATGACAATTAAGTGGGCACTTCATAAGCAATTTGGTAATTGTGAAACTCAAAATTCATTCTCTCTCTCTCTAAAAATTGATAAATTCTTAACTATTTAAAAATATTAATGAATGGTTTCATGTAATTATAAATGGCATACATGTAACACCTCCGACCCAAGATGTAAAGATCTGAAAAATCAAGATAAATTCTTTGTTTTTGCCAAGTAGGGTACTATTCATGCACTATTTGCTTGGTATGGCACTATACATGCATCGTTTAGATATAAGTCATGTTTAGAAGTATAATTTGAGTATGTCATAGAAGAGAAATGTGCTTATAATGTTAAAATACACCTCCTGTGAGAATTTGAGCCTAATCGGATATAGTTTTAAAAATTAGACCAAAAAAGGCATCCCGAGTGACCTTGGGTGGACCCGGCCGTGGCCGCACCCGCCCACAGGCGAAAATAAATTTTTCAAGAAAATATTATTTAAAATAATTTTAAGAACTTTAGTTAAAGCAGAATGTCGAATTGAGGCATTTCGGGATAGGTTGTAGTGTAACAGGGTCCCGAACTCATTAAGGGCAAAATGATATTTTCACCACTTGACCCCCCTTTACTATAAAAAGAACCCTCTAGTGTTAAAATCACATAATTTGGTTTGAGGAATGTAGCAGCAGGTTGTGCATGGAGAGAAAGGTGAAGAAAATCTAGGTTTTTTTAACTTTCAAGCTTTCAAAAGTCATCTCTAGCCTTGGAATCTCACAAGGCTTACTTCTAGGTTGTTGTTCCCTACATCAAGGGGTACAATCCTACCGATTGGTTCGGTCTTGAAGTGAACACAACTCCCTAGGGTTGAGAAAAACTCATCTAGGTATGATATTTTGCTAAGTAAAGAATAGGGTTAAGTTTAGGAGTGTTTTTATATGTTGATTATATGACTTACATGTTTACTTGTTGTTAGAAAACCACTTAGCATATAATTACTTTGAAAACCTAGGGTTGGTACCTTGTGTACTTACTTATTCTTTGGGAATTTGGTGAAATGATGAAGAAGAAACTTGAATATATGTATAATTCCATTGCATTCTACCTTATCTTTATGTAGACAAAGTCTTGTAGTTTGAAAGTTATGGTTGCTCAATGTATTGGTACTTTGTGTACTTGTGTAATCTTTGAAAATTTGTTTAAGTTGTAAACATATAACATGATTATATGTATAATGGATTGGATTATATGTTCATATTTATGTAGACAAAGTTTTATGGTTTAAAAGTTACACTTTGCTTTATGTATGATGCATTATTTAAGGACATACTCCATGGGTTTGATAAATGCCTCATTTGAAATTACATAGAAAAATCAAGGACATCTTGGCATACTGTTAATCTTTGGAAACATAGGCGTGTGTTGAGCACTTTAGTGCTATGCATTATGAGGGTATAGATCTTGTGGTGAAAAATCCAAAATCTGGCCAAGGACTGGTACTCGCTAATCTAATGGGAGCGGACCGTGAAACGAGACATGGGATTGGGCATAGAGTTGCATGTGTGTGTCATGCATATTGCCATTGCATTGCATTGATGAATTGGGAGGCATATAGCTTATAAATGTACACTTTGCACATGCCACGCTTTAACTTTGTTCTTTATATTAGCATTATATCATACAAGCAGTCGTGCTTACCCTTTATGGGATTACATATTACAAATGAGGCTCCTGGTACTTAAGACTTGATAAAGTCATTGGAGCACGAAGGGGAAAATGGAATTTTGAAGCACATTTGGCCTAAGGGCTACATTTTGTATGTATGAGCATAAGCCCAAATAACTTGTATTTAATTTGAAAAATGGTGAACTATAGGCTTTAAGCCTATTTAGTAATGTAAGGGTTTAAACCCAAATGACAAATAGAGTATTTTGTTTACTGTGTATCACATGTATATGTTGAGAACAATTAGGTGTATGTTTAATTTCCATAAACTTGTGGACCATCGAGTAAGGGTGGAATGTACATATGCTTGTATATATAAATTGTTGCAAAATATTAGGTGAAAAATGCTTAGAAAGTAAAGGAGACCATGTCAAAATTTTGTGATTTACAAGGAGCCATTAGGTGTGTAAAATTCTCATGAATAAGTGGAAAAAGTGTCAAAAAGTGAGGGTTAAAAACCTTGAGGAAGTAGGTCAAAAATTAGAAAAATCAACTTGCAGCACTTTAGGAAAACAATTCAAAAAATGAAAAAAATCAGGTTGCAGCAAATATATTGTTGCTATAGGAAACAAGCAGCAGACCAGCCCCTGTCGCGTGCCACACCCGTGCCACGCCCCCTCTCTGAGCTCGTCCATGCTTGCGCCATTGCGCCCCATGCACGCCCAGCCCTAACACCCTCTTGACACAAGCCCTTGGCCACCCTTTTGGGCCATGTTTGGTCATCCTTTTGGGCTATGTTTGGCCAATCTTTAAGCCATGTTTGGCCACCCTATTGGGCCATGTTTGATCACTCTTATGGGCTATGTTTGGCCACTTCCTTAGACCACCTTAGGTAGGATTTTTAACCTATTCTTGGTTTATGCCTTAGGGCATTTAGGGGTCTATTTGAGCAACTGTTTCAAGCCACATTAAAGACATTTTTGGGGCCATCTTAGAGACCATGCTCGAACATAAGTTAGACTAATTTTGACCATTTCTTGGGAAGATATTAGATTGATATTAAAAATCCCATCTTGAGTGAGTCTAGTTAGCAAATTTTTATTTTTAATTTTGGAGAAATATGGAGAAATAAATGGGTAATCAACTAAAACCATTTAATTACCTTTCATTAATTTCTTTAATTTCATTTTCATTAACTCCCAAGTTTTGAAAAATTTGGGGCGTGACATAAAATCACCCGAGCAAGTGTGTAAATATATACGTATGTGTATATATATATATACATATATGGGTATGTATATATATATGTATTAGTATGTATATATATGTATGTGTGTGTATGTGTTGTGTGTATATATATATATATAAGTGAGAGAGTGTGTGTGTAGAAATGGTGCGTGTGTGTGCCGATTTACAAATGAGTGTGTGTGTGTGTGTCGGTTTACAAATGAGTGTATGTGTGTATATGTATGAGTATAGGTGAGTGGTGTATGGCGGTGGAGTATGTAATATATATATATATAATATGAAAATATCTTTGAATAAAACAAGAAAGTAAGGGAAACAGAAAGAGAAAAACAAGGAAAGAGAGAAAGAAGGCGGTGGAGAACTGCCTATAAAAGAGCATGCATGTGTTGCATGCAATGGGAGGAAAGAAAAGAAAAGCAAGGAAGAAGAAAGAAAAGAACAAGGAAGGAAAAGAAGGAGCTACTACAAGAAGAGGTAAGGTTCTTAGCTTGAGATTCAAGTTCTGAATTTTATATTTTTGGGTTTGTAAAAAATGCATGAAGGTTATTAAAGAATATAGAGCTATAATCAAAAGGAAAATGATGAATTTAGGAAGAAGTAGGGAGTGATTTGGTAAAGAAATGAGAGAGAAAACTCAAGTTGCAGGTTCGTGATAATTTCGGGTGGTGAGACTTTTTGGGGTTTTTGAGCCATTTGAGGATTGAGAAAATATTCCCCTCAACCTCAGAAAGGTATATAAAGAAAAATAAGGAAGAAAGGTTGGCTAGAAAGCCACAAAATAGAAGAAAATTGAGGTGGCCAGAAAAACGTAGCTCGTTGGAACAACTACTGTTTTCCTTATTTCGGCCAAAATAGCCAATGGAGACCCAAAACCAATTTTAGAAATGGAACCCTCGAAGATTTGGGTTCAAACCACGTTGGGCAGACACCAGAATTCCACTAGAAAATGTTGGCCGGCGCTAGAGAAGACGCCGAAAATTGGTCAAAGAAGATGAACAGTAGGGAAGTGGTGATGTCGTTTAAGTCTAATTTTGATTAAAACTGCATCATTTTAGTATTTATGATTTTAATTTAAAACCAATTTAGGTCTGTTTGGTTTCAAGGATAAGGGATTAATTCAAATAACCCTATTTAGAATAAGGATACCCTATCCCTAAATTGCCCCTATTCAGAATAAAGAGGGGCTGCAACCTTTAAGTTTCGATCCTTAGACCATTGAACGTGTGGGCACTTAAACCCCACACATGGACCGCCGTGCCACTGAGGCTCGTGTGGTTACATTTTACTATATATTTAAATATATTAATTAAATTAATTAAGTTAATTATTAAAATTATTCTTGAAGTCCAAATAAAACACAAGGATAGTATATTCCTATTATTTTGGGCATGCTAAACCCAATGGTGGGATCCGTTTCACGAGATGAAGTCCTAAAAAATTAAGACACATAAAAATACAAAATTACCATTTTGCCCCTAGTGATGTCCGAAGCCACATTGAGATCCGTAAAAGCCTAAATCTATTTTCTTCAACGTTCTGAACTTAATCGTGGAGTCCGTTTTATCAAATAAGATACTTAAAATATTATTGTATGAAATTGACTAGTTCTAGAAATTAATACGCTCTTAAAACTTAAAGAGCCTACCAAGAGAAGGTAACTGGAATAGACGGAAGTTTAAGTGATAATTAAATCGTGTGATGCTATAGAATGTAACCAGACTTTTGAAACGTGATTTTAGGAACCTTCAACTAAAGGAAGGATTTTTGAATAAAAACCCTTGGATTTCAGGTGAGTATTTTCCATGTCATGTTTAAGGTGACTTTTGCTTATAGATAAAAATATTGAACTCTTTTATGACTTATCGATATATATTGTCATTTCTTTGTAGCACTTGTTAGCAGTTATATTGTATACGTTTTGAATGATCGATCAACAGTTATATTGTCTTCTTTGACTTAAGAAAATGTGTTCATAAGATACTCAAATGGTATATAGTTTTTTTACAAATCTTTGAATTGTTTTAACTAAATACCAAATAAGGAACTCTGATTTGAGCAATTGGAACTACTATTGATGATTATTGATTTTAGATATGATTTTGATGCTTTGAATAGAACAACCTTCTATGATTGGTCGTTATTGAATAAATTGTGACTTATTGAACCATACTCAAGGCGTATATTGATGATGAGCCGGTTATGATACAGCATTATCGAACTAGTCTATCAATCTCAGTCAGCGAGATTCTAATTTGATGGCCATAGAAGTGGAATATATTGATTTGAATATGAACTATAAATATTGAATATGAACTATGATCGAAATTAAAACATCAAACTATATTTTTGGATTAACAAAAATTGAACTATGATTAAAGATTGAACCATGATATTGATTTTGAACTATGACTGTATTATTGATGAACCATGATATTGATTTTAAATTATGACTTTGTTATTGAACCATGACTTTAAATGAAAACTATAATTGAGTTGTATTATTATTCATCATTACTAAACTATGTTACTGATCATTGATTTATGATTACCATTAAATTGAGATTTATTGAAAATGAATTTGATACCATTCTCTTATTTGTTGTAATTTGAGATAACATATTCTAATGATATATGATCACTGACATTTCAGCATAGAGTTATATAGTAGTTTTGAAACCCTTGACTTACAGGAATTACTCACGAGCTTAGTGAAACTTATATGGATTTCTTTAATATATTTCAGGAAACAGTACTGGCAAGGAAATAGCAAGTCCGGTGAGGGTAGCTGAGAGCTTATGAAACTATGAACCCTTCTTATATTAGGATTTTTGTTAGACATGATATAGATACTTTTGGTAATCATGGGATATATATTTGAACATGACGTCAGCTGATTTTGGAAATTTACATCATGTACTTTATAGTCACTATGGGATATATATATGAATGACTGATATTGAAATAATCATTATATGAAATGCATATTAAAGACTTCTGCAAAAGAAAAAGAACTTTTTATTCCGCTACATTTGACTAAATGGAAATGAGTAAGGTATTATGATCATTGAAAAAGACTTCGGTGGCCGATCACGTACCCCTAATCCGCATAGGCCGAATTTCGAATCGTGACAATACATATACAGTATATTATATATATGTATACAGTATATATATGACATATATACAATGTATTATATATATGTATAAAATGCATCTATATAATATATACAGTATATATATGCATTGTATATAAATACATAATACAGTATATATATAATACAATATATATACATATATAATACAATACATAACATAATATAGTATGTATATATATATATATACACAATATACTATATATTTATATACATACACATATATACAGTATACTATATATATATAAGATAGTATGTGTGTATATGTAAATATAATATAATATATATATATATATATATACACTCACATTTATATAGATATTAATTTTTCTAAAAAAAATAATAAAATGAGTTTGATTCTTGGGTTAGTTCGGTTTATTCGAATTTTAAACCGAAACCAAACCGACTAAATTGGTTCTAAAACCGAACTAACCTAATTGTTTTTAGAACCAAACTAAACCAACCCATTAAGGTTGGGTTCAGGTTGGGTCGGGTCGGTTCTTCGATTCTTGGTTTTTCTATGCACCTCTAATTAGAATGATTTCTCTTAAAATTGGTTAAAATTATGGATAAATTACACTGACTTTCCCTGAAATTTTTGACAATTGAGATGACATTCCTCTCATTTTTAAAATTACACTGCACCCCCTACCCTTTTAATATTGATAACAATCCACCCCTATCATCAAGAACCGTTAGTGACTTTGACAATGATGATTGACATCATTATTAATTTTTTATAAATGCCTAGTTTGCCCTTCAGTCTCTCTTTCTCAATTCTATATCTTCCTAAATATCAAACTTGGAAGTGATATTCAATTTGAATGCAAAAAAATTATGTATAATATATATATATATATATATATTATAAATGATTTACAAAATTTTAAAGAAAACTAATTGTTTCTCTCTCTAAAAGACAATCCAATAGAAACGAAGAGATTAGGGTTGAATTCTAGTACCTTTACACAAATTATATACACATTGAAATACACAAATTATATACACATAGGAATGACATATACACATATAGTTTATACACACACATGCATATAATTTGTATTGCAAAGGCCAACAATTCAAATTCTCTCACAATCTCAAACTTTAACAACTTCACTAAATTATTTAGAGAAACGAAAGGATTTACACTTATAGATTCACAGAAACGAGATTGCCAAAGAGTTCACTCTTGGTAATATATACACACAAACACATACACACACACACACACACACATATATATATATATATACATACATAAGACATGGAGCCTCTATCTCACTCTTCTTCCCCTTTAATATCAATTTTTTTTTTCAACACTCTTATTCTAATTTTACCCAAAAAAAATTTCCAATTTCAACCTTCGTTGTCATCACTGTATAATTCTCACACAACATAGACTTGAATGATGATGAAAGATATTTTTCATTCATATCTTTATGTTTACACGAACCACCATTATATAGGATTTACACCCTATAATTACAACTAATTTATAGCTCTACATTCCTAAAATAGGAAAGAGTTAACATAGGAAAGGATCTCAATTATAGGGATTTACAGTTAATATCCTGGTAATTCAACAATCCCCCTCAAGTTGGTACATAGATGTCACATATGCCCAACCTGCTTAAGAACTTTGAGAAGACTCAGTTTGATACTACTTTGGTGAGAATGTCAGCCAACTGGTCTTCTGATCGCTAGTAGTTCCAAAATCTTTTCCTCCAATTTCTCTTTGATGAAAAATCTGTCAACCTCAACAAGTTTTGTTCGATCATGGTAAAGAGGATTATAAGCCATATCACGTGCTGACTTATTATCATAATATAATTAAATTGGTTAATTTGGTGAATATCCCAAATCCTGTAAGAGAAACTTTAGCCATAATCCTTCATAGATTCCAAGTGCCACTCCCCTAAGTTCAGCTTCTTCACTTGAGCGAGCAACAACATTCTGCTTCTTGCTCCTTCATGTGACAAGATTGCCACCTACGAAGGTGAAGTACCCTGAAGTGGATCGCATATCATTCTTGTCTCCAGCCAAGTCAGCATCAGTGTATACATCTATGGTTTTAGAGAATAAAATTCATTTGCCTAGAGCAGACTTTAGATACCTCAAAATGCGCATAATTGCATCATGTGTTGTTCGCTAGGATTATGCATGAACTGACTAATGCTTAATGCGTATGCAAGATCTGGTCTTGTGTGAGCTAAATACATCAACTTGCCAATGAGTCTCTAGTATCTCCCTTTGTCAACTGGAACCTGATCATTCTTAATATATAATTTTAAGCCTTCTTCAACAGATGTATCAACTGGTTAACATGCTGACATTCTTGTTTCTTGTAGTAGGTCTAAGATATATTTCCTTAAGGATAAGTAAATGCCTTTACTTGATCATGACACTTCTATCCAAAGAAAATATTTTAAAGTACCTATATCTTTCATTTCAAATTCATTGGCCAAGTATTCTTGTAAAGCATTTCTTTCCTCTAGATCATTTCGAGTGACCACCATGTCATCTACATATACAATAAGGACAGTGATCTTCCCTTGTTGCTTCTTCAGAAACAAAGTGTGGTCTGAATTGCTCTGTTGATATCCAAAGTTTTTCATGGCCTTTGTAAATCGTCCTAAACCAAGCTCTCGGAGATTGCTTTAACCCATACAGTGATTTCTTCAATCTGCAAACCTTTCGATTATATTTTTCTGGTATCATGCATCCCGGTGGTAGATCCATATAGATTACTTCAGACAATTCTTCGTGCAGAAATGCATTTTTCATATCAAATTGTTGTAGTGGCCAATCTAGATTTGTTGCCAGAGACAATAGGACTCACACTGTGTTGATCTTGGCTACAGGTGCAAATGTCTTTGTATAATTGATCCCATAGGTTTGAGTGTACCCTTTTGCCACCAATCTCGCTTTAAAACGTTCAATAGTGCCATCAGCTTTGTATTTGATAGTGTAAATCTATCGGCATCCAACTGGTTTCTTCCCTCGTGGAAAGGCAACAAAATCCCATGTTTCATTTTTCTGTAGAGATTTCATCTCTTTGTTCATAGCTGCTTTCCATTTGGGTCAGCTAAGGCTTCCTGCACGCTGTTAAGAATAGATACAACAGATAATTGATTCACGAATGACATGTTTGATTCTGACAAACGATGGTTAGACACATAATGGCTCATAGGACATTTGACTTTAGTAGATAGTTTAGGTTCATATGTGGGTTTAGGAATACCTCTTGTCACATCACAAATTTTCATAAACCCGAAGTGGACTTATTAAATAGAAAAATGAATAAATAAATTTAAAACATCCTTTAATTCTCAACAAAAAACTTTAGTATTCCATACTCTAAAGTAATTAACCAACATTAGAAAAAAAAAATTGAGAATCATTTGAATCCATTCTGAAAACATTGTATAGGCTTTTATACCTTTCGTGGTCAATTTCACCTAAACATATTTGGAGTCTTAAAGCGCAAATATTATTAAACAAAAGTACTCATCGAGACAATTAGTTTAGACTTTCGAATCACTCAATTCAGATTTGAAATGAATTTATATGACAACTAAAAAGTTTCAAAAAAAAAAATTGGATGAACAGTAACCCGAGCAAACCAGTGGCTAAAAGTGAATAGTAACATTGAACATTACTGTTCACTTGGAGCAAAAATTCAGCTTTAGAAAAAATGCTACGCCTAGCCCTCTGATTTAAATCGACTTTTCTCTTAATATACAGATCCAAATGTAATGAAATCTGTGCCAAAATCTTCCTTATTGAATCTAGTTTCTATACCATTTTGAATCACTCAAATATTCTATGTAAAACGCAAGTTTTGCGCACTTGAAGCAAAATTAGTATAACTTTCTCATTTTAAAAGCTTTCAAAGTCCGTGATATACAAAAATAAAACTAAGAGGTAGACTTATATAGAAATGTAAGGCACTATAATTAATTCAAAAAGACCAAAAAATTATAGTCTCACAAAGTGGGCTGATCTACAGAAGCAATTTTGCAGAATAAAAATTAAGGCATGTTGTATACCATTTGACATTCCTTCTAATTCTTCAAGCTATTTAACCCTAAATTTTTAGCATCTTTCTCACCTATTTAAATGGTGTTTTACATACTTAATTTCTCCCTTAATTTCACAAAATTTTTGACATAACCTCTTTTGTTTTCTAAGCAATTTTTTTTCACCTAATATTTTGCAACCGCTCATATATATAAACACATCACAACCCATCCTCACTCGATGGCCACAATTCATGAAAATTTAAACATACATTCATTTTTTTCAACATATACATATTTTGCACATTAAAAAAATGTATCCTACATGTCATTTGGGTTTAAATCCTTACATTCAAAATAGTCCAAGGCCTATAGTTCACCATTTTCCTAAATTAAAATACAAGTCTTTTGGGCTTATGCCCATACATACAAAATATGCCCCCAAGGGCCAAATATCCTCCATAGTTATTCTCCCCTCCTTCCTTCAAGACTTCATCAAGTCTCAAGTACTGGGAATCTCATCTGTAATATGATATCCCACAAGGGGTCAGCTTAACTGCTTGTATGACATAATGCTAATGCAAGGAACAAAATTAAGGTGTGGTATGTGCAAGTGTACATTTATATCTACATGCCTTCTAATTCATTAATACAATGCAATGGTAATATGCGTGACACACCCATGCAACTCTATGCCACACCCATGTCTCGTTTACGGATCGCTCCCGATGGACCCTGAGTACCAATACTCGTTCATGGATCGCTCTCTTCGGATTCTGGGCACCAATGCAATGGCCAATTTTGGGTTTTTCACCGCAAGATCTATACCCTCATAATGCATAGCACCAAGTGCTCAACCCACACAATGTTTTCAAAGGATTCACTATATGCCAATATGCTTTGATTTCACGATGAAATAATGTAATCTCAATGAAGCATTTAATCAAACACATAAAACATGCTTTAAATAACGCAATGTACTTAAAGCAACTATAACTTTTATATCTCAAAACTTTGTCTACATGAACCTAACATGTAATCCGATCAATTTCACATACAAACACATTACATATTCACAACCTTAACAATTTCTCAAAGATCATAAAATACATAAAGTACCAACACACAGAATAAATCATAACTCTCAAACCACAAGAGTTTCTCTACATGAACATAAGTTAGAATGCAATGAATCAAACACATAAACAAGTTACATGTTCATCACTTTGACAAATTCTCTAAGATTACAAAATACATAAAGCACCAACACCTTTAATAAATCATAACTTTTCAACTACAAGATTTTGTTTACATGAATATAAGCTAGAATACAATGAATTATACATATAGTCATGGTTCATGTTTATCACTTTACCAAATTCCCAAAGAATACAAAGAGCACACAAGTAAATAAACAACCAACTCTAGGTTGTTCAAAGCAACTATATCCTAAGTGATTTTCTAACAGTAAATAAACATATAAATCGTTCATTTAACTTATTAAATACTCCTAAAGTTAACCCTATTCCTTACTTAGCAAAATATCATACATAAAATGATTTTTCTCAACCCGAGGGAGTTGTGTTCACTACGCAGCCGAACCGATCAGTGAGAATATATCCCTTGATGAAAGAAACCAATTCTTAGAAGGAAGTCTTGCAAGAATCTTGGCCTAAGAGTGTGTTTTGGTGGCTTGAAGCTTGGAGAACCTAGGATTTTTCTTTATTTTTCTCCCATGCATAAGTTCTGATCTGTATCTCAAACCAAAATAATGAAATTTTAACTCTAAAGGCTGTATTTATACTAAAAGGGCAAAATGACGTTTTTGTCTTTAATGAATCCGGGGCCCCGTTGCACTACTACCCGTCTCGAAACGCCTCAATTCGACCTTTTGCTTTAACCAAAGTTCTTAAAATTATTTTAAATGAAGATTTTCCAAAAAAATTATTTTCGCCTGCGGCCGGGTTTGGCCGCTTCCTCCCGGGCCACTTGGGATGCCATTTTGGTCTAATTTTTGAAACTATCTCCGATTAGGCTCAAATTTTCATAGGAGGTGTATTTTAACATTTTAAGCATATTTATCTTCTATGATATACTTAAAATATGCTTCTAAACATGACTTATAACAAAATATGCACATATGGCGCCTTACTAGCAAATGGTGCATGAATAGTGTCCTACCGACAAAATGAAAAATTTACCTTCATTTTCCAAGTCTCTACATCCTTCCCTCCTTAAATAAATTTCATCCTAAAATTTAAAAATTTACCTCTATGAACAAACAACTCCGAATACCTAGCACGGATTTTAGCCTCACACTTCCAAGTGACCTTCTGGTCCCCATGATGGCTACAAAGAACTTTGACCAAAGGGATGGTATTGCCCCACAAAACCTGGTCCCTTGAGTCCAATATCTCTACAGGCCTCTCGTCATAAGAAATATCACCCTCCACTTCAAGATCGACCCAATCTAGTACATGTGAAGAGTCAAGCTCATACTCCCTCAACATCAATACATTAAAGACTTCATGAACCCCACATAACTGTGGCGATAGCGCCAACCAATAGGTTACCTCTCCATCACTTTTAATAATCAAGATCCTGTAAGTATCTATAACACTCATGTTATCACATTAGTTCCAAATCTAGCTTAATTTAGTCTCTATAATCAACATAATCAGAAACCTTCCTACACATCAAATTGATCATTTAGTCACTTCGTCATAAGTCTTCAAATTGAATTTTTAACTTTTCACAATCGTCACAAGATACATTATGAAACCATTCTATGGAGAATTCACTCTCCCTACAATAGTAATTTCCCTAAGTGAATCATCAGAATGTCTCAAACTAATTCATCATTATTAGTGTTCACTCATCATGTAAATTTATGATTATAATCTATCATTCATCAACTAGGGAAAAACAAAACAGGCATGCACAGGCCTTACTAACAAATGACTTCTATCATCAAAGAAATATAATAGAAAACCCCACCCCTTGAAAATCAATCCAACCACCATGTGGCCACAACAGGAAATAGTCATGACAAAATTCATAACATTTTCATTCTCCACTAAAGATCAAAAGCCTTTAAATGTACTATTATAATTCTCAATGGTCAACCATAGTTCAATATGCATATCTACAAGTCACTTCATCCCCGAGACATACTAGCTCCAACTAATCTACTTTCTAAGAGTATCCACCAATATTGACAGCAAATCATAACCCCAATATTAACAATAATGTACCATTTCTGTTGACAAGTCATTAGATTTTCACAAGATCATCCCATTTTCAATTTAAAATTTTCATTCCCAATTTACAAGTTAAGCAAATTTTTGGAATCATACTCATCAGAAGCTTGATCTAACCATGCCGTTCACAATTTATTCTCTATATCAACAACACGATCATTTTTTTTTCATCAACTATTAATTCAGTAATTTAATTCATTAAAGGTAAATTAAAATCTTTTACTCTGTATCCAAGGTATATTCTATACACACTTCCACATATACAAAGTAATGCCAAGTGTTCATCTCTAGCCTTTTCTTATTCATCTCAGCCATTTCATCTTAGTATAATTCTTTTTCATTTATACCACATATCGGTTAAAGTTTTTCCTCTACATCTTTATAAGCTTTCAAGCTTTCAATTCCATGCATTATCCAATGATATGCTCCAAAATGCAACATAACCATGCAAACGCCTATGTATCAAATCTATAGGTGTCATATATAAAAAAAAATATGCACTACATGTGTCTTACACATCAAAGAAATTAACATACTCTATTTATATCCATATACCTTACACATACATTAAGAAAAAAAATCTTATACTTAACACATATAACAAACCAATCAACCCATGACAAATACTAAAGATGCATTACGTCTCCATCATGAAATTAGTACATACTCACGCAAGTTCGCCTTAGTTAATTCATTTTCCTTGCTGCCTTCTATCGTCTTATTAGGTATCTTTTACCTTTTTATTGTATATAACTAGGTAATAACTCTTCATGGATCACAGCTCCTTTTGTTACTAGGTGATGGATTGGCCAATCCATACACTTGTAACTCAAAACCTGCTACCAATTCGGTATATTCATAGTACAATTACAAGTGATCCTAACCACATAGGTTTATAACCTAGGATATATATATATATATATTTTATATCATATGTCCATAACAGGTAACATATATTCAATCATTTATATATACATAACATGGTTATTACATACTATATAATCATAAAGGAACAGATCCTAAGCACGCAATCATGTATACTAATCACAACACTCTCTTTATATATATATATATATATATTCTAAATAAGAATATACTCAACATATACTTCATGTATATATATATATATTCTAAATAAGAATATACTCAACATATACTTCATGTATATATATATATATAAGTTTTCCAATCCACTATTTATGTCCTTATAATCTTGTCATTTTTTTCAAGTAATTCAAGAACACACGGCGCGTGTTAAGCATATTACGTAATTTATACACATAACTACCCTATTAGGCATTTCATTCACTTCTTCAAGTAGTTAGGTTTACCAACAAATATAAACACACAACATGCATCATGATTAAACCAACTATGCAACACTTTATCATGTCTTCTAGAAAGATCCTTGAAACTCACTTACAACTGGTAGTAACACTATTGACACCATCCCACTAGCATCATTTCTAAGATTCGCAAAATCTGGCTACTCCAACTCGGTGAATCACACAGTAGTGGAGCAAGACAATCATCACAAGCCCCCAAATAAAAAAAAGAACCTCTTGAGCATGATATTTTTTATTTAGGTCCAAACAATACAACCATTTATAACTTTATTCAAACTAATCAGATTCATTCATAACTTTTAATCACATATTTTTAAAATGACTAGTGAAAATCACCATTCACTTATAAGTTATATAACAATCTAAATTCTCATATAGCAATACACATCCCATGTTAGTATATACCCTTTTTTTCTCTTTGAATTTTCTAGTGCCTCAACCACAATATTTTTACTCCAAGCATATCTATACAATTCGCATTTTAAAAACAAGATTCATATTTAAAAACCAACTCCTAACCTGATACACAATTTTTTCCAAAATAACAATCAATATTTACCGTTTATTCAATTATAATTTTGAAATCAATCTTATAAACTAGTCTAGAACTAGTTTCATAATCCACACCTCACTTTGACCAAATTTATGCAACTCATTATTTTCACAAAGCTTATATTCATAAGTTTATTTAATCAACCCATTATTCTTATCACAACAAGTATCGATTAGCTTAGGACTAGGTAAGACAATAGTATTCATCTCTAGGTTACCTCCATAGTCCACCACAAGATAACATATTCCAATTCAATAAAAGAATCATTGCAACCCCTAATTTTCAAATTCACTTGACTTGAACTTATCAATATTCACCCTAAGTACGAAATTAAAATTCAATTATATCATAACCTGGATCAATCCATATCCATATTTTTCTCAAACTATTCATGTTTATAAAATTCTCCTAAGACAAGAGATCATTAATCATTACCTGATAACCTAACAAATCCTGTAGACACACTTGCTAAATCATGTTTATAAAACTCACGTCAACCACCTCCATCCATTGTTTACAATAAACAAATAATACCGAGTTCTAACACAGTCTTTCGCAAGAAAAAAAAATCATTAAGTAATACAATATACACATGTCCAAGTCATGCTAACACTCAACTAGCCCAACTAAACTAAAGCCTAAATCCTATCCACTGTTCAAAGACATTAGATCCTAAATCTCACGTCAATCGGGCTACCAAGGTTGATAGCGATTCGAGAACTAAAGTTCTCCCTCTCCCTCGACCTACTCTATCCTCAACCTAGTGTTTTGGATGGCATCCTACAGTAGGAACAAACATCATTCTATTATGTATGTAAACATATACCAAATCACTACATACAATCATGCCAATATCCACATTACACATATCATGCATCTCACTGCACCAAATCACGTAATCATGCATCATAATATAATGTCAACCAACACATAATCACACATGTAATGCATCAAGTACAAATAGTCACATAACACACAAGGTCTTATCACATGCCACTGACAGTCATACTAAGTCACACATTTTCCTCTAGGTTCCATGGTGTTCAATCAACACCCTATTGTTGCCATGTATTCTCAAATTAGAACTCTAACACCTAGCTATCAGAGTCTACACATTACACAAGGTTTTCAAAGATTTTCAAATTATACGTCATGTTCCCATTATGTTTAACAACACCCTATGGTCCCTAAGTATTCGAACCTACGCTCTGATACCACGTGTCACATCCCAAATTTTCATAAACCCGAAGTGAACTTATTAAATAGAAAAATGAATAAATAAATTTAAAACATTGATTACGCCCAAAGAATTACGCGGTAGTTGTAGTGTAGCTTTGGGGTGTCGATTCCATAGGGAGACAAAATTAAAAGAATAATAGAAAGAATTTCTAAAACTAAAGAAAATATTAGATGATTAACGAGAAAATAAAAATATAAAAAGTGATTTTAAGTGCAAATAAAAATTAACCAAAGTAATTAACAGAAAAAGAACTCAAATTTAACGAACAATAGAGTGTCGGGAATCCCTTGCACATATCTGGTATTTTAATTATTTCTAATTCACTGATAACTCAATTGAGAATTTAATTCCAAAAATCTCAATCGGAAGATATAGAATTTTAAACTAAAATTAAACCAAATGTAACCTTTGAAAAATCATTCATCACTTTTAAATCACGCGAATTGTTAAGCACATTGAAAAAACCCAACGACGACAATATACCCAGTGAGCAATATTGCAGCAAAGAATTGAATCAATATAAATAATCAATTGTTCCAAAAATAATCAAAGCATTAATCCATTCAATAGAAAAAGCATGATTGAATCTATAAACAGACTGAATCTTTTAACCATTCGGAGAACAAAACTCATCAATAAATTGAGAATGACAATCAAAAAGTTTAATAAATTAAAACCACGTACAAGAATAAAAAATAAATTAAAATAACCATTTATGGTGCAAGTTCATCCCTAACTCTACTTGAAATTTTGTTACCCATGTACAGGATGGATAACATAAATTTCATGGAGAAAGTCTGAGCCATTGAGTAGCTGTGCAGCCGTATCTGATTTCTTCCTCTCCTGTTTTCTGCCGCAGCCGATGTATATTTTTCTGTTCTAAACCAGCCGCCCAGCCGCCCAGCACTCCTGTTCTCTGTCTGCCGCAGCAGCCCCCGTCTATTTAGGTTTTTTTTTTTTTCTATTTTATATTTAGCCCCTACAAGCTTTGCGCCACACTGCTACCAATACAGGGCTCAACGATGCAGCCCAGCAGTCGCACCAAATAGCCGCATCAAACCATAGTCGCACGAAGCAAGCAAGCCGCATGCCTTGTTTAATTTGATTCAACTGGGCCCACTACTTTGCTCCAGACCGCACAACAGGCCCAACAAGCCAATTTTAGCCGCATACCCATTGGCAGCCGTAAGAACTTGTTCCTATTCTCCTTTGCTTTTTGGCATCGGGCCCCACAGCAACACAAGACCAGCAGCTGCACATGTCCACATCCACCACTTTTACGCCCCATTTTCTATCAGATAAAAATTAATCTTGACTCAGGCTCTTCACTGAAAGTTGTAGCCCCGGATGAGTAGATAATTTTAGGCTTAAAAATCACCTGATTTGGATTTTGGAAACTCAAGTTATGGCCTCTTGAAGTTGACTGGTTCGGACTAGGAATTTGGAGCAGCTTCCCAGGTCTGTCTTTGAAATAACGTTTGGAGGCTCAAACAAACTCCGATTTTTGCAAACTAGACCTTTTTGAAAAGCCCCAGACATCCTCTAAAAACTTCATGAAGACCATTTTCTCATTCTGAAACTCTAACGCCATCCAAATCTCAATTGAAACTCAATGATCGAATCTGCCAAAAAGCCAAAAATTGCACAATATACTCCATCACTCTTCTTTGACCTTCAATGCTTCCCTAATTCAATAATTATATTAATTAGCTCACTTAAACAGAGAATATATCATAAAATTAAATATAAACGAACTAAAAATATTAAACATTATACTCTCATAATAAGGTCACATTCTAACATTTTAATCCAATAATAGGGTATTTAGAGTACACTTTTGCGCACTCATCAAACATCTTTTAATTCTTAGAAAAAAAAATTTATTAATCCATACTCTAAGGTAATTAACCAACATTAGAAAAAAATTTGAGAATTATTTGAATCCATTCTGAAAACATTGTATAGGCTTTTATACCTTTCATGGTCAATTTTACTCAAACATATTTGGAGTCTTAAAGTGCAAATATTATTAAACAAAAGTACTCGTCGAGACAATCAGTTTAGACTTTTGAATCACTCAATTCAAATTTAAAATGAATTTATATGAAAACCAAAAAATTTCAAAAAATTTTGGATGAACAGTAACCCGGGCAAACCAGTAGCTAAAAGTGAACAATAACATTGAACGTTACTGTTCACCTAGAGCAAAAATTCAGCTTCAGAAAAAATACTGCGCCTAACCCTCTGATTCAAATCGACTTTTCTCTTACAGATCTAAATGTAATGAAATCTGTGCCAAAATCTTCCTTATTGAGTCTAGTTTCTATACCATTTTGAATCACTCAAACATTCTATGTCGAACTCAAGTTATGATGAAAAAACTACCCATAGGTCATATTTCGCACACTTGAAGCAAAATCATTATAACTTTCTCATTTTAAAAGCTTTCAAAGTCCGTGATATATAAAAGAAAGCTAAGAGATAGACCTATATACAAATGTAAGGCACTTTAATTAATTCAAAAAGACCAAAAGTTATAGTCTCACAAAGTGGGCTGATCTACAGAAATAATTCTGCAGAATCAAAATTAAGGCATGTTGTATACCATTTGACATTCCTTCTAATTCTTCAAGCTATTTAACCCCAAATTTTTAGTACATTTCTCACCTATTTAAATGGTGTTTTACACACTTAATTTCTACCTTAATTTCACAAAATTTTTGACATAACCTCCTTTATTTTCTAAGCGTTTTTCCACCTAATATTTTGCAACCACTCATATATATATATATACACATCACAACCCATCCTCACTCGATGGCCACAATTCATGAAAATTTAAACATACATTCATTTCTTTCAACATATACATATTTTACACATTAAAAAAAAGTATCTTACATGTCATTTGGGTTTAAACCCTTACATTCAAAATAGTCCAAGGCCTATAGTTCACCATTTTCCCAAATTAAAATACAAGTCTTTTGGGCTTATGCCCATACATACAAAATAAGCTTCCAAGGGCCAAATATCCTCCATAGTTATTCTCCCCTCTTTCCTTCAAGAATTCATCAAGTCTCAAATACTGGGAGTCTCATCTGTAATATGATATCCCACAAGGGGTCAGCTCAACTGCTTGTATGACATAATGCTAATGCAAGGAACAAAGTTAAAACGTGACATGTGTCAATGTACATTTATATCTACATCCCTTCTAATTCATTAATACAATGCAATGGCAATATGCGTGACACACCCATGCAACTCTATGCCACATCCATGTCTCGTTTACGAATCGCTCCCGATGGACCCTGAGTACCAATACCCGTTCACGGATCGCTCCCGTTGGATTCTGGGCACCAATGTAATGGTCAATTTTGGGTTTTTTACCGCAGGATCTACACCCTCATAATGCATAGCACTAAGTGCTCAACCCACATTATGTTTTAGAAGGATTCACCATATGCCAATATGCTTCGATTTCACGATGTAATAATGCAATCTCAATGAACATTTTATCAAACACATAAAGCATGCTTTAAATAACGCAATGTACTTAAAGCAACTATAACTTTTATATCTCAAAACTTTGTCTACATGAACCTAACATGTAATCCGATCAATTTCACATACGAACACATTACATATTCACAACCATAACAATTTCTCAAAGATAAAAAAATACATAAAGTACCAACACATGGAATAAATCATAGCTCTCAAACCACAAGAGTTTCTCTACATGAACATAAGCTAGAATGCAATGAATCAAACATATAAACAAGTTACATGTTCATCACTTTGACAAATTCTCTAAGATTATGAAATACATAAAGCACCAACACCTTGAATAAATCATAACTTTCTAATTACAAAATTTTGTTTACATGAATATAAGCTAGAATACAATAAATTATACATATAGTCATGGTTCATGTTTATCACTTTACCAAATTCCCAAAGAATACAAAGAACACACAAGTACATAAACAACCAACTCTAGGTTGTTCAAAGCAACTATATCCTAAGTGATTTTCTAATAGCAAATAAACATATAAATCGTTCAATCAACTTATAAAACACTCCTAAACTTAATCATATTCCTTACTTAACAAAATATCATACATAAAATGGTTTTTCTCAACCCGAGGGAATTGTGTTCGTTGTGTAGCCGAACTGATCGGTGAGAATATATCCCTTGATGAGAGGAACCACTTCCTAGAAGGAAGTCTTGCAAGAATCTTGGCCTAAGAGTGTGTTTTGGTGGCTTGAAGCTTGGAGAACCTAGGGTTTTTCTTTACTTTTCACCCATAGCACGAGTTTTGCTCTGTATCTCAAACCAAAATAATGAAATTTTAACCCTAAAGGCTGTATCTGAATCCCAACTTGTAGTAAGACAAGTTTCGGGAGAATTCTCCACCAAAGATGAGAGGATGGTCCGGTATGCAGAGCTATTAGGATCATTAAAGCATTCCTTTAGGAAGTTCATCATTCAGAAAATCAAAAGAGGTCAGAACTCCCAAGCCGAGCGGAAGGGGATTCAACTCTGAGGATCTCTTATCAAATGAGCCCAAGCATTGAAGAGGTACAATCCTCTCAGATTTCATAACAGGTTTAAAACTCGATGACTCCTATCCTCCAATATATTGAAGAAGGGCTACTTCGAAAAGACAAAAACCTGGCCCGAAAGATTCAAATCAAGGCAACCAGGTACTTGGTATTAAATGGGAAATTCTACAGAAGATCCTACATATAACCCTTGCTGCGGTGCCTATCTCTAGAGGAATCTCAATATGTTCTGGCAAAATAAATGAGGGAATTTGCGGCAACCATAATGGTGGAAGAACCATAGCCCACCGAGCTCTAACTCAGGGCTACTATTGGCCCAGCATGTTGAAGCAAGCCAATGAGTACATCCAGAAATGTGACAAGTGCCAACGATTCGCTCCATATCAACACCAACCCCACCATGAGCTCATTCTTATTACCAGCCCATAGCCCTTTTCTCAGTGGGGGATGGACATTCTAGGGCCGCTGCCAAAGGCCACTCCAAACAAAAGGTACCTTCTGGTAGCCATTGATTACTTTTCCAAGTGGACAGAGGCCGAGCCCCTAAGTCACATCACGGAAGTAGAAGTGAAGAGCTTCACATGGAGAAACATAGTCTACAGGTTCGGCATACCTAGCGTCACCATTTCAGACATTGGTACGCAGTTTACTGGTAAGATTTTCAAGAAGTTTTGTGAAGACCTACGCATCAGTCATCATTTCATTTTGCCAGGGCACCCCCAAGCCAACGGGCAAGCCGAAGTCACCAACCGCACAATTCTTGATGCCATTAAAAAAAAGTTAGAAGATGCCAAGGGAAGATGGGTTAAAGAACTCCCTGGTGTGCTCTGGGCTTACAGAACTACAAGAAGAACACCAACATCTGAAACACTGTTTACACTTGCGTACGGCTCAAAAGCGATGATTCTTGTTGAAATTGGCATGCCGACCTTAAGGATGAATGCTTTTGACTAAGAGATCAATGACTTAAGCTTGCAGAAAGCTTGAATTTACTTAAAGAAAGACGAGATCATGCCAGAATCAAGATGGAAGCATACCAGCATAGGATAGCGAATAGCTTCCAAACAAGGAATAAGGCCCTTCAGTTTCCAGCTCGAGGATCTCGTCCTAAGAAGAGTATTCCCAAACACTAAAGATCCCACTGATGGGAAAGCTCTCACCCAATTGGGAAGACCCATACATGGTAATAAAGATTGTCAGGCCTACTACATACTGGTTGGAAGACCTAGCTGGGAAGCTTGTGCCCAGGCCATGGAATATAGAACACTTACGAAACTTACCATCAATAAAAATTTTTTTTTACTTCCTAAAAGTGTTCTCATCTCAATGTACAAACCCTTAAAAACCTTGCAGCCAATGCAAGAGTTACAGGTCTAGGTCTAGCTCAATGTACAAACCCCTAAAAACCTTATAGCCAATGCAAGAGTTACAAGGTCTGGTCTTTCTCAATGTACGGACCCCTAAAAACCTTGCAGCCAGTGCAAGAGTTATAGTCTGGTCCATCTTAATGTACAGACCCCTAAAAACCTTGCAACCAGTGCAAGAGTTACAGGTCTGGTCCATCTCAATGTGCAGACCCCTAAAAACCTTACAGCCAGTGGAAGAGTTACAGATCTGGTCCATCTCAATGTACAGACCCCTAAATATCTTGTAGCTAGTGCAAAAGTTACAGGGCTGGTTCGTCTAAATGTACAGACTCTTAAAAACCTTGCAGCTAATATAAGAGTTACAGGTCTAGTCCATTTCAATAAACAGACCCCTAGAAACTTTGCAGCCATTGCAAGAATCATAGGTTTGATCTGTATTTAATGACCTCTGAAGGAGGGCTTTATATTTGCTACAAGAGATAAAGGCTTGGTTTGTCTTTCAAGAAAGATAATCAAATTTCCAAAAGTGTTGCTTACAGAGTATGAATTCAATTATTAAAGATGACACTAGTTCTTGTTACAGAAAGTTAGATCAGTTGTTGTGCCTATTTAATTGCAAGTCTCTTTGCTCAGAAGTTAGTCATCAGTTCGTGCCAGATCTGAGTGCAAGTTAAGGAAAAATCTGAAGTTTGAAAGCTGATCTAATTCTTGAACATTCTTACTTGGTTTAATTACAAGTTTTAAAGATAGGGAATCCAAGGTTTAGTTGCAGAGCAGCACTGGTCTAAAGTAATGCTGAAGTCTATGGCAAATTTATAAGCTTGGTATATCAAAAAAGTCAACACATTGACATCCACAACAACTCACAAGTATTATTGCTCTGGAGATTTGATTAGTAAATAAATGACAAAGTACACAACTTTTGGAAAAAGTCAATTTCATTGATAATTGGCGAAAGAGTACATCAGTTTTGGAAGTTTACAAAGAAGAAAAGTACAAATACAAAAAATTCTAAACTACTGTCGGTCTGAACGAAAAAAAGTCATTTTGCTCCATGTCATCGTCACTCTCTTCTTCGTTCTCCTCAAATTCAGCGTACTACATCCATATCAGCTGGAGCAGGTGCTTCTATAAGGGGAAGATTAGGAGGGGCTACCTCATTATCATCGTTTTGAACCTCGGCCTTAGCTGGAGAGACTTCAACGTCATCAATCCCAGCCAGATCAAGGTCGAGGTACTTCATGAGGAGCTTGGATCTGAAGGTATTATACCCATGCTCGATCAGCTCTCCACCCATCTCCTGAACTTCAGCCTTCATCTCTACTTCAGTTTGGGCCTTGGCAGATTCTACTATGTCTATGGTCTTCTGGATGAAGGTAGATTGGAAGCCATCAAACCTCTTCTAAAGGTTTTCCAACTTCCGAGCAAGGGAATCCCACTTAGAATCCATGATGGATAGGGAGTTCGCCGCCTCCTTCAACTTCTCCTCGATAGCAGTGGCAATAGACTAGGCTGTCTCCAGCTATAGCCTGGCCTTATCTAGCTCGGATTGAAGATTATCAATTGTCTCCAGATCCACAAAAGATTCCACAATGGCAGTAAGGCCATGCATGGTCTGCAAAGTAAAACGCAAACAAGTTAGAACAAGTAAAATGACAGAGTACAAAGAGAAGGGAAAAAGTTCGGAAGTTACCTTCAACTAGAGGGACAAAAGGTGTGTAGCAATTTCTCTACATTCTGCCCCTTATATTACTTTGGGCCAGAAGCCCAAAACTCATCAAAAGCCTTCTTTGCGACTAAGTAGCTGGAGTCATTAGGCACCTCAACAGTAGGAGCAGCTGCTTTCCTTTCCCACTTCGCTTGGTCGAGACCTTAGGGGCGGGGGGAAGTGCTGGTGCTGGAGCGGAGGGCTCCCTCGCGTCCTCAGTCAGAGTACAATCTGGGGAGTTGGAGAGGAGCCTCATCCTCTTCACTTGAAGAGATGGGTCGGTAGGAGAGGAGGTCTCCCACACCGTCTTCTTCTTTTGCCCTGGTGCCCACCTTGGACATCAGGGTTTTCTTCAAGGTTGCCAGCTCTGGTCGTCATCAGGCCAGCCTCCATCAAGTTTTCGGGAGTAAGAATGGCAGTATAAGCCTAGTTACTGGTCTGAAGGAGTCAGCGGTATCTATTTTAGAGATCAACAGTGAAGATTGACCTCTTCCAAGCACTTTTTTCTGCACAGAAGTCACAAGACACAAAGATTAGACAAATAGTGAAGAAGTGAAAACATGTAAAAATAGAAGCAGAGTTATATTAAAGAGGGGGGTCTCACCCTTAAACCCGATACTCTGGAGAAATTTCAAGGTCTGATTTTGGAAGTCCTCTAGTTCACATCCTCCTCCAATGAAGAAGTACCACTTCTTACAGGTCTTGTTGAAAGTAGATACGATGAGAGGGGTCTGAACCCCTTCTCGAAGAACATGTAAAATAGGCCTTCAGACCTCATATATTTCATATTCATATTACTACTACGGATCAGCTCAAGATCAACCTCGACGCCATTCAAACGCCCTAACACTATAAACCCTAACAAGTGTCTTCAACTGTTGAGATTGGGATCGATAGGACAAATGTTGAACTATTTAACTAAAAAAGGAAGGGAAAACCTAAGTCTCATCTCGAACCACTCAAGATAAACACAAATCTCGCCTGGACCGACGTTGGTAGGACGATCCAAGGAACTGGGGGCTCTGCAGGTTACATTCTGAAGGAAGTCGAAAGCAGCCCTTAGATCATCTAACATGTCCTGAGTTATAGTGCTCTCTCCTTCCTCTCTTTAGGAGGGCCTACCCAAGGTCTCCCCCACTCTGTTCCTAGGTTCGATAAAGGCATCTACTATCCTAAGTTCAGGACTGGAAGTGGACTCTACTACCCTTATTTCCAGCATCACCAAAAGGACTATTACCAATTACATGAATTTGGGATGGCACAGTCGTCTCCGAAGAGCTTCTTGTGCCATAACAGATGCCCGAGATTGCATCTGAGGCCGACATTGTGGGTAGAATAAACAGAAAAGAAATAGAGGAAAAGAAGGAGAAAAATAGCAGATCGAACCTTACATTGATCGGAGGAAAGAACTTCAAACGGTGACGATCCTCTCTAATCTATCATGCCTCGAATATCCACAAACCCGGGGAGTGAGTGAAATGAAAGAAAAAAGGTAAGTGAAAGGTCATTAAGTTGGATTTTAAATGATTATGCAGTCATTCCCCCAAGTTTTCCCAAAATTTAAAATGAAGACTTGCTATATGACTTAACCAAAATAATCTTCTAATGTCACTCAAACATCCCTCCCAATTTATGTTCAAAATAGTTTAAGTCATGTTCAAGTGTAGTCTCCATGATGGTCCCAAAATTTCTTTAAATATGCCTTAGAATAATGGCCCAAATGGGCCCTAATTTTCCTAAGGCATAGTCCAAGAATAAGTCCAAAAGGTCTACCAAAACTTGTCTAAGAAAGTGACCAAACATGGCCCATGAGAGTGGCCAAACATAACCCAATAAGGTGGCCAAACATGACCCAAAAGGTGACCAAAAATGGCTCAAAAAGGTGGCCAAACCTGGTCCAATAGGGTGCCCAAACATGGTTCAAAGAGGTGCCCAAAAATGGCTCAAAAAGGTGGCCAAAGGGGCAAGTGTCATGGGCTGTCAAGGCAACACACAGGGGGTATGGCAGCAGGCAAGCCACGCATTGCCGTGGGTGCGCAGGCACGCGCGCGCCTGGGGCATGGCATGGGCACGTGCGCGCGGGGCCAAGGCAGGCTGGCGTGCAACGTGCAGCACAGATGTGGGCTCGTGTGCGGACAAGGCGTAGGCAAGCTGGTGTGCGGCTGGGCGCGACAAGGGCATGTCAAGGGTTGTTTTGTAGAAACACTGTTCATTGGCTGCAACCTAACTTTTCCATTTCCTGCAGGTTTACTGTAGCGGCTACGGCTAAATTTCTCTATTTTCCTAAATTTTTTTCCCAAGTTTTGCAAGTCTATTTTTCTCATTTTTAGCCTACTTCTTCAAGGTTTTTAACCTTTCTTTTTAGGCACTTTTCTCAGCTATTTAAATGGTGTTTTACACATTTAATTTCTCCCTTAATTTCACCAAAATTTTGACATAACTTCCTTTGTTTTCTAAGCATTTTTTTCCACCTAATATTCATAAAATTTCATGTAAATTAGGATTCATACATCCCATCCTCACTCGATGGCCACGATTCCATAGAAGTAAAACATACATCTACTATTTTCAATACATACATGTGATACACCTTAAATAAAGACATCCCACCAATCATTTGAGTTTTAAACCCTTACATTGCAAAGTGGCCTAAGTCCCATAGTTCACTATTTTTCAAATTTAAATACAAGTTATTTGGGCTTATGCCCATACATACAAAAATATCCTTCCAAGTTCTTTTTCCCTCATTCCTTCAAGACTTCATCAAGTCTTAAGTATCGGAAGTCTCATCTGTAATATGATATCCCATGAAGGGTCAGCCCAATTTGCTGGTATGACATAATGCTAATGCAAGGAACAAGATTTAAGGCGTGGTACGTACAAGTGTACATTTAGAATCTACATGCATTCCAATTCATCAGTACAATGCATTAGTAATATGCGGGACACACCCATGCAAACTCTATGACACACCCATGTCTCATTTCATGGATCGCTCCCGTTGGTCAGCGAGTACCAAAGCCTGTGTTCACGGATCACTCTCATTGGATAAGCAAGCACCAATGCAATGGCCAATTTTAGGTTTTTCACCACAGGATTTACACCCTCATAATGCATAGCACCAAGTGCTTAACCCACATTATGTTTTCAAAGGATTCACCATATGCCAATATGCTTTGATTTCACCATGCAATAATGCAATCTCAATGAAGCATATTATCAAACACATGGAGCATGTTTTTAAATAATGGCAATATACTTTAAGTAACAATAACTTTTGAATCATAATACTTTGTCTACATGAACCTAGCATGTAATTCAATCAATTACACATATAAACACATTACATATTCACAACCTTAACAATTTCTCAAGGATACCAAAATACATAAAGTACCAACACATGGAACAAATCATAACTCTCAAACCACCAGAGTTTATCTACATGAACATAAATTAGAATGCAATGAATCAAACATATAAACAAGTTACATGTTCATCACTTTGACAAATTCTCTAAGATTACAAAATACCTAAAGCACCAACACCTTGAATAAATTATAACTTTTCAACTACAAGATTTTGTCTACATGAACATAAGCTAGAACACAATGAATTTCACTTATAGTCATGGTTCATGTTTATCACTTTTTCAAATTCCTAAAGAATGCATAAGTACATAAACAACCAACTCTAGGTTTTCAAAGCAACTATATCCTAAGTGACTTTCTAACAACAAATAAACATATAAATCATTCAATTCAACTTATAAAACACTCCTAAACTTAATCATATTCCTTACTTAGTAAAATATCATATCTAAAATAGGTTTTTCTCAAACTGAGGGATTGTATTCGCTGTGTAGCCGAACCGATCGGTTAGAAATATAGGTCTTAATGAGAGAAACAACTTCCTAAAAGGAAGCCTTGCAAGAATCTCGGCCTAGGAGTGTGTTTTGGTGGTTTGAAGCTTGGAGAACCTAGGGCTTTTCTTCACTTTTCTCTCATGCACGAATTCTACTCTGAATCTCAAACCCAAATATGAAAAAAATACACTAAGGGGCTGTATTTATAGTGGAGGGGCAACGGTGCAAAATGACCCTTTTGCCCTTAATGAATTTGAGACCCCATTACACTACAACCCATCCCGAAAAGCACTTTGCTATAAGCACGAAAGGGTATGCTGGGCCTTGACAAATAGCATTTGATAGATAGCTTCTTTTTATCTTTTACATGACACGCTCTTGATTTTTGATATGTTGTATATGTTTGTGTACTGTTGATATTGTATTCCTTGGATCATTGATATGCTTTGTGAGCTTTTCCTTGAAATACTCCTTGTTGTGCTATTTGATGTGATGACATGCCTATATAGATATTTTCTGATTTCTGCAGCATAATATTTGGCTATTACTTGTTGTTATTTTTGTGTACTCATCTTGGGATACACCTATAGGACCTGAGGGTCATTTCTATCGATTTATACGTTGATGACTAACCATTATGACTTTTTTTATGTCTTATGTTTTGACATGCATCGACATATTACATTCTATTGGTAGTTGCTCATACCTACTTCTTGGACTGACCTTAACCCATGACAGAGGAAGGGATTTTACTTACTGAGCTTTGTTAGCTCATTCCATTTGTATTACTTATTTTTTTCAAGATAGTAGGAGACTAAGGGATACACATAGAGTAACTGCTCCACTCGCTACTATCAGTTACGATAGACATTTTTGGTTATACCGATGAGATAGACTAGTATAGAGTACTTTTAATTCTCCCATGAGTCTAGGTCTTGGGTACAGGTATAGGTATATGTATACTTTTGGGATCTGTATATAAATACTTTTATTTTTGGACATGTAAAACTAAACTCTGATGATGATATGACATGCAAAGTGAAAATTTTTACAGTGTATCAAATTCACAAGTGAAGGCACAGCTTGTGGGCCGCCGCCTAACAGTACAATTATAGAAAGAATAGTGGCGCAACTCGATCCGCACAAGGTCGGTCGTGGGTCGTGGGTCGTGACAAAAATGGTTGTGCCACGTCAGCCTTAATTCGCCATGTCAACACTAGCACGACATTAGTTACACCACTTTACCCGCCACGTTAGTTTCCACGTCAGCCAAATCTGCCATGTTTTTTGCCACGTCATCACCTATATCCTAGCCCACGTTAGCGCCATATATGCCCTAAACTTCCCTATCACCAAGTGGTCTAACTGAACCGGTTTAAGGGCTATAGCACATTTTTTGGCCAGTCCAGCCCCTTTTTGACTGATTCACAATTGGTTCCCGAACTATTTCAATGGTTTGGTTCTATTTTTGGCCTCTATTTTCCCTAAAACTACTTTTACAATATACTTTTTTTTTTATTTATTAGTATTTTTTTCTCCTTAAACACTCACTATGAGCAAATTTGAGAGCTCTCACCCATTCCCACTATGCTGAATGAATCCAACTACAAATTATGGGTCTATGCTATGCGAACTTTTTTGAAAGGATGCCGTCTTTGGCGTTATGTCACTAGTGAAATTAGTGAACTGGTGAAAGAAGAAAAAGAGGATGATGAAGACTTTGGTGACCGAATTGAAGCTTGGGAGAGTAAAAATCACCAAATCATCACTTTGTACTATAGCGCCTCCATACCTTCCATTCATAATCAATTTGGTTATTTTGAGACAGCAAAAGAAGCATGGGATTGCTTGGCCAAACGTTACACCACTATAGATTTAGCTCACCAGTACCAACTTTGGAATACTCTCCACTTAATGAAACAATATTCAGGATAGTCTATCGGTGATATTTTTCTCTCAAATGCATTATGTTTGGGACCAACTAGCACTGTCAGAAATTTCATGGGATACTACTGGTGATAACTCCAAATTCACCACATACCGAGACCATCTATGCCTTATTCAGTTTCTTATGGCATTGACTTTTGATTTTGAACATGTTAGAGCTTCACCTCTCCATTGGAATTTGCTACCCACCTTAACATTACAGTTGCTAACTCCTCTCTGAAGAAACACACTTTGGCATCACTAAATCTTCTCACCGCTCTGATGTTGTACTTGTTGTTTCATATCGTTCCTATCCGGGCAATCATTATTCTACAAGTCAGAAGACTTGTAAATATTGTCACAAGACTAGTCACTTTCTTTCTGAGTGCCCCACCATTATTTGTCAGACCTGTCAAAAGAAAGGCCACATTACCGACAACTATTTCTGTGAAACCTTCCACTACTAGGCCTTTTTCTCTTGAGTGTCGCTATTGTCACAAGACTAATCATGTCATTAAGAACTGGCCTACTAAACCTCTATATCGATTTAGAGGAAACTCATTCATGCTTGGCTCTTCTTCACGATTCTCTTATCGTCCTGTTGTCTCTGCTACCACCAATGATAAATCTTTTACTCAAACTAGTTTTTCTCCATTACCAATAACTGCTAAGGATATTAAGACTGTGGTAAAATAGGTTCTCTCTAAACAGGTTTTCCCAGACACTACTTCATCTGTTCTCCTATGTACTACTTCTTGGTTTTTTGACTCTGCATGTTGTAACCACATGACTCCTGATTCCATACTTTTCTCATCTGAATGTCTTGATCCTCATGCACCTACCCATTATTCATACTGGCAATAGATCTCACATATTTGTTAGCCATAATAGTCATATTTCTACCCAACAACTATCATTTCATCATACTTATCTCATTCCCAAACTTACTCTCAATTTAATTTATGTGGGTCAATTATGTGATCTTAGCCTTAACTTACACTTTTCTAATTCTAGTTGTTATGTGTAGGACCCACAAACGAGACAGATTCTTAGAACATACCGTAAAGTTGGGCATCTGTTCGAGCTCACCTCTCTTTATGTTACCTCTCACTCTTTTCCCTACTCATCCTTATTTCAGTCTGCAACTTCAACCTCTGTTAGCTCTCCTCTTCAGTTGAGGCACTCTCGTTTGGGTCATGCGTCGATTAGTAGTATTTGTAATACCCCGACCCAATATGTAACACCCCGACTCTGTATAATTAATAATTAAATAATTAATTATTAATTAGTACCGGCTTAGGGAATAATTAAGGAAATTAACCTTAATCTCCCGGTGGTCACACTAGACCAATAGAATGATTAAACATGTCCGAGAATAGGGTATAATATCCGAACCTAATTATCCATTAATTAGGTGAGATAATGTCAATTTAACACTGACGGAATTCAAATTAATTAACCACGGAAATCCCGAATGACTAATAAATGACACGGAACCTTTGACACTGTAGATAACTGAAATATGAAACTCTCGGAACAAACCGCATCGAAAAAAGAGTTACGGAATGAAAGTTATGAGGCAAACATCAAAAACTGAATTAATGTGCAGCCAAACGTGGCCTTAACCAAAAATGGTGAAAAAGGGGCCAAATGGGAGGCGGGAATTGAACCCTTGACCTTTGAGAGGATAAATTCTTCCCAAAAATTTATCAGTTAGGCTACCCATTACTTTGTGCATATGTATGCAACTTATTTGTATATATCTCTGTATTGCCCCAACTTGCCACCCAAATTGACCAATGGCAACCCATGCAAACCCCACATGATGGAATTACATCACCCTACATCACTCTCTGATTATCCAGTCCCCTCATTGCTGAACATACTTATAGAAATATATGTATAAGTGTCTATACATGTGAGAGATAATGTTGGGGGATTCTCTTGGATCAAAAGGGAGTGTTATTGGAGAATTCACCACTGCATATAGGGTGTGACAGAACTGTTAGAGAGGAAATCTAAAGAGAGGGTCAGGGGCATTGGGTGAGAGAAGTGAATGTGAAGCCATGATGTGTGTTGACCATGGTGTGTGCATGGTAGGGGTGACCACATGGAAATGCACAAGGAAAAGGAACTGAGGCAGCCACCGAGGTCGTGCCTGAACCAAGCCCGAAGAGAGACTGCCACTGTTGAAGGTAAAAATTCCAATTTTTCCTTCATTTATTGGTTTGAATTTTTAGAATTGTTTTGAGGAAATTCTGAGGCTATAAGGACTGTAATTGCATGCATGTTAGCTAGACTGAAAATCTGGGTTGTTTAAGCATAAGAAGGACCATTGGACTGCTTGGAATTCAAGCAAAAACCCAAATCCGCCATTAATGGACCTCAGGTTGCAGGTCTGAATCGACCTCAACCAAATGACTTCATGCATGTACCAAACTGATCTAGACACTGAGAGGGTTTCAAATATCACCACCCGTGACCCAAAATCGCATGGGTAGACCCTCAAAACCGAACCTATGGGTCTCGGCCATGGAACTAAAAATCTTAAATAGGCCCTTAAACTGAAATTTCTAAATGGGATGTTGATCCCCATGGACACACGGTCACAACGAGCCAAGCCACGTGATGTTTGATGGAGAAATGAGGCCACGCGACCGAGCTGAAACCCCCCATGATAATCGGTTAAACAGAGCTCCACCCGTAGATTCGAGGCACCAAACCAATGCCAAGATGATGGTATGACACCCAAGGACTGATTGGAACCAAAAACAGTTGGAAACCGTGCCTGAAATGGCACGAAATAGAGAAAAATGGGGACTGGGAATTAGGGCAACAGTACACTGGTTGGTGAAGAAGACGACGAGTCGACCGAGTCGACTCGTCCAACACGTCCAAACCCACCGAACTGACCCACACACGTGTCGACGTATGAACTGGCCACCGCATTAATGAAACGTCACAGTTTTGGTTTTAATGTTTTAAAATTCTGGAATCCGACGGTTTGGTAACACAGAAATGAAATTAGAAATTGAATTGGGGCATGACATAGACACGGATAAGGACTGAAATTGGAATATGAGGGATATGTTATCCCGATTTTCTGAAGAAAGGTGAACCAGCTGGTTCACCAAGGGTTTGGACCGGTCTAGGGTTTGGCTTGGTAAACCTAACGGTCCAGTGGCTTAATTGAAAGAAAATTAAAACCAGAACTTCTATAAATTGCACTGTGACCCCAAAACCTTCTGAATATCCTGTTCTGGCCCAGTTTATGAAAATCTTGTACATTTAAGCCCCTGCTAAATTAATTAAAACAATTATTTAATTATTTTATTAAATTGGTAAAATTACGATTTTACCCCTAGACATTAAATATGTCAAACGGAGTCCAAATAAATTAAATAAATAATGTATTTTCACTATTTCAAGCATTCTGGACTCAATGGTACAGTCCGATTTTGGAAATACAGTCCCGAAAAATACAGACCCGTAAGTGATAAATGACCAAACTACCCCTGATGGTACCCAGACCCAAATAAAAATATCAGATAGCCTATTTTGACTATCTCGGGCATTCTGGACTCAACGGTGAGGTCCGTTTAATAAACTGAGGTCCCGAAAAATACAGACACGTAGGTGTAAATGACTGAATTGCCCTTAATGATACCCAGGGCCGATTAAACATAACAGACAGTCCAATTTCACTATGTTGGACGCTCTGGACCCAATGGTGAGGTCCATTTTATGAACTGACGTGCCGAAAAATACGACACATGAAATTACCAAATTACCCCTAATACCGTACGAGACCTAAACAAAGTCCGTTTGGGACGAAACTAATACCGGTAGGAGCCCAGACACTGGTGAGACTGTATACTTGATTAGATGACGAATCGGGGTCAGAATTACACAAAACGTAAAATGACCAAAATACCCCTGAGCACTGTAAGTGCAAAGTAGAGGTCGAATAAAGGTCAAACTGATCTGATAAATTATCGTAGGGATAATTATGAACACTGAAGGGCTAAATAAGACTCCGAGATAGTTAACGCGTAAAACGAGAAATGACCGATGTGTCCCGACGATCTAAAGCAGATACCAAATGAAGTCCAAGGGACTTACAAATTTATACATGGGATATACGGGACGTTCTGAGGACCATGATAGGGTCCGGGGCAAAAATGATAAAATTACTATTTTGCCCCTAAGACTAAATAAGTACCCAACTGATACCGATTAAAGTCTAAAAGACTTAAAACTTCATATATACGATATATGGGATATTCTGAGGACCATAACAGGGTCCGGGATAAGAATGGCAAAATTATCATTTTGCCCTTATGGTTAAAATGAGAACCTAACTGATACCGATTGAAGTCCAAAGGACGTAGAACTTTGTACTTAAGATATAAAGACTATTCCGAAGACCACGACAGGGTCCGGGACAAGAATGGTAAAATTATCATTTTGCCCCTAAGGTTGAAAGAGTGTCTGATTGATAACAGTTGAAGTCTAAATGACTTAGGATATAATCCTAATAACTGCTAAGCCTAATTAAAGAATGAAATAGCCTCGGGTGAGACCCAATGGAAGGGCGATAGGCTACTAGACTGTCTTAGGTAATCCGATAGATACCTAAGATGACGAATGAGACCTGAATGGATGAGTTCTGATCTGTCTGTGATTGATGATTATTATTCAGGATATACATGGAGATGCCTGACGTACCTGGAGGTTATCGGATTATTTATGCAAGGAAATAAGCGTAAAGTTTGTGAGTAACTTCTGACACTGTTTTGATACTGTCCCTTGATTTACTGATCTGTTTTGAATGCAATTATTTACGTGCAATTATTTAAATGCATGCTTTTCGTACTATATCACTTATGACATGGTTTTAGTCTTTTTAAATAATTAACTATATTCCTGATCCCTGTGCTAGCATCCCGTACTGTTTTGCCCGTTTTGAACTGTTGAGATAAAATGGATATATTAAACCATTATTTCTGAAACGATTAAATAAACCATGTGATATAGGCAAAGAACAACATTTTGTTGTATCGTACCGCTTTGTATAGTATACTGTCTGAATGCTATATTGTTTAAATGTATGTACTTAATGTACGCCCTTTGTACCACATTCCACGTGATGTGCTTGTGTCCTTCGAATTAGGAATTCCGTTCAGTTCGGTTATGTGCTGTCCGTTAATGATATGTCTGCTCTCGATTGATATGTTCCGTCCGGTTCTGACATGTTCCGTCCGTTGATGATCTGTCTGTCTTGATTGATATATGGTCCAGTTCCGTTATGATCTGTCCGTTGATGATATGTCTTTGCTTTGACTAATGTTTTGTTCCGTTCGATTCTGCTATATTTCGTTCATTGATAATGTGTCTACCTTGATTGATATATGGTCCAGTTCCGTTGTGTACGGTCCGTTGATGATACGTCTGTCTTGATTGAAACATTGTTCAGTCCAGTTATGATTAGTTCCGACAGTGATGTGTCCCTGACTTGATTGTTATATTGTTTCTACCCAGTTCTGTTATGTTGTGTCCTGTTCATGATTGCCTGTGTCTTGATTAGTGTATTGTTTCCGTTTAGTTCCGTTATAATTTTATCCGTTCGCGATATGCCTTTGCTTGACTGATGTATTGTTACCGTTCAATTCCGTTATATTCTGTCCGTTAATGTTATGTCTGCCTCGATTGATATGTTCTGTCCGGTTTCGACATGTTCCGTCCGTTGATGATCTGTCTGTCTTGATTGATATATGGTCCAGTTCCGTTATGATTCGTTCCGTTAATGAAGAGTCTGTGTCTTGACCGATATATTAGCAATAGTTATTGTTCCGACCGATTGGTTATGTCATGTTCCGATCCGTTTGTATTGTTTGTTCGATTCTGTTTTATTGTACTAGACTGCTTATGAAATGGACTTATAAAAATAGTTATTTTTGAAATGACTAAATTATCCATGTGCCATGGAAGCACAAAACTGGTTTTGAAACCCATGATAGGGAACCTGTGTTACTCACTGGGCTTATTTAAGCTCACCCCATTATTCTGACATTTTTCAGGAATTACCTCCATTGGATTAGAAGGTACTATGACATGACGTGAATAGGCCAAGTGGCATCGCAAGTAAGGATCTGACGGCACTGAATTGTAGAGACTGGTTTATTGTAGATTGAACCTGGTTATTCCGGTGAGTGGTATGTTATGACTGACTTGACTGATATATATACTAGGTAGACATGGCTCATGGAACTAATGGTACTCTAGAGATATTAGATCTGCTCTGTTGTTATATGCTTGATTTTAGATATGCTCTGAGATTAGAATTGTTGACTGACTGGATTTAGTCTTGCTCTGTGATACATATTCTTATGATGGATAAGTGAGTTGCATTCCTGTGACACAAAGAAAAAGTTTTAAATTCCGCTGCATCTGACCCTACAGTTGGAGTGCAATTCGTCGGAAAGTTCAGAATTTGCCTTTGGTTGGTCGCGTCGCGACCGACTGGCAGTCACGTCCTCGACATCCGCGTAGGGTGGGGTTCGGGATGTGACACAATAAATTGGCTAATCCCGTGTAAGACATCGAGCATGAAATTAGTTAATTAATAAATGATTATTAATAAAAATAAAAATAAAAATAAAACATATAATTATAAATATATATAGGTATATATATGTGTGTGAAGCTGTGTATATATATGTATATATGGGTGTGTGTTGGCATGTGTGTGTATGTGTGTGTAGTATATATATAAGTGTGTGTCAATGTGTGTGCAGTATATATATGTGTGTGTGTGTGTGTGTGTGTGCATGCACGAAGTGTGCAGTGTGTGTATATGTGTTGGCATATATATATATAATACACATATATAAGGTTAAACCAAAAAGAAAAGACCAGAAAGGAAAAGAGAAAAGAAAGGTGGTGCTGCTGCCTATATATATGCATGAGTAATGCATGCCTTGGGAAAGAAAAAGAAAGAAAGAAAGAAAAAGGAAGGAAGGAAGAAAGAAAGAAGCTGAGCAACTGCTGCAGCTGAAAACCAAGAAAAAGGTAATTTTCTTTCTAGAATCCTTTAAAGTTTTAATTTAGTTTTTATAGTTTAAAGTGTATATATATACTCTATAGTTATAGAAAATGGCTTAAGGAAGAGAAATAGGGTCTGAAGGAACCATAAAATCAAGAAAAATAGAAAAATCGCCATTGATGCACCTCCCATAGCAGACCTGAATCGATGCTCACCAAACCCATTTTTAACACTTAGAACTTCAACTAGACACTGTGAGGGTTATAAAAACCCTAACCCGCGATCAAAACACCCAAAGAAAGATTCTTAAAAATCGAGTTACAGGTCACAGCTTAGAAAGCCAACCCCACGATTTGAACATCAAAGCTTGATTTTGGAACGGGGAATTGAATCCCCATGAGGTAAGGGTCATCACAGACCAAATCTCATCCATTTTGATAGAGAAGTGGCCATGAACGAGCCACATAACCAGATTTGTATCAAACCATTAACCGAGTTATTTAACTCACCTTGAACCCTAATGCAATACCCCGACCCAAAATGGCACGAATATCGAGGCAGTCGGGTCGGGCAACACTATATCAATTGTACTTGGAGCTGTTTAATCCTATATTTATGAATATCAAAATACATATATACATGTGTATTAAATAGGTATATATTATGTATTTATACAATATTATAAAATAGTGTATATATATATATTGTATATAAAATGATAAAATCAAAACTACCCCACCTAACCATACCTATAGGTATGGAGAGGGGTATGGGAGAAATAAGAAAATCATGGAGGAGGGTATGGCCAGCCATGCTTGGTTGAGTGTGGTTGGGGCAAAGAAATATAAATGTATATTTTATATAAAAGTTTATATACATCTCTTGTGTGGGAGTGAGGAAAACAGAGATAGAAAAGTGAAGCAGAGTTCTGGGGCAGTGAGCACGGGGAGAAAAAAAAAGCATAGAACCAGAAGCAGATCTTAGAGAGAGAAAGGGAACAGTAGAGAGAGAAAGAAAGATCAATTTGAAGCAATTGGAGGAAACATACAAACAGGTAACCAATTATGCTCGTTGCTTCAATTTTTACTCTATGCTGTTATAGATCTAATTTTGAATTTATGGGAATCAAAATATGAAAGAAAAACATGAAAACCAAGAACTTTAGCTACGGTCAACAATGGTAGATTTTGGTAGGTCCATTTGATCATGATTTTAGGACTTAAAATGGGTAGCCAAGTTCATTAGGAACCCAACGGAATTTGAACCATCTAAAACGGTTGAGAAATGGCCATTCTATGGCCGATTATTCTCTCGCCGGTGCAACGCCGAAAAACCGGCGATGGGTGTCGGAAAACCGTGGCCAATCCAACTAAAAACAGTCTAAAAATGATGCTTGAGATTCTAGAAGTGTTTTGGCACAAAAACCGTAAATTTTGGGCTTCAAAATGATGTAAAATGGTGGGTTGACCGAGATACCGGTGACCGGAATTGACAGGGGTGATCGGAGAAGACCACCGGAAAAACGGGGGGCATGTCGGGTCAAGATGGGACCGGATCCGGGTCTGGGTCGGGTCGGGACCCGACCGGATCCAACGGGGCAATGAAACTACGCCGTTTCATTAAAGAGTTTTAAAAATATTAAATTAGGGCTGACGTCAGCATGACCCATTAAACCGGTTCTCTGGAGAGGACTGAACCGGTTGGTTCGGTGTGGTCTGAGACCGGTTTAGGGTTTCATTGAGTGAACCCTCTGGTCCAATGTTTTAATTAAAAATAAATAAACCGAAACTTATGATAATTGTGGTTTGACCCCAACTATTCACCCTATTCCAAATCTGACCCAGACTTTGGAGAATTATTTCAAAAACACCCCTGAAAAAATAATAAAATAATAAAATAAATTATTTAAATAATTTATTAAATAGGTAAAATTACCATTTTACCCCTGAGTCACAAATAAGTCAAATGAAGTCCGAACGGGGCGAATGAATAGTCAAACTTTATTATCTCGGGCATTCCGGATCTAATGGTGGGACCCGTTTTACGAGACGGGACTCCGAACATTGAAATACAATGAGAACAAGTCTTAAAATGACCAAAATACCCCTGTGTCCTGACAAGGCAAGTTATATGGGTATTCTTACTATCTCGGACCCACTGAATCCAACGGTGAGGTCGAAATTATAAAAAGAGGTTCCGGGAATAAAAGTACCTATAAAGTACAAAAGACGATTTTTCCCTTTTTAATCCGGACGTCCGATTTAAGATCCGTAAAAGCCTAAACTTATTTTATTCAACATTCCGGATACAATGACGACATCTAGATTAGTAATCGAGATACCGATAGCCAAGATTAACAAATTTGAATATCGAGTATGGTTCGATTACAGTTATAGACTGAGTTATTTTCAATTGACAGGCACGTCAAAAGAGAAGTAGAAGGAGACTTTAATTAGTTGAACTACTGAGAATCATTTTTGAGGTAAGTAATTCTGACGCTTTAATATGGGTTATTCCCAGTCAGTCACGTTATTGTTCATATGCTGCCAATTTGTACTCCATTACTACCTGATGCACTTGATTTGAGCCAATTGACTTGTAGATATCAGTTTACCTGATTTTGGATTTGATTTGCTTGCTCACATCACTTTGAGATTGATCATTGATATTTGAATATTATTACACTATCATACCATGACCTAGTTTTGAGATACATTCTACTGATTCCATACACTTCGTGTTTTGTTGTTTGTGATATCAAATGTTGGTACGATTGTACATCTTGTATGGGATTTTGTCAGTCATGATATTTGGTGTGTACTCGGGGTTGTGCTCAGTCACAATGACCCATCCATTCACAGATTACGTGGGGGGGAAAAGACCCATTAGGGTCTGTTGTGTCCTACGGGACCTATATTGAAAAGAGCTCTAACGCTTTTCAGAGAGCCCGAGGAACTGTGGCGGATCTGAGCATGCGTTTTAGTGGGGTATGCCGGGCCCCGGGTAATTCACGTATATCTGGGCTATTTGAATTCGATGTTAACTTATTCTTGTTTCCATTGTATGATCACCTTTTTATACCCTGTGAAATGATCATATTGTTGCAAGCATGGTATATCTTTGATTGGCTAATGTATTGTTGTGGCAGCAACCCATCATGATAGGCCAGATCCCAATTTCATTTGGCTTTGTTATTGACTCTTGTGTTATATTGTGGGATATGCCTTTTGGACCCTCGGGTCGATACCTTGCACATTTTTGGTGACTGGCTACGCCTTTATTATTGCCCATATTGGCTATCTGTTATTCTTTGATCTATCATTTCATCGGACAAACCCGAACCCACATTAAAGCCAGGAAATTACTTATTGGGCTATTAGCTCACCCCTTCTCCCTTAAATTTTTCAGGACAACAAGAATTCGGGGAACCCTCGGGCGCTCCAGGGATTTAGACGCTGCTAGTTACTGGTAGCTGTTTGGGCGAGTTTTATATTAAGTTGAATATTGTCAGGTCTTAATACTCCCATGTCACCACGGTCCTGTTTGTTGGTTTTGTTTTTGAAGGATTTGTATTTAACACTTATAATTTTTGGACATGCATCAGTGGTGAACTGACTGTGCTACCAGATATTTTAATGATTAAGAAATGCTTTTGTTAAAACTTTACCTAGCATTTTAGATCCTTTTGGACGGGGAACGGCCCACGGGCCGCAGACCCGGGTCACGGATCCCTAATCCACATAGGGTGGGTTTTTGGTCGTGACACCTAAGACCAATGACAATACCTTCCTTAGGATCCCAGAAAGCCATAAGAACAAGAAACAGGTCAAACGACCCACTATAACTTCATGATATAGAAAAATAAAAACCATGTAAATTGGGGCTACAGTGTCAGGGAAGTGAGGAAGAAGATGAATAAAGTTCGGTCGGTCTTGGATTGGATCGGGCTTGGGTCCAGACCCGACCCATTGCACATATGGTTTAAGTAGAACGGCGTTATATTGGGAAGTTTTGTTTTAATTTTAAAACTGAATTAGAGCTGTTTGGCAACTAGTTTAAGAAATCTAAATTGATAACCCTGTTTGGAACTGGAATAGACTATCCGCGTTTTAAGACTTGTCAGCTGTTTGGTTTTAGGAAAATCAAAAAAATGAAATGGGCTGTTGCCCCTGAGATTCGAACCGTGACCACATGCGTGGGAGGCACCTAACCAAAGTGGCCAAGCCACTGTGCCACTGAGGCACCTTAATTCAAATGCTGCTTCAATATATGTATAAGATAAAATAATATAATTAATTTAAATTGTAAAATAATTTCAGTGTCCAAATAAAATAAAGAGACAAAGTATCCTTACTATTTTAGGCATTCTGAACTCAACGGTGGAGTCCGATTTGTGAAATTAAGTCCCGAAAAATACAACATGTAAAAACATAAAATTACAAAAATGCCCCTGGGCTTAAAATAAGCTATAGGTACGCAAATTTAGATTCAGAAAAGCCTAAACCAATTATCTTCGACACTCTCGATCTAATAGTGATATCCTTTTGGAGAAAATAAGACTTGATGACAAAACTGAAAAATAACTAATATGCCCTTAAGACTTAAAAAGGCTACCAGAAGAAGGTAATTGGAATAGAAAGAGATTTAAGTTAATAATTAAATTTTGTAACGCTATAGACAAGAATGTAACCAGACTTTGAAATGTGATTTTAGTAACCTTTAACTAAAGGAAGGATTTTTGAGTAAAAGCTTGTAGATTTCAGGTGAGTTTTTCCATGTCATGTTTGAGGTGACTTTTGCTATAAATATAAATATAAATATTGAAATTTTTTTTAACTTATCGATATATATTGTCAGTTCTTTATAGCCTTTGTTAGCAGCTATATTGTATATGTATGTTTTGAATGATCCATCGACAGCTATATTATCTTATTTGACTAAAGAAAATGTGTTCGTAAGATACTCAAACACTATATAGTTTTCTTACAAATCTTTGAACTGTTTTTAATTGAATACAAAATAAGGAACTTGGATTTGAATAATTGAAACTACTATTAATGATTATTGATTTTTGGATATGATCTTGATACTCTGAATTGAACACGCTACTATAATTGGTCATTATTGGATAGATTATGACTTATCGAACCCTACCCACAGGGTACATTGGTGGTGAGCTAATATGATACGACGCTATCGAACTAGTCTATCGATCTCAGTTAGTGAAATTGTAATTTGCTGGTCATAGAAGTGGAATATACTGATTTAAATATGAATATTGAATATAAACTATGATCGAATTTGAAACATCGAACTATGATTTTGGATTGGCTAAAATAGAACTATGATTAAAGATTGAAGTATGATTTTGAACTATGACTATGTTATTGAACCATGGCTTTAAATCAAAACTATGATTGAACTGTATTATTATTTATCGTTATTACACTATGTTATTAATCATTGATTTATGACTACAATTGAATTGAGATTTATTGAAAGTGAGTTTGCTACTATTCTCTTATCCATTGTAATTTGAGATAACATATTCTAATGATATATGATTACTGGTATTTTAGTATAGAGTTATATGGTAGTTTGAAACCCTGACATACCAAAATTACTCACGAACTTAGTGAAGCTCATATGGATTTCTCCAATATATTTCAGGCAATTGTACTGGTAAGGAAATATCAAGTCTAGGCAGGATAACTGAGAGCTTATAAACTATGAACCCTTTTTGTATTAAGATTTTTGTTAGACATGATGTAGATACTTTTGGTAATCATGGGGTGTATATTTGAACTTGATATCAGCTGATTTTGGAAATTTACATAATGTACTTTTGTAGTCACCATGTGATATATGTATGAATGACTGGTGTTGAAATAATCATCGTATGAAATGCATATTGATGGCTTTTGCGTCTGACTAAATAGAAATTAGTAAGGTATTCTGATCATTAAAAAAGGCCTTGGTGGCCGATCACGACCCCCTAATCTGCATAGGTTGGATTTCGGGTCATGACATTTTTTCATCCTTTAATTTCTAGTGGTCACCTAGGGCCTATTAGTAGCGAGTCTATTAAGTGTCTACCTTGTCAACTTGCTAAACAACCAACATTATCTTTTAATAAAAATGACTCTATTTATTTTGCACCTTTTGACTTGATTCATTCTGATGTATGGGGTCTTTCCCCAAATTCTACTATGGGTGGTTCTAAATATTTTGTTAGCTCTATTGATGATTATTCTGTTTTACTTGGCTATATCTCATGCGTGCTAGATTCGAATTACCAAAGCTTTTTTCCTTTGCTACTATGGTCAAAATTTAGTTTTCCAAAACCATAACAGTCTTTCGTGTTGATAATGCTAAGGTATATCTTGAGGCTACTCTTCAAAGCTTCCTTCACCAACAAAGCACCATTGTTCACTGATCTTGTCCAGAAACCTCTCAACAAAATGGTTGAGCCGAATGGAAACATCGTTATATATTGGATTTTGTTCGTGCTTTACTCATCTCATCTTCATTTCTAGAACGTTTTTGGGGAGAAGTTGCTCTCATTTCCATTTATACCATCAATTGGGTCCCTCGTTTGTCATTCATCACCAGTCTCCTTATGGACACCTCTATGGTACTTTTCTTAATTATAACATTTTCAGAGTATTTGGTTGTGTTTGTTTTGTCTTACTTCAACTATATGAGCATACTAAACTTGAAGCTCGTGAACGATTATGTTGCTTTCTTGGGCATGGCATTGAACATAAGGGGTATCATTATTGGGATCCCATTTTAAATCGTTTTCGGATATCTCTACATGTCATCTTTTAGGAACACGTCGTATTTTCTTCCTTGTCACCTTTTTATCACTCTACTACAGAAAATCTTTCATTCTTCATTGATCATTCTGTTAAGTTGTTTCCTACTAACATTGATGCAGGTACTTCTGGTGAGTCTTTTCCGGATGTCCCCACAACCTCTTCCTCAGAAACTACTCCCTCTATAGGTCCTGTTCCAGACCCTATTGAGCTCCTTCCATCATCTTATGAAATTCCAAAGTCTTTTTCTTCACTAGACCATACCTGGCGGCTTTCCACTCAAGTGAGAGAACCATTTGTTTGCCTTCATGATTTTCATTGTTTCTTTACACTTATTTGCTTACATGAGCCTCAGTATTTTTGTGAGGCCTAGTCTAAACCTTTGTGGCAGCAAGCAATGACTAAGGAATTGCAAGTCTTTGAGAAAACTTATACCGAGGATTTGGTTGATCTTTCGCTAGGAAAGGTAGCAGTAGGCTGCAAATCGATCTATAAGATTAAGACTCATTCTAATGGGTTTATTGAACCATACAAGGCTTGACCTGTTGCAAAAGGGTTCATTCTGGAATAATATATTAATTATGAGGATACGTTTGCTCTCGTTGTCTGCCTTACTACTGTTTGTAGCCTACTAGTAATTGTTGCAATCTGTAAATGGTATCTTTTTAAAATAGACGTCAAGAATGCCTTCTTTAATGGAGATTTGACCGAAGAAGAATACATGTAGCCTCCTTTTGGTCTTTCCCATTCTCCACACCAAGTTTACAAACTTCATCGTGCTTTATATGGCCTTAAGCATGCTCTTCACGCATGGTTTGCCAAGTTCAATAATATTATTAGTCATTTTGGGTTTACTTCCGACTTTCATGGCTCAACCCTATTCATCCGCAAATATGAGCGGGGGATTGTTCTATTTCTGCTCTATGTTGATGATATAATAATCATCAAGGACGATCTTTCTAGCATCTCTGATCTTAAATAGTTCCTTAACTAGCATTTTGAGATGAAGGATCTTGGTTCTCTCATCTATTTTCTCTGTCTTGAGGTTACCTCTGCTCCTAATGGGTATTATCTATCTCATGTCAAGTATGTCACTAACTTGTTATCCTATACTGATCTGATTGACAACAAGACTACTTTCACTCCTTTAGAGCTGAGTCTTCGTCTCACTCCATTAGATGGTACTCCTCTTCGTGATGCCACTCTTTATCGTCAACTCATTGGTAGTATTGTTTATCTCACTATTACTTGCCCTGATATTGCATATGTAGTTCATTTGGTCAGTCAGTTTATGTCTGCTCCATGCTCTACCCATTTTGTTTCTCTTTTTCATATACTCTGAGATGTCAAGGGCACCTTATTCTCTGGCCTTCAATTCTCTGCTCATTCATCCCTTATATTACATGCTTACTCTGATGCTGATTGGGCTGGTGATCTAACTTATCGTCACTCTGTTACTGGTTATTGATTCTTTCTTAGAGATTCTCTCATCTCTTTACGTAGTAAGAAGAAAATTGTTGCTACTTGATTTAGTACAGAGGCTGAATATCAAGCACTAGCCGATACTACAACTGAACTACTCTGGTTACGATGGTTACTTGAGGATGTGAGTGCTTCTCAATCCTATACCATTTCTCTACATTGTAACAATTGTAGTGTCATTCAAATTTTTTATAATGATATTTTTCATGAGCGCACCAAACATATTGAACTGGATTGTCATTTTGTCCGTCATCATTTACTTCATGGTATTCTACGATTAGTGTCTGTTACTTCTGTTGCTCAGACTATTGATATCTTCACCAAAACTCATCATCTTGGACGCTTTCGTGATATGATTTTCAAACTCAAGTTGGCTTCTGCCTTGCCCCCTTGAGTTTGCGCCGGTGGAGGGTGTTAACAATATATGTGTATAGTAGTTAGGGCTTAGTATATTGTGCATGTCGACTACGGTTTGTTCATTGCTTGTATAGCTCTAAGGTTTCCTATTCGTTTATTTCCTTTTCCTATTTCTTTCTTTTTCTCTTACCTTCCATTTGTATGTCTTTCCTCTCTTATATAAAAGAGGGCTTTCTCCCTTGTAATACACACAATACACATATACATTATATGTTTACATTCTTTCTTTCTCTTAATAATTAATAATAATGTCTCACTAGTTGGGATTATAGTTATCAAAATTATACCGAACAAATCGATTCAACTGTTTCAATCGACAACCGAACATTAAAATGGTTCAGTTTGATTAATTTATTATTTATGCTTAAGGGCCTGTTGGGTAATTCTCTTTCTGGGTCAGTTCAGTTCAAAACCACTTACCTAAAACTAGTCCACAACAAAACCAACACTAATAGGAATGGATTTCACTTAATGAATTGTTTGTCAAAAAAGGAAGATTAACCTAATTTTATTATGTAGTGTTGAAAAGTCTCATGCCATCACCACAAACTTCACCATAGTGCCTTCACTGATGAAACCAATACATAAGCATGAAGTTTTCATTACCCATCTTCTCCACCACAATGCCTTCACTGATGAAACCAATCAATAAACATGAAATTTTCATTGCCCATTTTCTTGGGAAGATCTGGTTTTTTCAAAAGTAAAAAATAAAAACCCTAAGCTATTAGATTTGGTTTCTCTAGGGATTCATTCTTTTTTAATAGTTCAGAAATAGAGAAAATCTTCTTGCATAATTGCATGAATCAAGCTTTCCCCATTCTCTCTTTTCATTATAACAATATTTGAAACACAACGCATACAAATATATATATATATATATGTACGTATATATAACATATTATATACGGGTCTAAGTATTTTGGTGAAGAGACAGTAATAAAATACTCACAAACATTTTGATTATTTTTTGAAAAGTGCATTCAAAGGCTAATAGTTAGAAGAAATATCAGAGATGCTCTATCCCATTGGAAGAAAATATTTTTGATGAGCCTTGTGTAAAGAAAAAAAGAGAGAAGACAATAGAAAGGATTGGAGAAGTCTAACTTTTGATTTTCTTTTTTTGAGTTGAAAGATATCATCTTCAAAGAAGTTGTACTCAAGTAGCACTAAGAGAAACCAATTTTGTTTCAAACCACCTCTAGGTTGTATCGACTATGGCCCCGCTTTTGCTCCTAATTGGACTGGTACAAAACCAGATATGTTTTAAAATTACCGTTACCAAACTAGATTCTATTTATTTGGACCGGAGTAATACAAACTAAAATTGATTCGTAGCATTCCCAAATAGCTCCTAAGAATCGAAAAAAAAAAACAATCGATTTGGTTAATTTTTTTAGAAAATCGATTGAACCAGCCAGTTTTTCATAAAACAAGTTGAACTACTTCTTTTGTCTTTTTAACAGCTACAACTTTTTTTTCTTCATAAAACCTCTTATGTTTGATGATTAAATGATAAAATTTGGAAAGAAATAAGATTTTATTCCATGTAGTTTTATTATATATACAAACATATGAAGTATATACATTACAATAATTTCAATAATTATGCTCATAATTTGTTATTTATCACTAGATAATAAAAATATTTTTTCTTATTATTTTGTTAATTCTTTGTATATTTATATGTTTTTAATATATTAATTATAAAATTTGAACCAACAATTGAATCAATGAACCATAAACCAACTATTGCCTAGATATTTATCCTAAAGAGGGGTGAATAGGGTATTTTTTAAATATTGACAACTTTTATATACTTTAAAAATAAATGCTAAATATGAAAAAGTATGTAAAAGAGGAGAGAGATAAAGAGAGAACAAATACAATGATTTTTATGGGGTTTGAAAAACTTCCTACGTCCTTAATCCGACCATCTCGACTTCAATTTTTTCACTATCTTGATTTCCTTGCAAGTAAAGGTCAAACTTTTACAATAAGTGTTCCTAACTATTTGTCTAGTAAAATATCCACTTTTTCCTCACAAGGGTATCGCATACCCACAAAACTCACTGCAATAAGGAGATACCAAGAGTTTATCAAAGAATACTCTCTTTTAGAATTGAATGGTACAATAAAAGTTCACCCTCTAATGATTGATCAATAAATGTTTATGTATTTAAAAGTTGAGAGAATTTTGAGATTTAGATCTAAAAATAAAGAGATCTCAAGTTACTTTTAATGATTTGACTATAAGAGTAAGTTTGTAAATGTAAAGGATAGCAATAAATGCTTCCAATAACCTCTATTTATAAGCCTTTGAAGAATATAGTCGTTTGATTCAAAAACTAGTCGTTCCCCACTTTATGATTTATTTAAAATTTGAATTTAAAAGTGCCAAATTGACAAAATCAATCGAATGAGTTCATCTTTTAGTTAATTGAATTATAATTTAGTTGACTGAAGATATCAACTGATTTGTCTAGAAGGTAGAGGTTGATCTATGTTCAAAGACATTTAGTCAACTGAATTTTGGGTTTAGTCGACTGAATCTTTCAATGTGAATATGTACACAAAATGCGTTATATGATTTAGTAAACTGAATGTTCAATTTGGTTGACTAAATTGGGTAGTGTGTTAAGGCCTTGTGAACAAATAAATATTCAGTCTACTAAGTCTTAGGTCTAGTCAATTAAATATAATAGAGACAAAATATGCATGTTTTATTGATGCTGCACTTTTCAGCTCGCAATAAGTATGGACTCCGTGACCTGTAGAACACTCAGAAAGATGATCAGAGGACCACTGGATTGGCTCCGACGGTAGCCGCTCCGATGCTTAAGTAAGTAAAAGAATTGAAAGACTGTATTGAAAGCCAAAGAATGAGCATAAGGAATAAGGCATACCTCTAGGGTTTAATTTATAAGTCGTGACTTTCCTAAGTTGATTAGGATTCGACGTCATGGATATAGGGATTTGATCATCGGAGATTGCAGTTACCTTGTGGAGCATTGCATAGAGATAACCATAGAAGGTAGTTCCCTTGTTGAAGACTGTTTCCTTGTTTGAAGACTGTCTCCTTGTCGAAGACTGTTTCTTTATTCCCTGCTCGGCATCCGCTAAGGCGGTGACGAGGTCTGGAGTGTCGATCTGGACCCTGTGATAAGTTCTGAGACCCTTGTCCGGATATATATGCTCTGAAGGTATAAGTTCGGTCACTTCCGACCTTTTGTGCTGATGTGCCAAATGCTGATTGGCCTGCTCTTTTATGGTATATCAGTTACTCCCCCCCAAGTCCTAGTTTGATGCTAGCAAGCAACTAGGGCTGAGCCTTTTTTTGGAAAGTCATGTGTCCTGTCTGTCCGCCTTCCAAGGCAACTGTTGGGGCGCCATTTATTGCGCAGCCGGAGATTAGGTCTTTTCAAGGTCATTATTTGTACTGGCCGATAGTTGGGTTTCCCGAAATCATCATTGTTCCGAACCGTCATGGCGTTTGGGCTTGGTGGGTCCCTTCTGATACTGTGCTTATAAATACGGGGTAAGATTTTGAAATAACCTTTTCCTTGTCATTTTCACTGTGCTAGAAGATTTCATCCGCCATTGTTAGTCTGAGCGACCTTGAAGAATACTGACTTCTTGAGTTAGAACAGGTTCGACTGATTTTCCCTTTTCTCTTGCTTCTTTCTTCTTGAATCCGAGAATAATGTCTGCTTTTTCTGAATCCCCAGTTGTGAATGAGGGAGTGGGAAACGCTTCTGAGATGGCTGTTTCATCTTTTGTGGAAGATGTAGGTAACCCTGCTCCCGTAGATATTGGGGAGAGGCCTGTCGAACCTCCCCCTAGTCCTGGGGTTAGGATAGTCGATGCCTTTGAAGAGCCCCGAGACAGGGCTGGGGAGACCTCTGGTAGGTCTTCTCATAGAGAAGAGGGTGAGAGTGCTGTCACTCAGAGCCTTCTGGACGAGTGGAGGGCGAAATACAATTTTCCCCCGAACGTGACCTGCAGAGTGCCAGGCCCCATGGATCATCCCCAAAATGTTGAAGCCGGGGAGATTTGTGTTTACCCTGCCTGGTTCGAAATGGGCCTGAGACTCCCATTGCCGGATTTAGTCAGGTAATTCTTTTGTTGATATAAGCTCTGCCCTGCCGACCTGAACCTTAATAGCTGGCAGCAGCTTCTAGGGTTTGTGGTGTTGGGACACCTGAACAAAGTGGATGTGTCTCTGGACTCGATCCGTAGCAATATGGATCTAAAGTTCAAGCAGGCTGAAGGCCTTTTCTATATGTCCTTCGAGAAGGGGTTCCGACTCCTGTCCTCCGTTCCCACTTCCAATAAAACGTGGAAGAAGTGGTATTTCCTACTCCTGTCCTCCGTTCCCACTTCTAATAAAACGTGGAAGGTGAGGCTTATTTCCTTAGGTTTGCTTTAGCTTTGTTTATGCCTTTAGAAATGATAAACTGATATATCACTCCTTACTTCTTGTGCAGTCAGGAGTGCTTGGAAGAGGCCCAATTTTACTAAAGCACTGCGAGATCAGTACCGAGTGCTGCTTTCAACTTCTAACCGGGCTCATTCTGTCATTGTGACTTCGGAGAACTTGATGGCTGCCCGTTCTGCCGAGCTTAAGAAGAGGCTGACGACGAAGTGGGCTGTGCCGAAGGCCCCAGTGGTGGGGGAGTCTTCTTCCCGGGCTGAGCCTGATGCCCCCCTTGAAGTGAAAATGAGGAGGTTGATTTCTGGCTCTCCCAAGCCTGCCCCTGCCGAGGCTGAGAAGGAGGCCGAACCTGCCGTCCCTGTTTCAGCTGCCCCTCTTGCCCCTTCTGGTTCGAGCAGGAGGACTAGGAAGGGGAAAGCACCTGCTGCACCGTCCAAGCCGTTTAATGAGCCGGACTATCAGATTGCCAAGAGGGCATTTGATCAAATATGGGCTCATGGCCCACACCGATACAGAGGGGATGACCCTTCCAAGCTTATGACTGAGATGATGAATCTCCAGATGAAGGTAACTTCTGAAGCTTTTTCTTGACTTTTCTGTTTGTCTATTCGTTCAATCTAAACTGTCTGTCTTGCTTTGCGCAAAGCATGCATAGCTTGGCTGCTCTGATGGTGACCCCCATGGGCCTTGAGGAGGCCGAGAAGTTGAGGGCTGAAGTGGAAGAGATGAGGATGGAGCTTGGGACAGCTCGATCCAAGATTCAGAGCACTGAGGAAGATCTGAAGGAAGCTACCACCAACCTTACCGTGGCAGAGTCTGAGAGGGACATATATGCTCAGAAGGTTGAGGGGCTTCAGGCGGAGTTGGTTAACCTCTGAAGTTCCTTTGATCAGAAGGTTCAGGAGGCAGTTGATCATGCCAGGGCTGAGACTGAGATGGTATTGAAAGATGAAGTTGAACAGATGGGTGATGACCTGATCCGGTTCGGTTTTGAAAGCTTCCGAACTAGATTCCAGATTCAGTTCCCAGGTTTTGACGTTTCATCAATCGTTCCCCCTGAGCCTACCTCATCTCGTCCTGATCCGGACAAGACGGCTGGGGCTACTGCCCTTAACTTGGAAGAGGACGTAGGCCCTTCTGGGAAGTCTTGAGGCTTTATGGGTTTTTATTTTGCTACTTCTTTTTGATGTAATGAATGTATTCTTCCGATCAATAAAATTGACTTTTCTTCAGATTCTGCTTGTGTTCTTTCCTCCTGTGCAATTTTGTCATAAGTGTGGCTACTCTGAGCCTTTTGTATGTTAGATCAACTGTCCAGCAATCAGTAATTGCTTTCCGAACTTCGATACTTGTCACTGAATAGTGAATGTAGATTAACTTCAACTGCCTTATTATAATAAGACAGGAAAGTAAATATAACCAGATAGACAGAGTCTGATAGAGTGGGAGTAGACTTCTGTAGGGCTTTGAGATAAACTGCTCTGAATCAAGAGCTTGTGAAGATAACTAGGCGGCTTGTGCTTGTAGTTATGATGCTCGGTATACTGTGTTTGAGTACTCAGGATTGGGATATATCCGAGCTGTTTGGCCTTTGTCATATGACTGGCCTGTCATTAAATAGTTAAGACTGGAAGATCGGAATCTTGAATAGGGGGTCTGTACACTTAGGCTTTGTCTCATTCTCTATTAATTCGGGAGCTTCAGTGCTGGCCTGTGGTCTCTGTTTAGAGAGCTCTGTACCCTGTCTCTTGGTATATTGAAGAGGCATATTTAATGTACCGCTTATTTATTCGATTGCCGTTTGGGATTTCGAGGCCAATCTCTTTTTCACCGTTGCGACGGTTTAGTTGGGTGGCTTTTGGACTTCAAGGGTCTATATATATAGAAGCGAGGGCATTCGGTTGCGTTCACCCCTTTTATTCTCGAACTGTTTCCTCGTAGGAGAGATTTTATATGCTGCCGGAGTTTTGCCACTGTGGCCGAGAGTTTATATGGATGATTCTCTGTCTGAGTTAGGAATGATTGAACTGTGGCCGAGAGTTAACCTTCCCCCTTTTTCAGTCTCCAAGGAAGGATTAAAGGAAGCACAAGTCTTCTTGTTTCCTCTGGCCTCCGGTCGAGATTCCTCCGATTGGTGGTGTTTCCTCCCTGATTCAACCGAGGCTTGGAGCGCCGGTGATGAAGACGCAAGTGGGGTGCCTCCTCTTCTTCATGTTTCGTCAGAGACCCCTGTTTCCACCGGTTGGGGTGTAACAACTGACGTGAGGGAGACGAATGGCGGTCCCTTGAGACCCAGAGCCCTCATCCTCCGTTGGTCGCGAGACCAGTGATAGTGATGATGAAATGGCCTGGGTGCTTCTTGATGCGGATTGGGGTTCAGGGTTCATTCCTTTCAAACGGAGCCGGTGACGGCAGTAATGGAAGTTTTGGATCCTGTGCCCTTTTATCATCCCATGAAGAAAAGCCAATATGTTTGAGAATTGTAACTTCTGTAATAGCTTTTGTAATAGCTTCTGTAGTAGCTTCTGTAATAGCTTCTGTAGTAGCTTCTGTAATGATGTCTTTGTATTGATGTAAATCTTCTGATTTATTAATAAAATTGAGTCTCTTTTTCTCAGATCTGATGTCCTCTGTATTCAAATGTGCCTTTCTATAGTTAAAACACTTTCTCATGCACTTCTGACATATGAGTGTCTTCAGAATGGATCAAAGAAACTTAGAAGAATGAGTGAATTAAAGTACTTCACTTCTGATCGGTACCATAATACTTGTTGCTTGTTTGTCAGATAAGCCAAATAATATAAATATCAGATTTGAGGTGTTCCGATCTAGGAAACTTTAGTTTGCAAATGCCCGGAACTTCTGTCTTTGGATGGACTGGATCATAAAGTTTGCTAATTGAAGACGGACCAGGCTTGAAAGGCCTGTGCATTAGGGTAGTCCAGGCTCTGGAGGCCTGCGTACTTAGAAAAATGGACCAAGTATTTAAGACCTGCATATTATAGACCAGGCTCTGGAGGCCTGTGCATTAATAGATGGACCAAGTACGAAGACTTGTACATTTATGGACCAGGCTCTGGAGGCCTGTGCATTAATAGATGGACCAAGTACGAAGACTTGTACATTTATAGACCAGGCTCTGGAGGCCTGTGCATTAGTAGATGGACCAAGTGCTGAGACTTGTACATTTATGGACCAGGCTCTGAGGTCTGTGCATTAATAGATGGACCGAAGACTTGGTCCATCTATTAATGCACAGGCCTCCAGAGCCTGGTCCATAAATGTACAAGTCTTCGTACTTGGTCCATCTATTAATGCACAGGCCTCCAGAGCCTGGTCCATAAATGTACAAGTCTTAGCACTTGGTCCATCTATTAATGCACAGGCCTCCAGAGCCTGATCCATAAGTGTACAAGTCTCAGCACTTGGTCCATCTATTAATGTACAGGCCTCCAGAGCCTGGTCCATAAATGTACAAGTCTCAGCACTTGGTCCATCTATTAATGCGCAGGCCTCCAGAGCCTGGTCCATCTATTAATGCACTTGGTCCATCTATTAATGTGCATTAATAGATGAACATTTTATGGAAGTAAAAGAAAACCTCTCTACTGATAATACTTCCGCAAGTGTTCCACGTTCCATGGCCTAGGAACAGGTTTCCCAGTCATGTCTTCTAGCCAGTAGGTGGTAGGCCGAACAACTTTTGTCACTTTGTAGGGGCCTTCCCAGTTTGGTGACAACTTTCCCATGGTGGGATCCTTGGTGTTTTGAAAGACTCTTCTTAAGACGAAGTCTCCAACTTGAAAGCTGACTGTCTTGAGTCCTACCTTGGATTTGTTGACCATTCTTTGTTGATAGGCTTCCATCCTGATGCTGGCCTGATCCCTTCTCTCTTCGACCAAATCCAAGTTTTCCATCAGCTGCTGATCATTAGATTCTTACTCAAAGGCCTCAGTCCTCAGGGTTGGCATACCGATCTCAACTGGAATTACTGTTTCTGTTCCATAGGCTAGTGAGAAGGAAGTTTCTAAGGTGGGAGTTCTTCTGGTTGTTCTGTAGGCCCAAAGAACCCCAGGGAGTTCTTCTGCCCACTTTCCTTTGGCTTGTTCCAACCTCTTCTTTAACCCGTCAAGGATTGTTCGGTTGGTGACCTCTGCTTGCCCATTTGCTTGTGGATGGCCTGGAGAGGCAAAGTGTTGCCTGATGTTGAGATTTTCGCAGAATGCCTTGAAGTCTTTACCAGTGAATTGTGTCCCATTGTCCGAGATAATTACACGTGGTATGCCGAATCTGCACACAATGTTTTTCCAGGTGAAGCTCTCAACTTCCTTTTCTGTGATATGTGTTAAAGGCTCGGCTTCGGCCCATTTAGAGAAGTAGTCAATGGCCACCAAGAGATATTTCCTGTTCGGAGGGGCCCTTGGTAATGGACCCATGATGTCCATCCCCCACTGAGCAAAAGGCCAAGGGCTAGGAATCGGGATAAGCTCATGATGAGGCTAATGTTGGTACGGGGCAAATCTCTGGCATTTGTCGCACTTCCGAACATATTCTTTTGCCTGTTTCAGCATGCCGGGCCAGTAGTAACCCTGTGATAGAGCTTGGTGGGCTATAGTTCTGCCCCTATTATGATTCCCGCAGATTCCCTCATGTATTTCAGCCAAGACATATTGTGACTCGTCTGGAGCCAAGCATTTTAACAGAGGTTGAGAATACGACCTTTTGTAAAGCTTATTGTTCAGGATCAGGTACCGAGCCGCTCTGATTCGGATTCTCCTGGCTTTGTTTTTATCCTCTGGGAAGAGCCCAGATCTTAGGTATTGGAGGATTGGAGTCATCCAATTCTGGGCCTATTCATCAATTTGAGCAACTTGGGCTTCCTCAATACTGGGTCCTGGCTGAAAGGAGATTTTTACTGTGGAGTTTGCTTCAGACTTGAGGCGTGAGGCCATGTTAGCCAGAGCATCTGCTCTGCAATTCTGGCTTCTCTCAATCTTCTGGATAGTAAATGTCTGGAAGGAATGCTTCAAGTGGTTTACCAGTTTGGAGTACCGGAGCATCCTGTCATCTTTAATGGCAAATTCTCCCAAGACCTGGCTCACTACCAGTTGGGAATCAGAGAAGACGTCGAGGTTCTGAGCCTCGCATTCCAAGGCAAGCTTCATGCCTAAGATTAGGGCTTCATATTCGGCTTCATTATTAGAAGCTTTGAATCCCAAGCTGACTGCTTTTTCTGACATGAGCCCATCAGGGGATAGTAGTACCAGGCCTACCCCTGATCCTTGATCGGTTGACGATCCATCAATGTACAGCAGCCAGGTTCCCGAAGTTTCGGTGACTTGTGCTTTGTTCCGAAGTGCCGGGGTGAACTCGGCTACGAAATCAGCTAAGGCCTGCCCTTTGATGGAGTTTCGGGGTACATATGATATGTCGAACTCCCCTAGCTCCACAGACCACTTTACTAATCTTTTCGATACCTCAGGTTTCCTCAGTATTGACTTCAGAGGATAGGCAGTTGGGATCTCGATTGGATGGGCCTGGAAATAAGGTCGAAGTTTCCGAGCTGATATGACCAAGGCGTAGGCCAGTTTTTCTACTTCTGGCTATCTTTTTTCCGTGTTAAGTAGCGCCTTACTGACGTAGAATATAGGCCTCTGCACTCCTCTGTCCTGTCTGATCAGTGCGGAGCTGACCGCGTTTTCGGAGACTACAAGGTACAGGAATAGCTTTTCTCCCTGTATTGGTTTTGACAGGAGCTCTGGAGAGGCTAGATACTCCTTTAGTTCTTGAAAGGATTTCTCGCATTCTTCCGTCCACTGCAGAGTTTTGCTGCCCTTCAGAGCTTTGAAAAAAGGTAGGCAGCGATCAGTGGATTTGGATATAAATTTGCTCAGGGCCGCAATCCTGCCATTCAGCGCCTGAATTTTCTTTCTGGTTTTTGGCGACCTTAGCCCAATCAGGGCTTGGATCTGAGTGGGGTCTGCTTCGATACCCCTTTGAGAAACAATGTATCCCAAGAATTTTCCCTTCGTAACTCCGAAGGTACATTTCGAGGGGTTGAGCTTCATCTTGTGCTGTCTGAGGATATCGAAGGTCTAGGCTAAGTGCTGGAGGTGGCTGCCTTTCTGAAGACTCTTTACCAGCATATCGTCGATGTATACCTCCATGATGCTGCCGAGCAGTGGGCCGAACATCTTGTTCACCAACCGCTGATAAGTGGCTCCAGCATTCTTCAAACTGAAAGGCATCACTCTGTAGCAGTAGAGTCCTCTTTCGGTAATGAAGGCAATCTTCTCTTGATCTAGAGGGTACATCTGGATCTGGTTGTATCTAGAGTAGGCATCCATGAAACTCATGAGCTCATGCCCCGCAGTGGCGTCAACCAGTTGGCCTGTTCTTGGCAGTGGAAAGCTGTCCTTGGGGCATGCTTTGTTGAGGTCTGTATAATCAACGCAGACTCTCCACTTGCCGTTTTTCTTCTTGACCAGCACGGTGTTGGCTAGCCACTCGGGATAGAATACTTCCCGTATCATGCTGGCGTCCAGCAGCCTTTGGACTTCTTCGTTTATAATCCGATGCCGTTCAAGAGCAATCGGCCTTCTCTTCTGTCTGACTGGAGGGTGATCCGGATCCACCATCAGTTTGTGAGTTATAAGATTAGGATCTATTCCCTCCATGTCTCTGGTCTCCCAAGCAAAGATAGAGAGGTTGTCTTTCAAGAACCTGACTATCTCTTCCTGCTCGACGTGTGTTAGGTCTGGGCCGATGTACAAGTAACGCCCCTCTACTTCTGAACTGACCAGTACTTTAATGGGCTCGCCAACATGTTTGGCTCGGCTGTCACGTCCCCTTGGGCTCAAGGGTTCTTCAATGCCGGATGGGCAATCTTCCACCTCGGGAGAGTGAGTGAATACCAGATCTGCACAATCCCGAGTGTGCTGTAATTGCTATTTAGGAGCCTTTTCTTTGAGGGCAATAGCGTGGCACTCCCGGGAGGTTGGTTGACACCCTCTGACAGAGTGAACGCTCTGGTTGTGGACGTACTTCAAACACTGATGGAAGGTCGAAGTGACTGCCCCAATCTGACGCAACCAGGGTCTCCCGATTATGACATTGTAGGGAGACTTCATGTTTAACACCATGTACTCCGAGATGGTGGTCTTCTACCCTTCACCCTCTCCTACAGTGGTAGGAAGGTCGACTCTCCCCAATGGGGTGCTGAGGTTGCCGTCAAAAGCTGCCATCACGGCAGTGGTGGGCTTGACGTTGTCATGGTCTATCCCCATTTGTTTGAGCGGGTTATAGAACAATATGTTGACGGAGCTGCCAGTATCGACCAGGACTCTCCTGGTCTCGAAGTTGGCGATTCTGAGGGTGATAACAAGGGCATCACTGTGAGGGCAGTGTACCCCTGCTAGATCTTGCTCGGTGAATTGGATCTTCGGTGCTGGTTTGAGCCTCTTTTCGACGTTGGAGATCTGTAATACGTTCGGGGCGGCTCTGGCTTCCCGAGCGTATCTTTTTCTTGCCCTATTGGACATTCCTATGACAGGGGAGTCAGCATGGAGGACGTAGATGACGTGGTTGTTCTGCCTCTGAGGCTCATTTCGTCCCTCCCTCTGCTCCTGCCTCTGTTCGGGCCTCTGGTCTGGCCGCTGTTGAGGCTTGTCTTATTGGGGGTTCTGCCTTCCGTCCTGCTTGACGAACTCCCGAAGACGCCCCTTCTTTATGAGCTGCTCTATCTCATATCGGAGGGTCCTGCATGTGTTAGTTGTATGTCCATGATCTTTATGGAAATTACAATACTTACTTTGGTCCCGCAGACTAGGATCTCCTTTGATTGGTTCCGGCCACCTTAGGTTCTCCCGATCTCGGATCTACCGGAGTACCTGGATCGGTGTAGTGTTCAAAGGAGTGAAGTTGGTGAACTCCCTTGGTCCAGAGTTGTACACAGCTCTGGGTGCTGTTCTTTTCTCTAGGCTCCTGGCCCTCTTTTTGTTGGAGTCTTTTCTGTGATCCTCCTTCTTGTAGTCCTCCCGCTTTGGATTGTCCCTCTGGGTCTGATTTCTGCCCTTCTGGGACGTGCGGTTGGCTTCTTCCAGGTTGATGTATTTTCTGGCCCGATCCATCAATGCCGCCATATCAGCTGGAGGGCTTTTCATCAAGGAGTCTCTGAACCCACCTTGGGCAAGCCCAGCAGTTAAGGCTGCTACAAGGAACTTTGGGCTGCAGTCAGTGATCTCAATGAGTTCGGTATTGAAGCGCGCAATGTAGGCGCGGAGGGATTCCTCCCTGGTCTGCTTGACGTTCAGCAGGAATTCTGGCCCCCTTTTGAGCCTCCTGCTGGTCATAAACCTATCCAAGAACTGTCTACCGAGCTCATAGAAGCTGGTAACTGAGTTCGGATGGAGGTTGTGGAACCACTTCAGAGCAGTTCCCTTCAAGCTGGTGATGAACGTTCGGCACATGAAGGCATCAGGGGCTCCGTGAAGGGCCATCGTATGCTGGTAATGAGAGAGATGATCTCCTGGATCTCCAGATCCATCATACAGGGTGAACTTGGGCACCATGAACTTTTTGGGCCTCTCTTCTGACATGATGGCATGAGTGAATGGGGTGGCTAGCCTTCCAAGCAGCCTGGCCAGTTCGTCTTGCTCTGGAGGGTTCTGAGGTCCTCTCAAGGTAATTGTCCGGTCCATCGACTCGACAATTTCCTCTACCCTCCGCGGGTCTCTGAGTCTGACATCTTGTGAACCCTGCTTGACAGCCTCGGCTTCAGGGTAGTAGGGTCGATTACGCCCTTCGGATGGAGGAGGATTCCAAACCGGAGGGATTGGTGCTGCATGATGAGGCTCCTACGGTGCCGGGTGTGCTCCCGAGGCCCTTGGAGTTGGGGCTCGAGTAGTGCTCCGATAATGGACGTCGGGGACGAAGGCGGATGTTCCCCAGCCAGGGACTGTTGATGGCTGCGGATCTCAGCCAGCGCGAGCAACGCCTGAGGGGTGCCCAGACTGGTTGGTTGGAGCCTGCGCATGAAGTTCTTCGTTTTCTGTGGCAACAGGAGGTTGCGTTCCTGCAACGAAGTTGACCGGCGGGCTAGGAGAACTCGCCGCTTGGTTTTGCGTAAGTGTTGCCAGTGTTCTAGTGATGGCAAGAAACTGCTCCTACACTAGTTCATTGTATCGTTTTATTACTTCGATCTCTTGTCGCATAGGATTGGCCGCTGGCCCCCTTGTGCGAGGAGCAGGCGGCTGACGTTGAGCGTTTTGCGAATTCTGAGTATTCTGTCGTGGCCGGAGATTTGGTGCCATGGTTTTCCGGTGAGGAAAGAGTTGAGTTTATGAATAGAGCACTTGGAGATTAGTCGTTCCCACAAACGGCGCCAAATTGATGCTGCACTTTTCGGCTCGCAATAAAGTGCAGCTCGCAATAAGTATGGACTCCGTGACCTGTAGAATACTCAGAAAGATGATCAGAATACCACCGGATTGGCTCCGACGGTAGCCGCTCCGATGCTTAAGTAAGTAAAAGAATTGAAAGACTGTATTGAAAGCCAAAGAATGAGCATAAGGAATAAGGCATACCTCTAGGGTTTAATTTATAAGCCGTGGCTTTCCTAAGTTGATTAGGATTCGACGCGATGGATATAGGGATTTGATCATCGGAGATTGAAGTTACCTTGTGAAGCATTGCATAGAGATAACCATAGAAGGTAGTTCCTTTGTTGAAGACTGTTTCCTTGTTTGAAGACTGTCTCCTTGTTGAAGACTGTTTCTTTATTCCCTGCTCGGCATCCGCTAAGGCGGTGACGAGGTCTGGAGTGTCGATCTGGACCCTGTGATAAGTTCTGAGACCCTTGTCCGGATATATATGCTCTGAAGGTATAAGTTCGGTCACTTCCGACCTTTTGTGCTGATGTGTCAAATGCTGATTGGCCTGCTCTTTTATGGTATATCATTTATTAATATAATTTAGTCAATTGAATTGACAACTTAGTCGACTGAATTTGATAGTCTTGCACCATTACCTATTTTGTTCAGTATTTTTTTTTTCCAAATAAATTAATTTTTTAAAGCTTAGGTCTTAACAATATTATGCCCTTGACAAATCAATTTTTTGATTGCTTTTAGTTGATCACTTAAATATTTTAAACATTATATTTTGATTAATCAATCCTAGTTCACTCAAAAATCCAAAATAAAAGAAAACAAAGTCTTCACTTGATTTTTTGGGTTTGATTATTTTCATTTGACTTCACGTTTCATCTTGTGATAATATTTCCATGATAAATTATAGAGGTAAATGAGAACAAGTAAAAGTACAGAAGGTATTCATATAATTTTCACCTTGTTTTTTGCTTTTCTGTGTTTGTTGCGAGTCTCTCCCTTTTGTGTCTAGTTTTATGTATCCTTTTGACCATAAGAGAAGGGGGGAGGGGGTTGACAACGGCAGAAGTTATTGAGGATCTGCTTGAGAGATAACACCAAGAAAAATTTCTAATTGAAATTAAGATTCAAACTTGTAGTTTTAACAATCGGAGGTCGGTTTTCTTTCTTTTCTTTTTTTGGGGGGGGAGGGGGGTGTGGTTTGGCTCTAAACATGGTTACCATTTAATTTGTTTTCAATATGGTGCATAAAGTTGAGTTGTTTGTGGGGATTCTTCTGTTTCCAACATGATAAGCTTGATTTTCATGATGTCTGTGTGTGTGTGTGTGAGAGAGAGAGAGAGAGGATAGTGCTAGGACATTTTATTAATTATACTTTTATTAATTAGGCTGTAATGAATTTGAGAGAATTAATTGGCAATTTTAGTTGTTGAGCTTGATTGTCTTGATAGTAATGCAAGGTCAGATCATCCCTTAAGGTGACAATTGCATCCCAACCAATTCTACCTTCATTGAGGTTGGAGGATTTATGGTCAGTAAAAGGGAAACATATTGAAATAAGGTAATTAAAATATTTTTTTTACACGATAAATCAGCATTTAAGTTACATGTCATATTATCATTGTACTTAAAAAAAAAGTAACTATAATTTTCTTCTAAATTTTCAAGAGCAGGAAGTACTAGGATATATATATATATATACACACACTTTCTTTTGTGCCTAAAAATTAATTAGAAAAACTATCCATTTCTTTGGGCCAAAAAGAAGTTCTTCTCCCCATTTAAAGAAGTGTAAGTTTGTATCAACATAGCTATCACATATTGTGCCCATACATCATGCCAATTGGTTATCTCCTTTGTGGGCCATAGCTTCATTCTTACACCACTCATATATGATGATACATTCATCTAATTAAATTTTCTTAAACACTTTCTTTTCACTCAACCTTTTTCATCTATATATATATATATGTATGTATGCTTCTCATTTAACTTGACAATACATGTTATTAAAAATTCTAAATGGTGGGAAAAAAAATCATTTAACAATTCCAAGCAATTTGAAAGCCAGTTTTTGGTGATGATGCTAAAAGGTAGAAGTAAGCTCAGCCGCGAATTCAAAAACTATTGTTAGAGGGCCCAAGTATAGATATACTCTCTAAAAATTTAGGAAGAATTATGGTGATGTGACTGTACCACTGTCACTCGAGCAAAAAGTATGACAATTTGAACGTTGGATTAATGAGAATTATGGAAAATTGTCTATGAAGAAAGTCAAGAAAGATACCCTTTTAATTAACAGTACCACCCACTAAATTCATATTATATTTCAATACGACAGAAGGAAATGTGATTACAATCTTAATAATATATAAGTCAGTGACTAATCAACTTCCATGAACATTTCCTTTGGAAAATGGGCCCCAGAGAGAGAGAGAGAGAGAGAGGGAGAGAGCGCTGTCTCTAGTTCCGATTTTAATGTTCCCACAAGTGAACGTTTGGATAGCTGGTATTGAGTCCCAATCATTCCCCTGCGGCTCTCACATCAAACACTAACAATTAAATATTTTTTTTTTAAAAAATAAAGAATAAATAAATAACTAAATATATGGACAAAAGAGCTGTCATTTTGGGTTGTCAAATGTCCTGAATAGCCCTCTCTACCATTTTAATTTACACATTTGTCACTGATTCTGGTTTATGAATTTGATTATTTTTACTTTGGTACAACCACTGGAATTGCCAGTAACTTTTTTAATGTGGTCATTCATTAATTTATTCTCGTATAAAAAGTTTACATTAAATTATTTTAATTAAAATTAACAAAAATAATTTAAAATATAAATATATCAAAAAATTAATTCATTAATCGGATTAATTATATGAGTTTTTAACTCAATATAATTGTGAAATGTTACAATATTTTTTACTTTAATTAAGATGATATTTGGTGATTATAAATGGGTTCTCATATGACACTCATAAGCACTTAATTAACTTATTTTATTACTTTAAAGTATAAAACTGACCCACTCTTTTTTTTTTTGTAATTTTAGTAAGGTCAATTTAAGAAAAACAGTCTAAAATATTTATAGTACAATATATATATATAGATATATATTTTAAAAAAAAAAAAATCAAAGAGGCCAATTGACTCCATTGAAGTATATGTGGCCCCACCCACAAGTACAACCATTTCTAAGCACAGGAAACAAAAAAATAAAATACTTTTACTTTTTTCTTTCTTTCTCTATTTTGTTATTTAACATGAAGGAAGAGAATTTAAAAACAAAACAAAAGAGAACTGAACACAGAAAAATACCTATGCTTGCTTAGTCTTATGGTTGCTATTTTTGCGGTGAGCAATTTTAGAATTAATAACAGTTTAATTCAAGAACTATTAATCAAACATAATTACTTGTTAATGATAAGAATGTAAAATAAAAATTTTAATTTTTTTTTTGTTTAGTCTTGTGATTTATGTTTTTAATTATCAAAAAATAAAAAACGAAGGAACGAACGAATACATAAAAATAAGATAATCCTATCCTGAATATGGAAATTTATAGAACAGATAGTATGAAGGGGGGCTATTAAAAATGAGGATAAACAAATCTTCAATTAATTGTGCAATTAGCATTTTGTAGCATATACTAATTGGACATTTTGTAGCAATTATGTAATGGGGACATTTTGGTCATCATGTTAAATTTGGTGAGCAAAGAACATGGATTGCCAAGAATTTAATAAATTATATAAACAACCTTATTAGGTGTATCTTACTTTATATATCAACTGTCTATTGCCATTATAAAGAAATGTATATTTTCTGTCAAGTGCCAACTAAGAGAGAGAGAGAGCAGTACACTTCAAGTCAGCTTGGTTTCTTCATTTGGCTTGGCTCAGATCCAAACAGTCAATTTACATTGCTTTTCCTGAGGGAAAAGCGAAGTGTGAGAAAATTCAATGCGACCGTCGCAAATAAAGAATTAAAGAGTAATATTAAGTTTAGATCAATGTTCTCGTAATCGGGCCGTTAATCGAACTGAAAAAATGATCGGATTACGTGTTATCAGTTCAATTATTGGGTCAACCGAAATCAAACTGTGATGTCATAATTATGTAATTAATAAATTTAATAATACATATTATTAATATTTTAAATTTAAAAAATTATATAAAAATTACTAAAAATTATATAAAAAAATTTATAAAATATAAATTTTCTTAATATGTAAAACTTCAAGAAAAAAATGAAAAAAGTATAATAGACATATTTTATTACAATATTGAAAGTTAAAACTTCATTATTATTCTTTCATAATCGCAAAGACCATAACAAAAATCAATTTAATATCCAATCCAAGTATAGTCTAATAATTTAGTCTTCAACTACATGAAAAAAAAATATAAACACTAATAATCATGTATAAAATAAAATAAAATACCACATGATACAAATATATAATACTAGATTTTCAAACTTCAAGGGTTTAAAATTTTAAATACAATCCAAAATAAATTTAGCCAAATACCAATTCAACTTAGCCAAAATTCAGCTAAAAAATTGCATGAAATTTGAGATTTAAAAAAAAAAAAAATCAGCCATGAACCGGTACCGGGTCAACCGGTTCACTGGTAGAACCGTCCGGTTTTACTGGTTTTCACTTTTTAGAATGGTTTTAAGCTTCAAACGGTTTACTAGGCTAACCCGGACCGGACTGGGGACCGGTCGACGGTTCAACCGGTTGAACCGGCCGGTCCGGTCCTGTTTTTAGAACATTGGTTTACATAGTGATATAAATATAATTTTTTTAAAAAAAATTTCAAAATTTTGTAATTAATTTTTTAAAAACTGTAAAAATATATTTTGATATAATAATCTAAATTAAAATTAATACATTCTCAAACACGTATTCCGTATTTTAAAATTTAAAATCTACGTTTGAAAACCTAACCAAACAAACCCTAAGAGTTTATTCGATGGGCCGGCTGACTCTTAAAATCATCAGCCGATCCAACTATTTTAGAAACATTGTTTGAAGCAATTTTAACATTTGACCAAATTCGCCAAATTTATGCATAATAACAATAATCAGATGGGAAATTTTTTTACTGAATTATGAATATGACCTTTTCATAGTTTTATTGAACATTCTGAACTTTTGGTAAATTTTTTTAAATACAAATTAATTATAAAATGAAATTCAACCCATCTAGTTTGAATTTGAATTTTACCAAATTTACATGAATTGTTGAAATTTTGAAAAATATGACTGCAAATAATGTAATATGAATGTCTGTTGTCATCGTTAAAACTAGCAAGTTGTTTGAATATTTTGAACCTACTTTGTCTCTAAGTACAATTTTATACTCTTTTTAAAGTGTTAAGATTTCAGTATCAAGTGCATTTGAGTTGTTTATAGATTACGAGGAAAGTAATTATAAATAATCAATTAGATAAAAGTGAATACCATTCAACCAATTTGATATTAAATATATATAATTTTTAAGTAGTTATGGTATCAAAAGTGAACGTTAGGTATTTGAATATATAATTTGAAAGTAACTAGATATTTAATAAAATCAATTAAAAGTTATTATAAAATATGAATTTTTTTTTATAATATATATCACATTATATATTATAAATAAATTAATATTTAACGATGTAATTATATAAAAATATAAAATATAAAAATCTAATATATATATATATATATATATAAGATATTTGGAAAATTTTGAAAAATATGTTAAGATACATCAGTGTATAAGTAAAAGACTAGGAATAAAATGGACAGACATGTTTTATTACCCAACATACAATTGTGGCCAAAAACATAGTTTTCATTCCGCTATTCTGAGTTGCTTCTCAATTATCCATTTACACTAACAAAAATATTTTTAAATGATAAAAGAATTTGAAAAAAATATTAAAATAGTCTTTCAAATAAAATTTTCAAACCAAAAAAATTTACGATAAATTTTTTATACCTAAAAGACCCAAAAAATAAACTTTTATTACAAAAAAAAGTCTAATTATAAACTTACATTTTAATATCGTTAAAAAATATTAGTGATTAGACAAAAATAATATTCAAGATACATTTAAAAAAAATACTAAATAGTTCATAGAACAAATTATTCAATAAAAAAAAAAAAACATAGCATTTTTTATTTATTTAGAAGGATTAAAAAATAAATTTTTAATTTATAAAATGTAATGACTTTTTTGAATTGAAAATGTTATTTTATATATTTTTTAATATTTTTTTTCTAAAATGTATCTTGAAGGTTATTTTAGTTTAATCAATAATATTTTTTAACAGGTATTAAGATAGAAGTTGACAATGAATTTTTTTTTTTATATTAAATGTTTATTTTTTGAATTTTTTAGATATACAAAATATATTATAAACTTTTTAAATTCAAAAATTTATTTATTTGGAGTGCAATTGCCTATGTAGGAGTGGAAATAGCTATAAGCTTAATATATTATATTAAGTTTTCTTAAAGTCACTGTCCTAATTAATATATTGATTATTGTCTTATAATAATACTTATTTTATATTTTTAATCTTTATAGAAAGTATTTGCAATTATATAATAATTATTTCTAATTTATATTATTCATCAATTGAATATATTTATAAATTAATTTTATATAATATGAGGTCAAACACATTCAATACTATCTAATAAATAATAAGGAACAAAAAAATACAATCATAAATTAGAATTCCTTCTAAATAATTTTTTCTAAATACTTATTTATCCTTCGTAACATCATAATTAATTTTAATATATATATATATATATATATATATATATTTGAACACGTAAAATTAATTCTCTAAAATCAATTTTCCAGTTTTGTCAGGCCACTAAATAACGCAAAAGTGTGTTGTTTAAAAAAATAATAAATTACACTGATATATTTTAATATTTCTGACAATTACAAATACATCTTCTAAAATTTATAAAATTATATTATCCTCCACTACCCCTTCTGACAAACTACGCATAAGTCTTTTCCTGTCCATTTTTTTTTTTCAAAATAATAAACTTCATTTCATTTTTTTTTACATTTTTTTCAATTATGACTAATTTTTTTAATTTTATGTAAAAAAAAGTTAAAATAAATAACTTATATTTTTATTTTTGATCAAGAATAGTTTTAATCAATATTTATATGAAATAAAAAAATTAAAAAAATGATTAAAATATTAAAATATAAAATAAATATTGTGAAGAAAATGACCTAATAAAAATAGAATAAAATAGTGTAATTTTAAAAATGTAAAATAAAAAAGGTATTTGTAATTATAAAAATAAGAGGTTAGTGTAATTCATTTAAGAAAAAACAAAAAAGCCCAGCAAAAGTGAGCCAGAGTAAGGTCTAATGGCTTGTTTGTCTTTAATAAAAAAATATCAATTAACACACAATAAAACAGCATTGTCTCAATAAGATAGACAAATTGCGAAGAAGTAGCTGTGATGGAAGAGAGTGTTTTCGGTCGGAGCCAAGCTGAAGCCGCTGTGAACTGTCGGTGGTCTTGTGATAGCTCACTCTCTTTCTCATCTCACACACAACTTCTCTCTCTCTCTCTCTCTGTCTCTCTCTACATCTCTTTTTATCTTCCTTTTCTTCATCCCTTTCCCTTCTCTTCTACGAAACTCATTAATGCATTGAAGATCTCCTCCATTCCAGTCTCTGCAAGGTGTGACAAACATCTCCCTTCCTTCCCTCCCTCTTTCTTTCTACTTTCTCTCTCTACATTAATTGAAGGCTGCATTGCCCGAGATTATTCGTTCTAGAGAATCTAGAGGTCCGAGTACTTCTCTGATTTTGTTAGATCTTATTGAATTTATTCACAAATTCGTGCATTTCTGTCTATATTTGTGTTTTTTTTTTTAGTACCTTAATGCTACAACATTTTCTGCTTATTATAATATTACTCCGAAGATTGTGCCTTTTATAGTGCAATTGTGCACTATCTTTTATGAACTCAATAGAATTTGAGTTTTTCTTTGTTGAAGGTACAATATTGATACGAGGACATGTCGATCTACTGTTTTGTTATGCAAATTTTGTCCGAATTCAGCTGAATCTCTTTGGAATTGCTTGGAGTTGATTTTGATTGTAGAAATCTGATTAAGACACCAATATCGAGCTCTTTGTCTGGCTTCAATAACGTTTGTTTACGTTTTAATACTTAAATTCACGTCGTCTCTGTAGATGATTAGGCAATTGAAGTGATTATAGTTCAACTGGTGTTGAGATTCTTGTTATTTTCGTAATTATGTTTTGATCCGTGACTCTTCTTTCCTGTTCTTTTAACAAATGAATTTGGTTTGTTTTGAAGTGATTTTAGTCAATTGGCGTGAGATTCCTGGCAATTTTGTAATTAGAATTTGATGTTCTCGCTTTCTCTAAATTTTCTTCATTTTGGATTTCCGTTGTTTTACAGGAGGCTTTTAGCTTTTGACTGTCTTCGAGGTAGATCTGAAGATCTTGAATCACAAGGAAGCTGGCGGCAACACTAGCTTGGAGGTTTGCTGCCAGCAATGGCAGCAGCCTTGCCACTAATGATGTGGTACGTCTCTGCATCTTCATTTAATTGTTAAATAATTTGTTTACTTTGTTTGAGACATGAATATGAGAATGGTTTTGCTAAATCCCAAATAAAGCATTGACTATATATAATCATTTTGATGTGTTAGAAGGCAAAAAAAAAAGCCAAAAAAATCTGGGAACTGGTGCAAATTTGTTTACATATTTGTGCATGTACATTCAGCTCATTAGATAAATTAGATGTTTATGCTTTGGTGTCCTTTTTAATTAATTGTTCATTGTTAAGGCAAATGAATGACCTTAGCCCAGCAGTTCTCTTATTTCTTAATCCACCCTTCTGCTGCTTGTTTTTTCATTACAAACCAAAAAATGTCATCTTCATCTAGGGAATATATCGTTGTTGACATATTTATCTTGAAATTTATTTTCAAAAGGCTTTCCTATTTTGGTTGCCACTTTATTCCCAACGACCTTTTGATTTCTCAGCATCATTGTATAACCTGTTGTATCATTTTCATTTAATTACACTTGTGCTTTTGTGTTTTCAATTTGAATATTTATTGTTGGTTAGTGTCCATTATCTGCTATATAAGTACATTGAAATCAATTTCTTTTTCCTATTTCTAGTGACTATTTGCAACCATCTCATTCTTTTAATAGCAGGAAAGAAATGGTGATGCCAGACCTCAAGATATGGAGCCTCAAACTCCCCATTCACTCATAAAGATGGGTTCAAGGTCAGTTCAATTTTTATTATGCAAATTCAAAGCTTAGTCTAGTGGGGTGTATATATATATATATATATTTTTTTTTTTTTGAGCCACTTAGTTTATTGCTACTAAAATAGGGATGATGTTAGCACTCTTTCTTATAATTTTCAGCTTAAATAAATATTAAATCTTTCTTTGAGCATGTATTGCTTTTTAGTTAAAAACTGCTTGCTCAATCCAGATGTCGACAGACAGTCAACACTGATCAAGGCCTCTCTTTGAAGAAAGCCCCTTTTACAATGCTATTTTTATGTATGTTTGTGCCCATACTAAGGATCTTAGGCCATATGTTTCCAGAAGTTTCTTTTTTTTTTTTCCCTCCAGGTGTGAGGTAAGGACCTACCATTTCTGCTTCTCATGTTATCATCTAAATGTAACTAAAGGATAATACATGCTCACTGAAGATTTATCCTGGCTTCTATTTTGTGAGGCATTTATACTATTTGGCACCCACCTTGCTGGATCCTGCATAATTAAGTGTCTTATCTCCTTCAAACTACAAAAATAGCCTGAACAATGAAAAAAAAAAGGATTTAAGAGGAATAAGACCGTATTTGGAGATTCCTACTAATATAAAGTTCCCTTTTTTTGTTTTTCACTTTAATGGGGTGTCTCATCTAAAAGAGACCACACTTATTGTATTTCAACCATTTGTACTTCTTTTTGAATGCTGATATTAAATATTGGATTGGATTGAACTCAACTTGTAAGAATCTCATCCCAAGTATTTTCCTTTGTCTAAAAATTCATTTTACCTCCATTTCTGCTCTATTTGGGGCTCATAGGTTGTCTTGTAGTTTGTTATTATCTCAACCTACATCCTCAGTGCCTTCAACTGAACCTCACTGTTAACTATTCCGTCAATTGGCCTTCACTTTTTCCTCTCTCCTGGAATTACTAATTTTATTAAAGAATTCTTTGAGCTTCTGTTTTATATACGCTTTAGGGGAGGCTTTTAGTTGTATATTGTTGCCCTAAATCACTTTGATGTTGTTGCAAAATTTAATAGATGACATTTACAGCTCAAATATCTTGCATTTCCAAATTGCCTGCAGGGAGCGTAGTAGTATGGAGGACCCTGATGGGACATTGGCAAGCGTTGCCCAATGCATTGAGCAGTTGCGGCAGAATTCCTCATCTGTGAAAGAAAAAGAGTATTGCTTGAGGCAGTTGCTGGACCTTATTGATACGCGTGAAAATGCTTTCAGTGCTGTTGGATCTCATTCTCAGGCAGTTCCAGTACTTGTTTCTCTTCTTCGATCCGGATCACTTGGGGTGAAGATCCAGGCTGCTACTGTTTTAGGCTCCTTATGTAAGGAGAATGAACTACGGGTAAAAGTATTACTTGGGGGGTGCATTCCACCACTGCTTGGCCTCCTTAGGTCCAACTCAACAGAAGGTCAAATTGCAGCTGCCAATACTATCTATGCTGTTTCTCAAGGCGGTGTCAGGGATCATGTTGGATCAAAAATTTTTTCAACAGAAGGAGTCGTGCCAGCGCTTTGGGAGCAACTAGAAAAAGGGGTGAAGGCTGGAAACTTAGTCGATAACTTACTGACTGGAGCTTTAAGAAACCTTTCCAGCAGCACTGAGGGATTTTGGTCTGCAACAATACAAGCTGGAGGGGTTGATATACTCGTGAAATTGCTTACAGCTGGACAGTCAAGTACTCAAGCTAATGTATGCTTTCTCCTTGCATGTATGATGATGGAGGATGCATCTGTTTGTTCCAGGGTCTTGGCTGCAGAGGCTACAAAACAACTCCTTAAGCTATTGGGACCAGGTAATGAAGGTTCTGTCAGAGCAGAAGCTGCAGCTGCTCTTAAATCTCTTTCTTCCCAGTGCAAAGAAGCAAGGAGAGAGATAGCTAATTCTAATGGTATACCTGCTTTGATAAATGCAACAATAGCTCCTTCAAAAGAATTCATGCAAGGTGAGTATGCCCAAGCTTTGCAGGAGAATGCAATGTGCGCTCTTGCAAACATTTCTGGTGGTTTGTCATATGTCATCTCAAGCCTTGGCCAAAGCCTTGAATCATGCACTTCTCCTGCACAGATTGCTGACACATTAGGGGCTTTAGCTTCGGCTCTTATGATATATGATAGCAAGGCAGAAGCTACTAGAGCATCAGATCCACAGGATGTTGAGCAGACATTGGTTAAGCAGTTTAAGCCTCGGTTACCATTTCTTGTGCAGGAGCGGACCATAGAAGCCTTAGCCAGTTTGTATGGGAATTCCATACTCTCAAATAAACTTGCTAATTCTGATGCAAAACGTCTGCTAGTTGGTTTGATCACAATGGCAACCGATGAAGTTCAGGATGAGCTGATAAGATCCCTTCTCATACTTTGCAACAATGAAGGCAGTCTGTGGCGTGCCCTTCAAGGTCGCGAGGGGATTCAGCTATTGATTTCTCTTCTTGGACTTTCTTCGGAACAACAACAAGAATGTGCTGTTGCATTACTTTGCCTTTTGTCTAATGAGAATGATGAAAGTAAATGGGCTATCACAGCTGCTGGTGGTATACCTCCACTCGTCCAAATTCTAGAGACTGGGTCTGCAAAAGCGAAGGAAGATTCTGCAACAATTCTTGGGAATCTCTGTAATCACAGTGAAGATATACGGGCATGTGTTGAAAGTGCTGATGCTGTTCCTGCTTTGTTATGGCTGCTGAAGAACGGGAGCCCAAATGGGAAAGAAATTGCAGCGAAGACGTTGAACCATTTGATCCACAAATCAGATACAGCAACTATCAGCCAACTCACTGCATTGTTAACCAGTGATCTACCTGAATGTAAAGTTTATGTTTTGGATGCATTAAGAAGTATGCTTTCAGTAGCCCCCCTCAATGATTTGTTGCGTGAAGGAAGTGCTGCAAATGATGCAATTGAGACGATGATAAAAATTTTAAGCTCTACCAGAGAAGAGACTCAGGCCAAGTCTGCATCTGCTCTTGCTGTAATCTTTAATCTCAGGAAGGATTTGCGTGAAAGTAGCATTGCTGTTAAAACTCTTTCATCAGCCATGAAGCTTCTAAATGTTGAATCTGAAAGCATCTTAGTAGAGTGCTCACGTTGTCTTGCTGCAGTGTTTCTTTCAATCAAAGAGAACCGGGATGTGGCTGCTTTTGCTAGAGATGCATTTTCTTCTTTAGTGGTGCTTGCTAACTCTTCCGACCTGCAGGTTGCAGAGCAGGCAACATGTGCTTTGGCAAATCTTCTTTTGGACACTGAAGTTTCAGAGAAAGCTATTCCTGATGAAATTATTTTGCCTGCTACTAAAGTTTTACGAGAAGGCACAGTGGCTGGAAAGACCCTTGCTGCAGCAGCAATTGCTCGGCTACTCCATTCTCGTCAAATTGATTCTGCCTTAATTGATTGTGTGAATTGTACTGGAACAGTTCTTGCATTGGTTTCTTTCCTCGAATCTGCTGATGGTGAGTCTGCTGCCATATCAGAGGCACTGGATGCACTTGCTTTGTTGTCCAGGTCAGGAGGAGCTAGTGGGCATATCAAACCTGCATGGACAGTTCTAGCGGAATTTCCAAGCAGCATTACTCCTATAGTTTCATGTATTGCTGATGCAACACCCTTGTTGCAGGATAAAGCTATAGAAATATTGTCACGGCTTTGCCGGGCTCAGCCTAGTGTTCTAGGAAACTCAATTGCCTGTGCATCTGGATGTATTTCATCAATTGCGAGAAGAGTGATCGGTTCATCAGAAACAAGGGTCAAAATTGGTGGGAGTGCACTTCTTATATGTGCTGTGAAAGTAAATCACCAGAGAGTGGTGGAAGATTTGAATCATTCAAATTCACGTGCTCATCTCATTCAATCTCTTGTTGGAATCCTTAATTCCCATGGGTCTGCCCATTTTGGAGACCAGGGGGATAAGGAGGCTGTAAGCATTTACAGGTATGACAAAGAAGCGAAAGATGGTGAAGCTGAGTCAAGTACAGCAGTCATCTGTGGTGCCAACATCGCTATATGGCTACTTTCTGTCCTTGCCTGTCATGATGGCAAAAGTAAAGTTGAGATTATGGAGGCTGGAGCAATCAACGCCCTCACTGAGAGAATCTCACAACGCTCTTTGCAATATGCTCAGGTATTCAACTTGTTTAAAATGTTCGCTTTAAATACAGTATGTATATCTTTTTCATGATGCATCTCTTAGTTGAAGAATTCTTAGATATTCCTATGACCATTGTTAACTGCTAAACTTTGTTGCTTGCTCATAACAACTAAACCTAAGAAGCACGGACACTCTATTTTGGCTCACGTGTCCGTGTCGGACACGTATCGGATACCGACACTCTTTGACACTTCCCGGATACGTGTCCGGACACTTGAATCATAGATGTTGATGATTAAATGAAGAAGTTCTTTAATTTTTATTTAATGGCTTTGTTATTTTAATATCTTAATAATATTTTTAAAATTTGTGTATTTTTATGCCAAGTTTAATTGAAATAACATTAGATTTTTATTATATGGTCATATAAAAAATATAAAAAATTTATATATATTTAACGTGTCCCTAACATGTCCGTGTCCTACTTTTTTAAGAAATAACGTTTTTGCATGTCCGTGTCGTGTTGTATCCGTGCCCCATGTCCGTGTCCATGCTTTCTAGAGCTAAACTTTGTTGCCTGTTCACTTGTTCACTCATCTATGTCTGAGTAGAATCTGATTATGCAATTGTACTGTTGTTATCATTGAAACCTTTGTCTACTCCTCCATGTCACTCCATGCAGATTGATTTTAAAGAGGACAGTAGCATTTGGATTTGTGCCTTACTGCTCGCAATTTTGTTTCAAGATAGAGATATAATACGAGCACATGCAACCATGAAATCTATACCAGTACTTGCAAATTTGTTGAAGTCGGAGGAGTCAGCAAACAGATATTTTGCTGCCCAAGCGATGGCCAGTCTAGTCTGTAATGGGAGCAGGGGAACTCTTCTGTCTGTTGCAAATTCTGGGGCTGCTGCTGGGCTCATTTCTTTACTTGGGTGTGCTGATGCTGATATATATGATCTTCTGCAATTGTCAGAGGAATTTGCTTTGGTGCGTTATCCAGAACAAGTTGCTCTTGAGAGGTTATTTAGGGTTGATGACATTAGGGTTGGTGCTACTTCCAGGAAAGCAATGCCTGCTCTTGTTGATCTACTTAAACCGATTCCAGATCGTCCGGGGGCACCTTTTCTAGCTCTTGGACTTCTCACTCAGCTTGCAAGAGACTGTCCTTCAAATAAGATTGTTATGGTAGAGTCGGGGGCTTTGGAAGCACTGACTAAATATCTCTCACTTGGCCCACAAGATGCAACTGAGGAAGCTGCTACTGATCTATTAGGGATCCTATTTAGCAGTGCTGAAATACGAAGACATGAATCTGCATTTGGGGCTGTCAGTCAACTTGTTGCAGTCTTGCGTTTAGGAGGAAGAGGTGCAAGATACAGTGCTGCCAAAGCATTGGAAAACCTATTTTCTGCTGATCATATTAGAAATGCAGAAACTTCCAGGCAAGCTGTTCAACCTTTGGTGGAAATCCTAGATACTGGTTTGGAGAAGGAGCAACATGCTGCTATTGCGGCATTGGTTAGGTTATTGAGTGAAAACCCATCAAGAGCGCTTGCTGTTGCAGATGTTGAAATGAATGCAGTGGACGTTCTTTGCAGGATTCTTTCATCAAATTGTTCAATGGAGCTGAAGGGGGATGCTGCTGAGTTGTGTGGTGTTCTTTTTGGGAATACAAGAATTAGGTCTACGATGGCTGCAGCTCGCTGTGTTGAGCCTCTGGTCTCTCTCCTTGTAACAGAGTTCAGTCCTGCTCAGCATTCAGTTGTCCATGCATTGGATAAACTCTTGGATGATGAGCAATTGGCAGAACTAGTGGCTGCACATGGTGCAGTTATCCCTCTCGTTGGCCTTCTGTATGGTAAGAGTTACATGCTTCATGAGGCTATTTCCAGAGCTCTTGTGAAGTTAGGGAAAGACAGGCCTTCCTGTAAGATGGAAATGGTGAAAGCTGGAGTAATTGAGAGCATACTTGATATTCTTCATGAAGCACCGAATTTTCTATGTGCTGCTTTTGCGGAATTACTCCGAATATTGACCAATAATGCTACCATCGCTAAGGGTCCATCAGCAGCAAAAGTGGTAGAGCCCCTTTTCCTGTTGCTAACAAGGTCAGAGTTTGGACCTGATGGACAGCATAGCACTTTACAGGTTCTTGTTAATATTTTAGAGCATCCACAATGTCGTGCTGACTATAAATTGACATCTCACCAAGCTGTTGAACCACTTATCCCTTTACTAGATTCTCCAGTTCCAGCAGTGCAACAGTTGGCAGCTGAGCTTCTATCACACCTACTTTTGGAAGAACATCTTCAGAAGGATTCAGTGACGCAGCAAGTGATTGGTCCCCTGATGCGAGTTCTTGGTTCTGGTATACACATTTTGCAGCAGAGAGCTGTAAAGGCACTTGTTAGTATTGCGCTGACTTGGCCAAATGAAATTGCAAAGGAGGGGGGTGTTAGTGAGCTGTCCAAAGTGATATTACAAGCTGATCCTTCGCTTCCTCATGCCTTGTGGGAATCTGCTGCTTCGGTTTTAGCCAGTATTCTGCAATTTAGTTCTGAATTTTATTTGGAAGTTCCTGTTGCTGTATTGGTGAGGTTGCTTCGTTCTGGTTCAGAAAGCACAGTAATTGGTGCATTGAATGCTCTTCTGGTGTTGGAAAGTGATGATGGTACCAGCGCAGAAGCAATGGCAGAAAGTGGTGCAATTGAGGCTCTTTTGGATCTTCTCAGATGTCATCAGTGTGAGGAAACTGCTTTGAGACTGCTGGAGGTGTTGCTGAACAATGTGAAGATCAGGGAATCAAAGGCTACCAAGTCTGCAATCTTACCATTATCCCAGTACCTTTTGGACCCACAGACCCAAGCTCAACAGGCAAGGTTACTGGCAACTCTTGCTCTTGGTGATCTATTCCAGAATGAGACTCTTGCTCGAAGTACAGATGCTGTTTCAGCTTGCCGAGCTCTAGTGAATCTGCTTGAGGACCAGCCTACAGAAGAAATGAAAGTGGTAGCTATTTGTGCCTTGCAAAACCTTGTAATGTATAGCAAATCGAATAAAAGAGCAGTTGCAGAAGCTGGTGGTGTTCAGGTTGTGTTGGATCTGATTGGTTCGAGTGATCCAGATACATCAGTTCAAGCTGCAATGTTTATAAAACTTCTCTTCTCTAATAATACCATTCAAGAGTATGCTTCCAGTGAAACAGTCAGGGCCATAACTGGTAAATTCTCTTTATTTATTGTGCCAACTTCACCTAGTTTTGATTGATTTGAGGAGCATATTTCTGATCATAATTGACAGAAATGCCCATAGCATTTGACATGATTTTATAGATGTCTCTTGGTTTATGACAATTCTCCTGCCCATAGGACAATATTGTGTTAAAACCTTGTTATTTAAACATTGCTTCATCACCATCCTTTTCATATTTTTTTAAAAATCTGCTTTCCATTGGCTGGGTGACTTTTTTATTGCCGATCCTATCATTTCACGCTACACTCTCTGTTGGTGCATACATGTTTAATCCCTTTTTTCTCATAAGTATGTCGGAATCACTATTTTTCGTTTGGTGCATACATGTTTAATCCATTTTAACTTCCAGCTGTTATCATCTTCTGCCTGCTGAATACCTATATGTCCTTTATAACCTTTGCTATTGTACTACTTGCTGTTGCTGCTGCATTAATCTTCAATGTGTACATTAGCTAACCTGACAGATCCATTCATACTATTGTTTTATCAATTTTAATATAAGATTCTATGTTTTACATATCTTTTCCACATGTATGGAGGAGAAATTAATTTAGGTAATTTGTAACAGCTGTTGACGGTCCTCTAGTAACAATTTACGTTTCTCATGCAATATTTAAAGAGTGTAAGATACAAAAGAAAATTGGTGTCTTTCTTGGAAAGAGTTATCTGCACGAATTTATTAGTATATTTATATTTGTCATTATTTTTATTTATTGGGACCATTGCTTGGTGCAATGATAAAATACTTGGACTTCCAAGCATAAGAATGCGAGTTTGAGTCTGAGAGTAGCGATTTTGTACAAAAATAATGTCAAAGGTTAGGTCTGTATACAGTCTACCCCTCCTAGCCACCTGCAAATGGGGAATCCACACTGGCTGATGGCTTTTATTATTTTTATTTATCATATGTACCATTATTTTTCTAAGATGGAATATATCTCATCATTCAAGCTGATTTGAATTGTACTGCATATAATAGACCTAAATTGAACACTATGCACACAGGTGATCAAATAAAAAAAGAGTATAGGATTGGCTGTCTTGCTGTTTGCGTTTCTGTCTAGTATTAGGTCTACAAAATGATTGAAGATGCCGGTTGCTTGGATGACTTCAATGCATGCAAATACATTTTTGGTTGTTAATCAGTTCTTATGGTCTTGCAGCTGCAATTGAAAAGGATTTGTGGGCCAATGGAACAGTAAATGAAGAGTATCTGAAAGCTCTAAATGCACTCTTCAGTAACTTCCCTCGTCTGAGAGCCACTGAGCCTGCAACACTTAGTATTCCCCATCTAGTTACGTCCCTCAAGACTGGGTCAGAGGCAACTCAAGAAGCTGCTTTGGACGCGTTATTTCTTCTCAGGCAAGCTTGGTCAGCATGCCCAGCTGAAGTGTCTAGAGCACAATCAATTGCTGCTGCAGATGCAATTCCTTTATTGCAATATTTGATCCAGTCAGGTCCACCTCGGTTTCAAGAGAAGACAGAATTTTTGTTGCAGTGTTTACCAGGGACATTAGTAGTAATAATAAAACGTGGCAACAATATGAAGCAGTCTGTGGGAAATCCAAGTGTTTATTGCAAGCTTACTCTTGGAAACACTCCGCCCAGGCAAACTCAGGTACAATGCTTACATTGGTACTTCTCCGAACTTCCTTTTTTTTCCCAAATAACATATTGTTGGCTAAATTTATATAACCCCCCTTTAAAAGAAATGGCTAAACAATTTAGAAACTTTACTGAAAAAAGGCTCAAATTCCATAAATATACACTTTTAGTCTGCCTTCTATAACAATTATTAAATCATCAGCATGCATTAGCTGGTGTTATTTGTCTTTGTTTCTGAATGCAGTAAACTAACTTTTTGACAATTCTCACCTTAACATGATCTGCATTTTGCCTTGTTATCATACATGAAGGTCATCTTGATTGGGTGGTAACTATGATTATCTCATTTCCTTAATATATTCTGGACTATTTTCTTAATATATGTTGCCTGTAAAAAATAATTAAATAGATTGTATAGCTACAATTTAATTACACCCTTTCTTTCCAAAGTTGCTCTTTATTGGGTCAGCTGTCAAATGTTCAGTTCTGCTCCCATTAACGCATGTTTGTGTAAAATTCTGGTATATTTTGGTTATTCCCTTGTAATAGTTGGATTCTTGGACCAAGTACTTTGCTTTGGTCCGGCTGGCAGTTGGACATACACATCCTGGTCATCATGTATGTGTGACCTGTTTGTGGTTGGAACTCAAAAAATTCCTAACTTGAGAAGGTATTTGATGTCAACTGGTTCTTTAGTAATGGTTGTGAACTACTAAATTTTAAATTAACTTTTGCATAAAGATTACAAATGTTTTTTTTTCTTTAATTATCGATTTAAAATGCCTGATTGAAACAGAAGCATATACAGAAACTCCCCTACAATTCCAATACAAAAACCATGCAACCATGGAGGACAATGCTTACTGCAATGTCTTGGCCATAATTATTGTATTTAAGTGGCATTTGAAACAAATTCTAATGAAGAATGAATTTTAATGGTCATTGGAGTTTTATGTGCAATTTCTTTGGCAATCCTGCTACTATTTTTTATAAGTTGAAAAGGTCCATTTCAAAGGTTTTGAGAAGAGTGTCACCCCAAAAACTACTTCAGATACATAGAAATAGGGGTTTATCCTGCCCTTTCCTTCTTGTTCCAATTCATTGAAGTGTGAAATTACTAAAGTATGCCTTGTATATTATTGAAAGATCAAATCAGCCAAAAAAAGAAAAAGAAAAAGAAAAGAAAGAGAGAGAGTGAGTGATTGTAGAGGATAGATATGTGTCCCAAATAAACCACTGGCTCATTTTAGTGGTCTCTTTAACTTTAACAGCTATCTGCCTGGTATTTAATGACAAATTAATTTTGATATATGTCTGCTAATGGTGGTGGCACATCATTTGATGCCAAGGATGTGTTTTAAAGGATCGAGTTCGGAAGTTTCAGCAAAGCTGGTCTTACTGTGATATTATTTTGAGGAGGTTGTTTAGAAGGATAATTCTAAGTTTTTATGCTCGATTTATTGATTATTGAGTTGTCCTTCCCCCCCCCCCCCCCCCCCCCCCCCCGGTTTTTGTGTGACAAAAGATGAAATTTGAACTCCTGATTCCACTTTTCCCTATGAATGCTGTGATGGCACAATTTACCATTTTGCAACTTGGGTATTTACTCATTTAGTCCTCTTTTTTTCCATTTAATTTTCTGAAAGAAATTGGTTTCTTTCTCTCTTTTTTCCCCATCCCTTGATTTTTATAGTTCTTTCTGATCTGTGTTTCTCTATAGCATCTGTAGGCATACATGTGTACGAATTACATGGTCACCCCACTTTATCCCAACTACTTGGGTTGGGTACATAAATCTGTATTCACTATTCTGCACTGCCTAGGTGCATTTCTTTTTTCCTTCCCCGACTCTCCGCTGCTTTAACCCTTGTCTCACAAATGCTTTTTTGTTCATATGCTACTCAGATTGTATCGACTGGTCCTAATCCGGAATGGGATGAGAGCTTTTCATGGACCTTTGAAAGTCCTCCAAAAGGCCAGAAGCTTCATATCTCTTGCAAGAATAAGAGCAAAATGGGAAAGGTAAATTACCCGGGAAATGAACAGAAGGGATTTATAGGCAATTCATGTTCTTTCCGTTTTAGATTTTTATCAAACTTTAAACTGTCATTTAACCTAGTTTCTCTTTATCTAATGGCAGAGCTCCTTTGGTAAAGTTACAATCCAGATTGACCGTGTTGTGATGCTGGGGGCAGTTGCTGGAGAGTATGCTCTCTTGCCCCAAAGCAAAAGCGGGCCTCCACGGAATTTGGAAATAGAATTCCAGTGGTCCAACAAGTGACAGCCAATACTGAGGTTCTTGTAATTCGGCTACGAATCAAAGTTTTAGGAACAATGTGAAGAATTTTATTTTCTTTTTCCGAGGTTATTTATTTGTCAGTGTATATAGTCTGCTGGAGTTCTTTTCTTTTTCAGTAAGCACCTAGTCTTGAAAGAGTCATTTGTTGAGGAATTCTTTTGTAACCCGTTTTGCTTCTATTTCTTGGGAAGGCTATGAACTGCAAGATTTGGCTTCCTTTGTATTTTTTGTATTGATACATGTGTGCTCGTCAATTTCAGAGGAAAATAACAAAGTTTCTGGATTTATTTTGTGATGGATGTTGGAGTTGTAGAGAATTTGGCATTAGATTTGTTAACAATGTTAACTCTGTTTACAGTTATCTTCTGCTTTGTTCAAAGAATCAGATGCAAAAAACTTGTTTAAATTTTCTTTTTTGTTTAGTTTTTTTTTTAAAATATGAAAATGTTAGAGGGCCATTTGGTCCCAACAGTTTCGGGGACTGAAGGGGATTAAATAGCAAGCTAACTTTGCATTAGGATGGGGTTGTTCCCAAATTCAAGTTCATGAACTCACACTAGGCAGGCCAAGGAAATACATAAAAAAACAAACACAAGACAAATGTTTAACCTGGTTATATCTTTGAATAAAAAGAGTGGAAGAGGCGGCTTATATTATGAACTTTCTTAGAACATAACGAACATCTTTGAAATGTTGCAAAAGTTTTTCATTGTCAAATAGAACGGCTACAAGATCGAGCAACTTATATATTTTTACGATTCAAGACCAATAACACTAAGATGGTCACCTAAGAAGAATATCAGAGAGAGTGATCACTCAAAACCTCGAGTATAAATTATCAGGGAGACTATACATGGATGGATTAGTTACACTTAAATCAATATGCATATATTTTATATCGCCATGACTACAACTAATAGGATAACCATAGGACTTACGTGATAATATCTAACTTGGTTAAATCAACCAGAATGGATAAGAGTTTTAACCACATATAAACTTCTATCATAATTATCACGATCTGCATAAATCTTGTAGATACCAAATGAATTTTGGTCTACATGACCTAATGGCTAACATCTCTTACTCATCCACATAAGTTGAGTACTAAGTTCTCTTCATTCCACATATAAGAAATGGATCGTGCGACTAGAAGAGAAGGATCAGAGTAAGAGTACTATATTAAGCTACTATCAAACTTAACATAGTACCTTCACTACAAAACATAATTGATCTCGTCTGTGCCCCATATTATTTTGTTACACTAGATTCAACATCCGTTATCCCTCACGAGAACTAATCTTAGTGTGTTGCATGGACCATCCAAAATGTATTGTACTCATGATCATATTGATAGACATAGAAACCGACATGATCGCCGAGACAACGAGTCACAACACAATACTATATTACAAAACCGTTTTTTCTAGCTACTCAAGTTAATCCAATCGAACTCAACTGCTTTTTTAGACATGCCACGCTGGACCATATCAATCATGATCCTTCAGCAACATGCTAAAGTAGCAACATCAAGCTCTTTCTTCATAACGTGGTCCTAGGTCACAAAGGACATAGTGGAACTCAAAAAAGTTCCCAGAGCTCACATAGTGATGAAGTAGGGATACATTCGTTTACTCTTTTTTATAAAGGTCACATCATCAGCATATACAACATGTAATGTATGCTATGGCGGAGCTCCCATTTAATTGGGCATGTCAAACTCATTCTCAAAAGAATATAATGTCATACGAATCTTAGTCTAGTGGCTATCTCAGCGTCTCCTAGCGACCGTCTGAAAGTTCGCATTCGGCTTACTTTCAGGTTACATGAGGTGTGTGGTCAACTTTCATGCATGATTCTTTAAAATAATCTCATGTTGACCCTCATTATACATATATGATAAAGATAAATTCTCATTCCAGCCAAGAATTCGATATTTCATTTTGCTCACTATCTAAATACTAAAGTGATCACTCATATGAGAGAGCCAATCGAAACTTGTTGACATCTTTCATGCATGCTCATAAGATCAAAAAATTATCTCAATATGAACACAAAATCATATAATGATGAAATAATGTTACGTAATCTCCAATATATCAAATCCGAAATAACCCAACCATTAAATGCAAGATGTAAAACATCACTCAGTATGGGTTTAGGACCACCTCCCTTTGTGCAACTTTATCTCAAACATGTGTAATGAAAAATAATGCCAATATGTTTGGTTCTCCCATCTCTCATCTCCACTAGTGAGCCTAAGTGTCACTGCCCCGAATTCCTAGCGAACCCGTGGCGCGACTGACGAGACGGAAGGAAAATAAAATAATAAAAAAAAATAAAGGACGATCTAACGGATTCAACCCAAACTTATATTCATTTTCTTCAATGTACATCCATGTAAAGCACAGTCAATAAAAACATTCAACATGTCATTCGGGTTTAAGCCCTATATCACAAAATATGCCATCATGGGCCAAATATCCTCCTAAGCTCATATTTCCTCCACTCTGTAAGACTTCCTCAAGTCTCAAGTGCCGGGAGCATCATCTGAAATGTTTGTCCCACGAATGGGTCAGCTCAACTGCTGGTACAATATAATGCTAATGCAAGAAACAAAATTAAGGGCGTGGCATGTGCAAGTGTACAATTATATCTACATGGCATTCAGCATCATGCATACAATGTACTAGCAATAATTTACATGTCATCTAACTCATTAACATAATCTAAGGCGTGGCATGTGCAAGTGTACAGTTATATCTCCATGCACAATTATAACCTACATGCCATCCTATTCATCCATACAATGCATTAACAAGATTCAAAACAATTATAACCTATATGCCATCTAATTCATCCATACAATGCATTAACAAGATTCATCACACATTCGAGAATTCATTAATACAATGCAATAAAAATATGCGTGACACACCCATGCAACTCTATGCCATGTCAACTCTATGTCACACCCATGTCAACTCATGTAATGTAATGTCCCTTCACGGATCGCTCCCGTTGGTTCGGGTACCAAATGCAATATCATGTCCCTTTGCGGATCGCTCCCGCTGGTTCGGGTACCAAATGCAATATCATGTCCATGTCTCGTTTTCGAAACACATCCGATGGAAGCTGAGTACTATGTCTCGTTTTCAGAACACATCTGATGGAAGCTGAGTACCATGTCTCGTTTTCAGAACACATCTGATGGAAGCTGAGTACCATGTCCGTTTTCAGAACACATCTGATGGAAGCTGAGTACCATGTCTAGCACCACGTGCTCAACCCACACTATGCTTTCAATGCATCACACTATGCCAATATGTCTTGATTTCCATCATGCAATAATACAATCTCCGATAAACAATTTTACCAACACATAGAGCATGCTTTTAAATAATGTATTCTACTTAAAGCAATCATAACATCTGAATAACAAAACATCCTCCACATGAATGTATGCAATACATGATCAACGAAAATACATACTCAAGCCATGTGTTCACAATCTTAACGACTCCCCTAAAAATATAGATCACGTACAACCCAACACATAGAACAAATCATATCCCCATAGAGCAGCAAGAAACACATAAGTAACGTAAACAATCAACTCAAGGTTTCATGGTTTTAAAGCAACATTCCTTATGTGATTTTTTAACATTAAACAATTAAACATATGATCCATTCAATCAACATGCAAATCATTCCTAAACTTAATTCTATTTCTTACTTAGCACAATATATCATACCTGATAGGTTGATCTCAACCCTAAGAAGTAGTGCTCTCTGTGTAGCGGAACTAACAGTGATGATGTAGAAGGTCAGACTACCTTCTCCTTGCCTTTCGGTGTCCCTAAAATCACAAAATGCAACTCAGTCCGTTTGCCACTTTAATGATGCTATTCATCAAATTTTATGTCTTTAATTTATAAGTTTCTATTTTGTTAGATTAAATTCTATCATTGTGTCTGAAACGTCGAAGAAAATAGGTTTGGGCTTTCGTGGATTTTAATTTGGATGTTCAGGCTAAAAAGGGCAAAATAGTCATTTTGCACTTTCACTGGGTTTCCATTTTCCGAGACCTCTCCTCATAAATTGGACTCCACAGTTGAGTCCGGAACATTTCGAGATAATAAGATTTCACTATTCGTTTACTCGAATCGAGGTTCGTTTGACGGGGTTTTGACTCAGGGGTATTTTGATAATTTTTAAGGGTTCGATGGGTCTTTTATTTTTCGGGACCTCATCTTGGGTCATGGACCTCACCATTGGTCTCAGTAGGTCCAAAATATATAGTTAGAAAACATATAAGGCTTGTCTCATTTGGGAGTCGGACCATTTTAGAGCATTTAATTTAATTTAATTAATTAAATGAAGAAAAGTGTAATATATATATATATATATATATGCTGCGCAAAGTGGGTACGGTTGGTAACCGTCCCCACTTGGTCACGTGCCCCACGCGGGTTCGACTCTCGCCCTACACCCTTTTTCACTTTTTGTTCCCTTTCATTTCATTTCTTTTGATTGTTGGGCCAAAGACCAACAGGCCCAACCCCTTTAAACTCAAAACAACCAGCCCACTCCCCTTTTAAACAAGCCCACACCCTTAACCCAAAATAGCAACCTAACAGGAATGGCCTAGTCGCCCCCCTGCGCCCCCGATCTTCCGGCCAATTGTCGGTTGTCTTCCCCGGCCGAATTCCGGCCATCTCGCCGGAAAACTCCATTGTTTTTTTCATATTTTTAACCTCCAAAATTTCTTGTTTTTATACCAGATTGATCTGCAAACCTTGGGGAACCTATTAGGACAGTTTCAAGCCTCAAGAATGCTCGGTTTTCCGACACTTATCTCAGTTTTTCTGGCGTTGCACCGACGAGAGAATAACCGGTTATAAAATGGTCATTTCAACACCATTTTCCTTCATTTTTGTTGCGTTGGGTTCCTGTTCAGATCTCCTACTCATATACAACCTCCAAACTACGGTTGGTTTCACTTAATGTTCCTGAATCACAAACCCACTTCCTATTTTCAAAAACCTGTAACTTATTATTTTTCTCTCATTTCTTAATCCTTTTTTTTTTTTTTTTTTTTCAGTGATTCTTTTTTTTTTTGCATTGCTTCCCATTTTTCATGCTTAACAGGTCCTACTATCTAACAGTTATCATGCTAAAAAAAATCATGCATATAAAGAGAGTTTTAGAGAGAGAAAATAAACAGTTAGGTTCTTACCAACGTTCTGGTTCTCTCCCTCTGGTTCGAGCCCCTAGTTCAAGCTCCTTAGACTCCTTCCTCCTTTCCAGAACTCCTTCTCTCTCTCTCTCTCTCTCTCTCTCTCTCTCTCTCTCTCTCTTCTTTCTGATATCCTACTCTCTCTATCCAAGCACACATATGTATATACACCTATCATACACTCTCTCACGCAACCTGCCACAGCCCCATTTCCCTGACTTTCTCACTGTTCTATCACTTCTCTTCTTTCCCCTTTTTAGAATCACATTAATGCTAGCTTGCCCCTTTGGTTTTTCTAACATACAATATAATATACATATATATATATATATATTATATTATACACACTACACACACATGGTCATGTACAACCGCACACATACACCTGGCACACACAGACCACTGTTTTGCACTTTCCCCTTGGTATATGTATATACATGTATATATAATTTATCACCATACATACATACTACATTTTAAATATATATATATATATATATACATATATATATATATACACCAACACACATACATGCATGTTTATTTAAAAAAATTATCTTATCCCAAAAACAGATTTTTTTTTTTTTTTTTGAGGTCATTACACTAAGCTTCCAATCTAGTGGCGAGTCTGTACGGTTTTGTCTTTATGGATCATAAGTCCAAAAGATACCACAAAAAGGGAAAGACATTACCTGCACTTATATCCCTCAAGTTTGTAAATCTTAGTAACAATGTAGAATAAAGTTACAACGAACGCGCTACTTGTATATGCTAGAGCTGGTATACAATCATAGCTGATGAACATATCATACCTACGCGGTGCTATGTTAAGTGTTACTAGGATCTCCACAACCAAACTACTGCCTTAATTGCGACGACTAACCATGTATTTTTGACATCACTTAGATATAAAAGAAACCAATTAACTATAGTTTGATGAGAAAGCACTAAGTCGCTTTTATAGTTTGATCATTTATACGAGCAAAGTACTAAGCTGCTATAATAATTTGACAATCTACATGAGCAAAGCATTACGCTGCTCTAATAATTTGACCATTTATAAGAGTTGCTAAAACAATCAATTACACATTCCAATGCACTTCAGAACCTCAACTGCGCTTCAAATTGGAAAACCTATAAAATATCTTTATTTCTCATACTCATCCGATAACAATAATCAAAACTAAAATATGCCTCTATCAATCTGTCAATAGGTTAGGACTGTGCTAATAAGATCGCTTATAGATTTCTCAAGTTAAAAGAGAAACTCCTCATAGGTAATCTTCATGGAACTCAAATCAAAGCATAGTCTACTTCACATATGTTATTCTCAATATAGGATAACCACCTCAAAGTGGTGACAACAAATGTTTTGGATTGTTCGTGGCTTTCTTGATCATCGTGAAGCCAATTGCTCGATGAAATCTAAGGTTCCACTAAATTGACAATGAATTTAGGTCACAAATGAACTATTGAACAAGCAGACTTTGCGCTCTTTGTTCATGAATCTTAAAGCCCGAAATTGCATAGACGATTGTTTTAGGTCACAAATGAACATTAGTGCAAGCATACTTTGCGCTTCTTTGTTCATTGACCTTGAAGCCCAAAACTTGATTCACTGTAGAATCATCGTCTAATTCTCCATAGATAAGATCATATCTAAGTCCATCTAGAAAGCTTCTAAGATCTGACATGTGCGATAATCACTCGAATAAAGGGGATGGAGACAATTCTCACCACTAGGGAGAATTTCTCTAGTAGTCAATACCCTTTGTGGGATGAGACATTTTTTTTTTAAAAAAAGGGCATAATTACTAATTAATCAATTCTATACAAAATGAGATCAACCATTCTCAAAGTTTGATTCTTTGCTAATTTAGCTCAACTTCTCACTCATTGCAGCCATCCATATACTATTAGCATAGAAAACTATTGCCTCTACATAAGAAGCAATATTTACTTAAACATGTGGAGCAATAGGAAAAATCTCCCCATTTAGTCTCACAAAGACGATGAGAAAATATTTTATATTTGCTTCTATACAACTAAAGATCTTAAGAATTTTCCTCTAGTGCTACAATCCCAACTAATAGTACACTCCCACTATCCAAAGCATCATTGGCGATTACAAATTGTGATAACAATCTTTCACTCTCGCCGAGAGACGATATGACTTCTATAGATCTCATTAACCCAAAAAGTTTAAAGATCCTTTAAATTTTTCTCATTGCGCAACTTAATTTAGTAATTCCTTAATTTGGAGTGTTCATTACAAATCCAATAACCCTTTAAAATTTCAAAAAGAATATTTAAAAAAAAAGCAATTTTAAAAGTTAGAGCCAAGTTTTCTAAAAAATAATAAAGAATGTAAACAAATCACATAAACCCTAAAAGGTGATAAGCTTTCCAAATTAGCTTTTTCACCATTCTCAAGTTTAAAAGAACTAACTATTAGGGCAACTTGATTAAGGATATAGGCTGGACAAATCATATTTGCGCCATCATCGACCTAACTGTATTTAACCAAACTCATTTTTCTCACATAATTGTCTTGAACTAATAAGACAAGTACTCTCACTTATAATTAATGTGAAAGAATTTTTGAATTCTTCATTTTTGATACTCAACCTCTTGGCAAATGCTTAAAACAACTAATGCTTATAGCAATACTCAAACTAGCTAATGCTTGAGTTAGGTGAGCATTCATAGCACGAGTAACAAACTAAGAAAATAAGAGGTTCTCCTATGTGCCTGATTTTCAAAACATCATGAGTTCACATATACTATTATGACTGACTCTAATAGATAAAGAGTCGGTTTACCTTACAAATAAAGTTTCCTATAGGCCTTTCCAATCAAATAGGGCTTACACACTGACAGACTAATTTTTGCGAGTAACCTCAATAGGTTTTCTCAAGCTAATCTTGCCATCCAATTTAGTTTAATGTGTCCATGTTATTATTCAAAAAATAACACCGTGAAAAGTTATAAAGAGATAAGTCCAAAACTATCAATAATCTAATGAGACAGAGGCACTATCATACTCATATAATGAAGTTGCTTTTAACACGAGGTAGATCAAACTAATCAATCTACAATGAACTATTATTTCACAAAGAATAAATAGTTCTATTCAGTCCCAAAGACTGAAATTTAAGGATGAGAAAAGTAAAAGAATCAATTGGGCAAGAGGTGGACCAAACGACTAGTCAAACACCAATATTCAATTGTTTTATAGAAGGACATATATTGCTCAAAAGAAGTAATTAACTCACTTTTGTGGCAATTAATTCTTATGCTACCACTTGTCCTAATGTACAAAACATTATGAGCATTGTAAAGTCGCGCTTTTTACGTAGCATTTTATGCCTTTTACTTAATCTATTCTCTATTTTGAATAAAATGGTCAACGTTGACTCAATACACTTATGAGTAAAATGACCATTTTTATTTCTAATAGTAGCTCATTTTATAATGTATCTCTTCATCTGTCATTCATAATGCCTTTATGGCACTTGACTTTCTTACCTACTTTTAGCACAATTTTCTTAGCCCCACCCTACTCAGCAACTTTTCCTTTTTCATAAACATAGGCCCAAAAGTCTTGTTTGGCTCATCCTAGGTGACAAGGTTAGCTTAAGAGTTCGTCTCTTGGCGCTCTACCTATTATATCAAGATGACGCACTATTTTTAAAAATATTTTTATTTAAACTAGTAGTGTCATGTAGGGATTTAAAAAATAAACTTTTTAAATACGAGTTAGGGTAATATATTGCGAGAATTTGCTACTCATCAAAGACAAGTCTATATTTATCATGGAACAAATTCAAACAAATTTTTAATGAGATTTATGTATATGCTGCTCTACATAGTAAAGCACATTCAACAACTTAATTAATTATGACAAGCTCCTATGTCTCAAGGTATTGGATTATATTTCCTATTGTTCAAATTTACACATGCTATATGTGTGATGTGGTCATTCTAAGCATATATGTTGGTCAAGTCGGCATTCACATTCATTTGAGGCTATTTCACTACTATTATTATGCGTAAGGTGACATTTAAACATACATTCATTATATTATTCTGTTATAAGAAATTCAATTAAAAATACTGATATACCACAAAGCGACAGACCAATCTCCATGTGACACGTGTGACCACGAAGCTCGGCCATCAAGAGCATACTCAGATGCTCGGCTACTCAAAGCAGACTTTCCCTCTTATCCTCTAGAGCTCACAAGCCTGAGCACAAGGCCTTCAGAGCACTCTCCGTGTTTCAAAGCTTATCACCGCCTTCAACATCCTACCGAGCATAGGATAAGGAAATAGTCTTCAACAAGGAAACTATCACTCACGGATATCTCTCAAGCGTAGTATCCAACATAGGAAACCGCTATCTCCGATGATCAAATCCCTACTTTCATGGCTCCAAATCCTAATCAACTTAGGAAAGCCACCACCTATAAATTAAACCCTAAAGGTACACTTTATTTTTCATACTCATTCTTTGGCTTACATTACAGTCTTCTCAATTCAGTTTATTAACTTAAGCATCAGAGCGGCTACCGTTAGAGTCAATCCGGTGGTCCTCTGATCTTCTTTTTTGAGTGTTCTTCAGGGAGCAGAGCTCTGAATCTACATCGGCCAAAAAGTGCAGCATCAGTTTGGCACCGTCTGTGGGAACGACAACTGTTTATTCCACCAAGTGCTCTACTTACGAATAGACTCATCTTCCTTCTCACCGGAGGATCATGGCTCCCAATCTCCGACCGAGAAAGAATACTCAAGATCCTCAAAACCCTCAACCTTGACTACCTGTTGGACGAGGAAGAAGATGAACAAACGATCCCATGCGGCAAGAGCTCCACCAGGTCAAACGGCAAAACTAGTTGATGCAAGAACAATTTCTAGCCATGTCTAGAACTTTGGCAATGCTCACTTAGAATCGTGAAACTAATCCTTTGAATCCACCTGTCAACACGAGTGATCAAAGGACACAACTTCCTACTACTGCTTCACATTCATAGAGATCCCCAGTCGTCAGCGGCAGCAGGTAGAGGAATACTAACCTTTATTCCAGAAGTCCATTATCGAAGCACCACTAGGGCTCCAACCCCTGGGGCTTCGAGAGTGAATCCGGCACCACAAGATTCTCAACCTTCAAATAGCTCCTGCACCTCCAGTCCAGAAGGACCAAAGTAATCTCCTGACCATGGGCCAGGATCATCCTCTCCATATAGGCCCAGAAGCCGGAAGGCTTGAGTCGCAGCAACCAATCTTGCTTAGAGGCCCACAAAGAGCTGAGGAAGTTGCAGAGTCTATGGACCGAACTGTTGTTATGAGGGGTGCTCAAATCCCTCCAGAACAAGACGAGTTAGCCAGGCTGTTTGGAAGGTTTGCCACACCATTCACCCCTACTATTATGGCTGAGGAAAGGCCAAAGAAATTTGTTGTCCCAAAGTTCACTCCTTATGATGGGACAGGGGATCCGGGGGACCACCTTTCCTATTACCAGCACACCATAGCCTTACATGGCACTTCCGACGCCTTTATGTGCCGAACGTTTGTGACCAGCCTCAAGGGTACTGCTCTTGAAGTGGTTTCATCACCTCCTACCGAACTCAGTCACTAGTTTCTACGAGCTCGGTAGGCAATTCCTTGATAGGTTCATGACTAGCAGGAGGCTGAGGAAGGGTCTTGAATTATTGTTAAATGTGAAACAGACTAAGGAGGAGTCCCTCAGAGAGTAAAATCGCGCGCTTTAATGCCGAATTCACTGAGGTTACAGATTGCAGCCCTAGTTTTCTTGTAGCTGCTCTGGCTTCTAGTCTTGCACATGGAGGCTTTCAAGGATTCTTTGATAAAAAAATCCCCCTGCCGACATGGCAGCCCTCATGGATTGAGCCAGGAAAGATATTAACCTTGAGGAAGCAAAAGACACCTCTTGAAAGATTAAAGAACAAGCCCAGAAAGACGATCAGAAGAAAGACGATCAGAAAAAAGGACGACCAGAAGAGGGACCCTAGTGCAGCTAGGAAGAGAGTCAGAAGCCCAGAAAAAAGAATGGTGCCTAGAACTTCATATAATTCAGGACTAAGAGATTTCACCAATTTTACTCCTCTAAACACCTCTCCAAACAACATACTTCAGCAAGTCAAATCTCAAGAAAATTTAAGATGGCCAGAACCTTTAAAGGGTGACCCTAGCTATAGGGATCAGAGCAAGTATTGTGATTTCCACAAAGACCGTAGGCATACAACTAATACATGTAAGGCCCTCAAACATGAAATCAAACAGCTTATAAGGAGAAGATGACTACAGGAATATGTCAAGTAGGATGGAGGGCAGAACCCCCACAACGATAGGCCTCAGTAGAGGAGGCCAGATCAAAGGCCTGATTAGAGACAGGAGCAAAGGGAAGGTCGGAATAAGCCTCAACTGGCAGAATAACCAAGTAATCTTCGTCCTTCATGTAGATTCCCTGGCAACAAGAACGTCCAATAGATCAAGAAAGCGATATTCTCGGGAGGCTAGAGCTACTCCTAGCATCATACAGATCTTTAATGTCGAGAAAAGATTGAGGCTAGTACCTGAAGTCCAGTTCTCGGATCAAGATCTAGAAGGAGTACACTATCCTCACAGTGACGCCCTCGTCATCTCCTTCAAAATTACCAACTTTGAGATTCGAAGAGTCGTCGTAGGATACTAGGGAGTTCGATGAATGTACTATTCTACGAACCTTTCAAACAGATGAAGCTCAACCCCAGTGACAATCAAGCCCACTGTCATAATCATGGCAGGATTTGATAGGAATCTCAATACTCTGTTGGGAAGGATTGACCTCGCTACTACAAGTAGGAGAGGGAGACGGACAAAAGACTACAGTAACTGAATACATGGTTCTGAATGCCAAATCTCCTTATAATGTCATAATTGGGAGACCTTGGCTACACCAGATGAGAGCAATCACCTCGACCCTCTACCAATGCCTAAAATACATCTACAATCAGGCTGTCTATTCTATCAGAGGATACCAACCAACTTCTAGAGAATGTCATGCTATTGCACTCAAGGTAAAGGCTCCCTAAATAGAAATTACTACACGCCTGTGAATGTAGGGATTCCAGTCCTCACCCTACTATCAAGAGGTAGAAGACTGCCCTTCCAGAATTGATGAGCCACTAAGCCCCTAGAGGAAGGGACAGTAGGGCAAAGCCCATAGGGGACCCTATTAAAGTACTGGTCAGCTCGGAATCCCAAGGGTGATATCTGCAGATAGGTCCAAACCTGACACTTGCCGAGCAGGATGAGATGATAGAATTTTTAGAGAACAACCTCTCTGTGTTCGCTTGGGAAACAAAGGATATAGGAGGGTATAGATCCAGACCTCATCACTCATAAATTGATAGTAGATCCATACCACCCACCAGTGAGACAAAAAAGAAGGCCACTCGCTCTAGAGCGGCATCAAGGTCATCAACGAAGAGGTTCAAAGACTGGTTTGAGGCCAAAATGATAAGAGAGGTATTTTACCCTGATTGGCTAGCCAACACCGTTCTGGTCAAGAAAAAAATGGCAAGTAGGAGCGTCTTTGTTGACTCTACATACCTCAATAAAGCTTGTGCCAAAGATAAGCTTTCCTTTGCTAAGGATAGATCAGCTAGTTGATGCTACTGTCAGGGCACGAACTTATGAGCTTCATAGATGCCTATTCAGGATATAATCCAAATACAGATGTACCCTCCAAACCAAGAAAAGACAACATTCATAACTGAACGAGGTCTCTATTGCTATAGAGTGATGCCGTTCAGACTAAAAAATGTTGGGGCCACATACTAGCGTCTGGTTAATAAGATGTTCAGCCCTTTGATTGGTAGTACCATGGAAGTGTATATTGATGATATGCTGGTCAAAAGCCTACAGAAGAGTAGCCACCTCCAGCACTTGGCTCAAACATTTGACATCCCTAAGGTAATACAAGATGAAGCTCAATCCCTCAAAGTGCACCTTTGGTGTAACGAAGGGAAAGTTCTTGGGATACATTATCTCCTAGAGGGGTATAAAAGTAGACCCCACTCAGATTGGGGCTCTGGTTGGACTGGAGTTGCCAAAAACCAAGAAAGATATTCAGGCTCTGAATGGCAGAATTGCAGCTTTGAGTAGATTTATTTCCAAATCCACTGATCGCTGCCTACTGTTCTTCAAAGCTCTGAAGGATAATAAAGTTCTACAGTGGACGAAAGAGTGTGAAAAAGACTTTCAAGAACTCAAGGAATATCTAGCTTCACCTGAACTCTCATCAAAGCCAGTCTAGGGGGAAAAGTTACTCCTCTATCTTGCAGTCTCCTGAAAACGTTGTTAGCTCTATTCTGGTTAGGCAGGATAAGGGAGTCCAGAAGCCCATATTCTATGTCAGTAAGCCCATATTCTATGTTAGTAGGGCCTTACTGGACATGGAAAAAAGATACCTAGAGATTAAGAAATTGGCTTTTGCCCTAATAACCTCAGCACGGAAGCTCAGACCCTACTTTCAGGATCATTCTATTGAAATTCCAACTGCCTACCCCCTGAAAGTTAGTACTGAGGAAGCCTGAAGTCTCAGGGCATTTAGTCAAATGGTCAGTGGAGTTAGGGGAGTTCGACATATCCTATGTTCCACGGATCTCAATTAAAGGGCAAGCCTTGGCCGATTTTGTTATTGAGTTTACCCCGGCAAGACAGGGCATAGCTTTGCAAAAGTTTGGGAACATGGCAGCTTTACACTGACGAATCGTCCACCAACCGTGGTTCTGGTGTTGGTTTGGTATTACAATCTCCTGATGGGCTTATGAGAGAAAAGACAGTTAACCTAGGGTTCAGAGCCTCCAACAATGAAATAGAATACGAAGCCCTTGTCCTGGGGATGAAGCTAGCACAGGAGTGTGAGGCTCAGAACCTCGAAGTCTTCTTTGACTCCCAATTGGTGGTAAGCTAAGTTATGAGAGAGTTTTCCATCAAAGATAACAAGATGCTTCGGTATTCAGAACTTGTTAATTCATTGAAACGCTCATTCCAAGCATTCTCTATCCAAAAGTCGAAAGAGGCCAGAATTGCAGAGCTGATGCTTTGGCCAACATGGCATCTCACCTAAAGTCAGAAGAAGATTCTACTCTAAAAATCTCCCATCAGCCAAGGCCAAGCATAGAGGAGGTCCAAGTTGCCCAAAATTCTGAGCAACCCTAGAACTGGCTGACTCCCATCCTCTAGTACCTAGAATGAGGGGTCCTCCCAGAAGACAAGAATAAGGTAAGAAGGATCCGAATCAGGGCAGCTCGGTACCTTATTATGAATGGGAGGCTTTATCGAAGGTCTTATTCTCAACCCTTGCTGAGATATCTATCTCCAGAAGAGTCTCAGTATGTTTTAGCAGAAATTCATGAAGGAATATGTGGAAACCACAATGGGGGCAGAACCATAGCCCATCGAGCTCTAACACAAGGCTATTACTGGCCTGGTATGCTGAAGGCAGGCTAAGGAATATGTTCAGAAATGTGACAAATGCCAACGGTTCGCTCCCTACCAACATCAGCCCCACCATAAGCTCATTCCTATTGCTAGCCCATGGCCCTTTGCTTAGTGGGGGATGGACATCATAGGTCCATTACCAAAAGCCACACCAAACAGAAAATATTTACTAGTAGCCATCGACTACTTTTCCAAATGGGCAGAAGCAGAACCTCTAACACACATTATAGAGAAGGAGGTCAAGAATTTCACTTGGAAAAACATAGTCTGCAGGTTCGGTATACCACGTGTTATCATCTCAAACAACGGAACACAGTTTGCTGGAAAAGTTTTCAAGAAATTCTACCAAGACCTGAACATTAATCAACATTTTTCCTCTCCTGGTCATCCCCAAGCCAACGGGAAAGCAGAGGTCACTAACCGAACAATCCTTGATGCTCTTAAGAAGAGGTTGGAAGAATCCAAGGGAAGATGGGTGGAAGAACTCCCTGGAGTACTTTGGGCCTACAGAATAACTAGAAGAACACCAACCTCTGAAACGCCCTTCTCACTTGCCTACGGTACCTAAGCGGTGATCCCTGTTGAGATCGGTATGCTTACCCTGAGGACTGAGGTTTTCGACCAAGGGGCTAATGATCAGCAGCTTGCAGAAAACTTGGACTTACTTGAAGAAAAAAAGGGATCAAACCAGGATCAGAATGGAAGCATATCAGCACAGGATGGTCAACGGTTCTAAATTGGGACTAAAACTCGTCAGCTTTCAAATTGGAGATCTCTTCCTAAGAAGGGTATTTCTGAACACCAAGGATCCCACTATGGGAAAATTATCACCCAACTAGGAGGGTCCCTACAGAGTAACAAAGACTGTTAGACCTCCTACTTATTGGTTAGAGGATACGGTTGGGAAGCCTGTTCCTAGGCCTTGGAATATAGAACACTTATGAAAGTATTATCAATAAAGATATTTTCTTTTATCTCCATGAAGTGTTCCCATCTTAAATGCACAGACCTCCATGTCTGGTCCATCTTAATGTACAGATCTCGTGTCTGGTCCATCTAAAATGCACAAACCTCCATGTTTGGTCCATCTTAATGTACAGATCTCGTGTCTGGTCCATCTTAAATGTACAAACCTCCATGTCTGGTCCATCTTAATGTACAGATCTCATGTCTAGTCCATCTTAATGTACAGACTTCATGTCTGGTCCATCTTAAATGTACAGATTTCATGTCTGGTCCATCTTAATGCACAGACCATTAGGTCTGGTCCATCTTAATGCACAAGCCATCAGGTTTGGTCCATCTTATTGACCCCTAAAATCCTTGCACCTAGTACAAGTCTTTTAGGTCTGGTTCATCTCGTTAAAACTATTCAATTGCTTTCCGAAATTGAAGACGAAAGATTTGGCTCAACTGTTCAGCTACAAACATTTCTTACTAGTTAGATGCCAGTTCTGGCCAACTGATATGAATCTACTTGCTCATGCTCTTATCCATAAGCTCTGGTTTTAAGATCTGCTCCAAGAACGGAGGTTTTGACTATTGATCTGTTCAATTACTATCAAGTAATTATCGGTCAAATTTTTATCATAAGCCCTTTTTGCTCAACAATTAAGTCTTGGATGGTTTGCTTTCATTAATCCTGCTGGTCAAGTTATACAGCACAAGTTCTAATACCTCTAATTGCAGATGCACTTGATTGTTTATTCTGGTCTTCTTGTTCTGTTCTGACTTTGGAAGGCATAGTCATTGGCAAATTTTCTTGTTAAATTAACTCAGGTTATTACAAGTTGCTTTGCCCGAAAGGATGGACCTAGAAGTACAAACGGCTCTTGAATAGCATTACTTGCGAGTTTGAAGGGCTGGAGCCCATTCATATACTACAGAGCAACAATAGACAATGTTGAATCAACATGGCATCCACTCAAAATTCACAAGTATTCTAGATCAAAAGGACAAAGACATTCAAAGCTCTGAAGAAAAGGTGGTTCCATTGACAAATACGTTGGAGTACATTATAAGTTCAAAAAATAAAAAGAAAATTACATATAAAAAATCTTAAACTTTGCCAGTAGGGGCAGGCCCCTCTACTAGGGGAAGTTCGGAAGGGGTGACTTCGTCTTCTCTGCTCAGGACAGCAGCTTCAGAAGGGGCAGCTCTAGGACCAACAATTGATGGCAAGTCAAAATTCGGGAACTTAGTAAGAAATTTGGTTAAGAAGTTGTTAAAACCAAACAGTATCAGCTCGTTGCCCATCTCTTCAACTTCTGCCCTCATCTCCTCCTCGGTCTTGACCTTGGCATGATCAACTACGTCCTGAAGCTTCTGATCATAACAATACCAAAGATCGTGCGTCTCCCTCCGAGGTCTTTCTGCCTCCCGAGCCTGAAGGTCCCTCTCAGACTCCATGACGGCCAAAGAAACGGAGGCCTCCTTCAGCCTCTCCTTAGTTGCGTGAGCTGCAGACTAAGCTGTCCTAAGCTGAAGCCTTACTTCGTCTAGTTCAGTCTAAAGTTTTTCAACTTCCTCTGAATTTGGAGAAGATTCGGTCAGAGTTGTGAGTATGTGCATGGACTGCAGGATTCAAAGCAAGCAAGTCAATAACAATAAAAAGAAAAGGAAGAAAAAAGAAGAAAAATCAGAAGTTACCTTGGTTTGGAGGGAGGCAAGGTCAACTAGTAACTTCTCCGGCCTCTGTGACTTGAACTTCTGAGGGCCTTTATCCCAAAACTGCTTCAGGACCCTTTTAGCGGCTTGGTAGCCAGTGTCATCAGAAGCCATGGATGGCTTCCCTTTGCTTGCTCGATTTATAGGGGTGGGAGGAACCATCGTAATGGGGGCAAGAGCCTCCCTCTCACACTTAGAAGGTGTGTGTTCTGGAAAAGCGAAGATCAACCTCTTCATTTTTACTTGAAGGGAAGCGTCAGCTAGGGAAGAAGCCCCCTTTACAGTTTGTGGCTCAGAAATCCACATCGCCATCAAATTTTTCTTAAGATCTTCAGCAAGCTTCTTGGCCGCCATCAGATTTTCTGGCGTAACAATGACTGTGTGAGCTCGGTTGGAGGTCTGGAGGAGCTGACGGTACTGGGTCTAGAGGTCAGTGGTAAAGATAAACCTCCTCCAAACAATCTTATCTGTACAGGAAACAAAAGAGTAATGTTTAGTTAAGCAACTCAGAAGTCAAAGCACAAAACAGAGCTAAAGCAGCCACAAGAAAATTGGGTCTCACCCTTATTGCCGGTGATACGGGGGAACGTTGAGATATGGTCCTGGAAGTCTTCATGCTCCCATGCTCCTCCAATGAAGAAATACCATTTCTTCCAAGTTTTATTGGAAGTGGGTACAAAGGAAAGGGGTATGAACCCCCTGTCAAAAGACATGTAAAAGAGGCCCTCCGACCTCATGTATTTCAAATCCATATCGTTACGGATCAGATCAAGGGACACGTCAACGTTATTCTGGTGCCTTAACACTATAAAACCTAAAAGATGCCTCCAACTGTTTAAATTGAGGTCGGCAGGACAGACATTAAACCAACTAAAGAACTGCCTAATCAGGTCAGGAAGAGGGAGTATTAATCTCATCTCAATCCAAGCAAGGTAAACACATATTTCACCCGCCTTAACATCGTATGGGTGATCTAAGGCGCTCGGAACCCTAAAGGTAACATTTGAGGGAAGATTATATTTATCCCACAATTCCTCTAACATGCACTCAGTGATGGCATTTGCCCCCTCTTCCCTTTGAGAGGATCGACCAGAGGTCTCTCCAACCCTATTTCGGGGTTTTAGAACGCATCTACTATCCTAACCTCCGAACTGGAGGGGGACCTTACTGACCTATTTCCGGCACCACTGGAGGAATAACCATCCGTGGCTTGGACTCGGGATGACACAGTCGAACTTCTTGAGTCACCACTAGAACTAGAAGAAGACGAAGAACCAGACATTGACAAGATCAGGAGGAAGATGTAGTAAAAAAAAGAAAACAGTATGAGAGACTAAAATCGATGAAATCGAACAAAGGGCAAGGGCTTCAGGCAATAATCACTTTCCAAACTTCAGAATGCTCCGGTTGCTCAAGCTCAACAATGGCGAAATGTCTTCTGATACAGGAAAAGCGAAGCAAAGAAAGAAGGCGTATTAAGCCTTCCCCCTCTTTTATATGTTTTCAAAATATGGGCCCAACAAAGCCGAAGCGTCATGACGGTTGAAGGCAATGATGGCCTCGAAAGCTCAACCATCGGCTGCGCAATAAATGACGCACCAAACAGTCACATTGAAAAATGGACAGACAGGATGCATGGCTTTTCGGGAGCACATAGCCCTAGTTATGCATTGAATTCGACCTAGGGCTTAGGGGGGAGTAACTGATATACCACAAAGCGACATACCAATCTCCATGTAACACGTGTGACCACGAAGCTCAGCCATCAAGAGCATACTCAGACGCTTGGCTACTCAGAGCAGACTTGCCCCCTTATCCTCTAGAGCTCACAGGCCTGAGCACAAGGCCTTCAGAGCACTCTCTGTGTTTCAGAGCTCATCACCGCCTTCAACATCCTACTAAGCATAGGATAAGGAAACAGTCTTCAACAAGGAAACTATTACTCACGGATATCTCTTAAGCGTAGTATCTAGCATGGAAACCGCTATCTCCGATGATCAAATTCCTACTTTCATGGCTCCAAATCCTAATCAACTTAGGAAAGCCACCACCTATAAATTAAACCCTAAAGGTACACTTTATTTTTCATGCTCATTCTTTGGCTTACATTACAGTCTTCTTAATTCAGTTTATTAACTTAAGCATCGGAGCGGCTACCGCCAGAGCCAATCCGGTGGTCCTCTGATCTTCTTCTTTGAGTGTTCTTCAAGAAGCAGAGCTCAGAATCTACATCGGCCAAAAAGTGCAGCATCAAATACTATTCTATTTTACACTATGAGATTGAAAGTTTTGCTAAGTTCATAATCATCTCCCATTTATGTCAATAGAAATATATTTTTAATTAATTTTGAGAAAAAAATTTAATTAAAACAAATTTAATTCATCCACACAACGATTCTGAATTAAAATAAATTTAATTCATCCACATAATAATAATAATAATAATAATAATAATAATAATAATAATAATAATAATAATAATAATAATCAATGCGCATGTTCTAAATCACATGGACTCCATTTGAGTTTAATTGACATTCTACTACATTATGTCAAGGTAATTTATAGACATATATATGAGTTTGTAGTGAAAACACATCTCTTTACAATGCTTCATAAATAAATACAACCCTTTAAAAAAAGTTATTACATTATAGAATGAACCTACTACATCAATCTACTAAAAGTAATAAAATAAATAGGCTGCCGCGCCAATATCGCATATATCTTAAAATCAACTTTGTTATTCATATATAACAACAAACAAGTATACTAGAACATCAATTAAATAAACCCATCCAATCACATCATACATTCACATGTAGAACAATAGAATGGTCTTGCTTAGATGACTTTACCGTGACTCAGCACAATGAGAGTGGGTATTTGAGTCTCACAATCAAAGAAATTAATATCATATACATAAAATGTAATAGTTAATCACCTACATGATAATTAATACAAAAATAATCCTATTAATGACCCAAAAAATTATTTATTCCTCAAAATGAATTGTTCCTATTTTTCAGAGTTTTTTTCAAGAATTTTTCATATTAAAAATAATTTTTCTTGAATTTTCACCACTTTTTGGGATAAATTAAAGCCCAAAAATACCCAAAAATATGTGAAAAACTAACCAAAAAATAAATTGGACCCCAAATAGTGTACTAAACAGTTAAATGTGATTTTAAACTCAAATATAACATTTTGAAATTTTTATAAAATTATTTAATCAAAATTTTAACACTTTTTATTCAATAAAAAATTATCTTTAAATTTTTCAGAAGCCTAAAAAATTACAAAAAATGCATGACTATCCCAAATTCAATGAATGAGGCACAACTCTCTGGATGTGTCTAAAAACAGTCCCAAAAATATTATATACGCGCCTCATGCGCAAGTAGAATTTGCAAAAATTGAATAAAAAACAAGCTTCAGCCCTTTGATTAGTAGAGCCACTAGAGGCGTAGTCCAAGAGCCAATAGAGGCGCAGTAACTCCACACGCCATCTACGACCGCTGTTTGAAGACCAATTTAATGTGCAGTTAAAACCTTTTAAAAGACTTTCCATTGGAGTTCTTATATTACCAAAAGAAGGTGTCATGCTCAGCCACGTGCTCATGGCGCGACTAGGCATGCACAATATCTACACTTCATCTTCTCCACGTGAAGATGGTTTTCATTATGCAGTCATGGCTGCCCTCAAATTTTGAAATCTCATATTTCATTCATTTTAAGTCAAAAATTATGAAAAATATATTGTTAAAAAATTTTTGAAACAAGAAACAATTTGATTTAACTTTCTTGCATAATAATTCAGGTTTTACATGTCATATTAAAACCCAAAGATTTATTAAAGTTGTATTTTCTTACAAGTTCATAACTTTAAACTCAAATCTATCACAAATCTGACAGAAGATCGCTATAAAATTTTAAGGACTACTTAGTGCGGCTATAAAGAACACATTCACTGTGATGAATCGTTCACAAAGTATTCATTTAATGATCTTTTTAATAAAAGTCATACGTTTGAAATATTATATAATATTTAATCCATGATTTTCTTTCAATACATATACATGCATACAATACATATATTAGCGAACACAAACCTTTGGCTCAGATACCAATAAAGAAAATACATAAAAAAAAACACAAACGAGTATTTAACCCGGTTACCTTTTCGAATCAAAAGAGCGTAAGTGGAAGAGGCAACTTGATTATGAGCTTTCTTGAAACACTAAGAACATCTTTGAAATCTTGCAAGAGATCCTCATCGTCAAATAAGACGGCTACAAGATCGAGTCACCTATATATTTTCACGATCCAAGACTAAAAGTACTATGATGGTCACCCAAGAAGAATCTTAGAGAGAGTCGATCACTCAAAACTTTAGGTATAAATTATCTGGGAGACTACACATGGATTAATTACACTTAACCAATATGCAAATATTTAATATCCCATGACTACAACTAATGGGATAACTACAAGACTTTCGTGAAGTTGGTCAAATTAACCAGAACGGATAAAAGTTTTAACCATGTATAAACTCTTATCATAATTATCACGATTTGTACAAATCTTGTGGATGCCAAATGGACTCGGGTCCACATGACCCGATGTCCAACACTTCAAGTAGTAGTTCCAAGAAGAAAAATAAAGGATAAATTATACTAATTTTTTTAAAGATTTCTGACAATTACAAAAACTTCTTTTGAGATTTTTGAAATTCCATTGTCTTCCTCTATTTTTACTGACAAACTATACATGCCCCGTCTATTTTGTTTTTCAAAATGAAAAAAGTACCTTTTCATTTTATTTTTTGCATTTTTTTTAATTTTGAACAATTTTTAATACTATTTTATTTTCAAATATATATTGATTAAAATATTTTTGATCAAAAATAAAAATATAAGCTCTTTACTTTAAATTTATTTTTATATAAAACGAAAAAATTCTTTTAAAAAAAAAGTTAGCAAAAATATAGTCAAAATTAAACAAATGTAAAAAAAAAAAACATGAAAGGGGTATTTTTGTTAATTTTTATTGTTATAATTTGTTTAAATTGACCCAGATTCTGCATTAATTTGGTAAAAAAATTTCTGCTTGGGCTAATTTTGTTGAGTGTTAATTTGATTGAATATGTTCACCGTTATAATATTCTTGTTCATTGTTGTTCAAATCTACTATATGTTGTACAATTGCTTCCACTTAAGTATGCTTAATTGGTTTCAGTATATAGAATCTGAGTATGTGTTCATATATTTTTTTTTATTATAGAAATCATGTTTAACATATTTGTTCATTATTTGGGTGGTGAATATGTGATTGGAAATGTGAATCTTGATATATACTGTTATGACAACATGAATATTGATTGTTATAATGTTACTTTGAATAGTGGAACAATGCCAGTGGTTTCTTTGGTTATGTAGTTATGATTAGTATTGTAATTTATGGGTCACAACAAATTATGTTAGTAGAGAATGATGCAGATGTCATCAAGTTATTTAATTTGTATAAGATGAGATAAATACATGTGCATCTTGGATCGATACCCTTTTTTATCACAACAATCACCTTAATCTACACTGTTAGATTGTCCCACATCACCCGTTTCTAATTTTAACATACACAACCACCACAAGTTAGAATGCATCCAGAACAACCTCAATCACCTATTATTTACACATGTCAACCTGACTTAAAAAAGCTGGTTAATGATGAGGAAGATGAGGAACCGATTATGGGGACTGATGATGAAGATTTTGGGAGTTGGAGGACTGAGAGAGGAAATTTTGGAGGACAGTGGCCATGGAAGGTTTTTTTTTATAATGCACTGTCAGACTACTAGTCTAAAGATGAAGACTTGGCTAGAGGGCTAATTCAAATTCCGGTGAAGATAGTCCAATATCTAGGCTAGTAGATAACATGAGAGGGAGGGAATATAGGGTAGATAGTGATGATTAGATCAAGTTAGAAGTTAATCAAAATTTAAACATTGTGTACCACTTTACGGAAGTGTAAAGAGATCTTGTGGTTCAAGAGGGTTTTGAATTTCTTAAAAGAATTAGGGTGACAACTGAGTATGGATTTCAAGGTTGCCGTTGTAGAATTCATGCCTCACCAATGTTAAACAATGTAACTTTCAAGGTAAAGAATTATTATGAGGAGCATAGTTGTCCTAGAGAGCCAAAGAACACTGATGCAACATCTACGTGGATTGCTACAAAATTTTAGAGGCAATTATAGTCAAATTACGAAGATAAGATCATTAGGGAAAGAGTTGAGAATTAAGCATGGGGAAAAGTGTTGTAATACCATATTGTACAGGGCTATGAGAAAAGTAAGAGAGAAGTTTGGGGGAGACCACGACAACAATTATAAAAACTTTCTACATTTCCTGAGGAGGTTAGGAAAATAAATCTAAAGGTTGTAGTAAAAATCTAATACCATGAGTGGCAACATACTGATAGAGAGCACATTGTCTAAAATCCCACTTTTAAGAGGTTATTTATTTCTTTCCCTGTATAAGAAAGTAGATTCTTGAATGGATGTAGGCTATTTATTGGCATTGATGGGTGCTACGAGGTCCAATAACAAAGAAAAATTATCTCTTTAACTATGTGAGAATTTACTTGCTAGTGGATGCAAGCAAATTCAGTGACAATCAATAATTAACTATAACAATAATAAATAAAGCAATAGTAAAAAGATAGAGGGTGCATCGAATTTATTGATGAGAAAACTGCCACAGATCAACTGAATCTGCTTTGAAAAACCTGGGGTGCTAACCTAGATATGAATCCACTGGATGAGGTTTAATGATTACAGACTCTGTACAACTTCGACTTAGTCCCTCAAGCCTTCTTGACAATCTGAATCTTCTTAAACTCGAATCCTTAAGTACCCCCAAGCGAATATGTCACTTCGAAATCCACGAACAAAAAATCAAGCACAATTGCGAACTCCACGCAACCTCGAACTCTACCGATTTCAAAAACTTGAACTCCACAAGCATGTACTCCAAGAACAATGTAAAAGATGAAATTCAGGTTCTTTCTCCAATAATTTGATTTATGTGTGCAATATGAATATGAAGAAATTCTTTTCGAAAGTTTAGAAACTTTCTTTGATAGCAGCCAAAAGTCTCATCACGAATTATGGATCAAATCCTTATATAGGATAGGTTTTGTAACACCCCAAATTACTTAACCGACATGTTTTGTATATGGGGAACTGTTTTGGGAATGAAATGTCGGGTTTAGCTAATTTAATGTCTATTTTTAATGGTGATAAAACTCGAATTAGCTAATTATGAGAAACTCAAGAAAATAAAAACTGACATTGGACCTTGGTCAATGAAAGATATTCTGAGTAGGAAGTGACAGAAAGAAACCGCGCTGAAAAAGGAGTTACGGATTGAAAGTTAAGGCCAAAACAGTGAAACTGGAATTCCGCGACAACCAAACAGGGCCTTAACCAGAAAAATATGAGAAAAAGGTCACTTGGGAGGCCAAGGGGAATTGAACCCTTGACCTACCAAGGTAAGCAATTTTGTTCTAAAAAGTTACCAACTAGACTGTTGGTTACTTTGTGCATATATACAGCAATATATGTATATAACCTATAATTTTACCCAAGCCACCACCCAAATTGGCCAATGGCCTTGCATGCATTCCCTTCATCATAACCCTGCATCACCTCGATCAGACCAACTCCCACTAACCCCACTAAGGGCAGAGATGTACTCATACATATATGTATATATGTATAACCTATATGTATATAACCTACAATATATATAAATGCCCTACTTTACATCAGATTCTCTCTTTAAAGAATTCTGCAATTCCAAAAACTGTGTGTGTACGTGAGGTTGGTAGAGTGAGAGTGTAGTGAGAGAGAGGGGAAGAAAGCTTTGCATGCAAGGGAACTTGAGGAAGGACTTGGCCATTTGGAGTGCAAAGTGGAGACTTGAGGACTACAGTGCATAACCTGAGAAGGTTTTTGAGAGACTGAACTGAGCCAAAGAGAATAGATAGCCACTGTTGAAGGTAATACTCAAAAATTTTCTTCATTTTCTTGATTTTAAATTTTGAATTGTTTAGTGGATTTGCTACGGGTATGGACTGCATGCATGTTTCATTCTTGACTCTAGGAACTGTTTTGAGTATATTGCATGGTTTAGAGGTGTCGGATAGGTCATGAAACCATGGAAACCGAAACCAACCTCCATTAAAGGACCTTGAAGCACCAGGTCTGAATCGACCATAACCGTTTGAGATTTTGCATGTTGAGACCTAAAATAGACCCCAAGGGGACCTCTAAAACCCACCTACTCGACCTTAGAACTCACCACAGCCCATCGAATTTGAAAACAAAGCTACGGGTTTGAAACCCAAATCTTCTAAAACCGAGATCAAACTGAAAAATGAAAACGGGGGCTTGACCCTTATGCTCTGTAGGTCACGTAGCTTCAAAAAACACACAAAATGGTTGAGAAATAAGGGTGTATTGTCGAGTTGCAGGTACGGTTTGCATGGTTTATTCCCATTGTTTGAGATGATTTCTTGTTGGTTTATGAACGCCAAAATGATGGCAAGAAAATTTACAACACATCTGAATGAAAAAACAGAGAGAAACCGTGTATTAAAACTCACGAAATAGAAGCTAAAGATCTGCAGGTTTTAGGGCATCGCTGTGTGAGGTTTAGTGGGGAAGACAGAGTTGACTCGGCCGAGTTGACCGAGTCGAGATGAGTTGGGCCGAGCCAACTCGGACATGTGTCAAACAACGGGCGTGCTATCGTTTAAATGAAACTGTGTCGTTTTATTAAACCGATTTTTTTTATTAAGTAGGGCTGACATCATCATGACGTCAGCAGTGTAACTGAACCGGTTGGGACCGGACTGAACCGGGCCGGTTCATTTACAAAAGGACTGAACCCTTTGGTTCAGTTTTGAACTTTTGAATATTTACAAAGTGACCCCCACTGTTTGACAGAATTAAACTAAGGCCCAGATTTTGAAAATCTTATGCAATTATACCCCTGAAAAATTAAATAAAATAATAAAATAATTATTTAATTATTTTATTAAAAGGGGATAATTACCATATTACCCCTGGACCTTAAACAAGTCAAACGAAGTCCGAATTTAATAATTGAATAGTGTAATCTTACTATTTCGGGCATTCCGGACTAAATGGTGGAGTCCAATTTGTGAAACCAAGTCCCGAAAAATACAGATATGTAAAGGATAAATGACCATACTGCCCCTAATGACACATAAGGCCAAATTACACTGAAAGATAGTCCATTTTAACTATGTTGGACATTCCGGACTCAATGGTAAGGTCCGTAATAGCAAATAAAGTACCGAAAAATACAACATATGAAATTACCAAAATACCCCTGACACTGTACAAGGCCCAAATGAAGTCCGATTAAAACGGAATTAATACCAGTGGTAGACCTGACACTTGTGAGATTATATACATGATTAGATGACGAATCAGAGACGGAAATTATGTGACGGCAAAAATGACCGAAATACCCCTAATATACCCGAACCCAGATTTAAAAGCCGAGAAAGTCTAAATTGACTTTCTTCGACCTTCCGAACTCAATGGTTAGTTCCATGAAACCCATCATAGGATAGACTTACTCAGTCTAAGGTCACGAGTTGATAAATCTCTATGAATTGTTTTAGGCTTAAGGAGAAAAAGAGGAAGGCTCCGTTCATAGCTTCAAACTCAAATATTGAAGGTGAGTAACTTCTGACACTGTTTAGTTACTGCTCCTTGATCTGCTAAATTGTTTCGAATATCATATGTTTTAAATGCAATCGTTTTAAATGCATGCTTTTATCACCGATGACATGGTTTTTAGTTTCTCAAATGATTAACTATACTTCTGATTGATATGCTAGCACCCTAAACCGTTTATCTGTTTTGATCTATTGAACTTGACTTGGATTTATTGAACTATTAATTCCAAACTGATTTAATTACCATGTGATTTAAGCAAAGATTGAACTCGAAACTCTTGCCTGGATATCTATGTTACTCACTGGGCTTTTTAAAGCTCATTCCATTATTTTAATAATTTCAGGGGAACTCTCAGATGGACAGGTTTAGCAGGTTCAGGACTTAGGGGGGAAATGTTGGAGACCCCCAGATAAAATGATAACCCATTTTTGTGAATCTATACCATTTTTGTACTTTTTGTGTAACTGAACAGATTATGACCTTTTGTGGTGAAACTGTTTTGTAACCTTGATTAAGATAGGACTGACTATGATGTATCCTGAATGCTCTACCAAGTATATATGTATGCATTCTCTTGTGAAAAATTTCGCTGCTTAAATTATATATGTCGAATGCATTATGCTTGGGATTTATATCAGAATGGCATGTGGTTAGGATTACCATCGGGGTTTTGCTTTCAAAAAAAAAAAAAAAAAACTGATAAAACCCGATGGGTGCCTAACTGGCCTTGTTACGTGCCCCAAATCCGCACAGGGTGGGTCTGGGGGATGTGACAGGTTTTGGAAAGCAAATCACATTATTTAAATCCAACTAAAAAATTGATCTGCGCGATATTCGTTGCCATGAATTGGGTGTTCGTTCGCACGAATCTCAATTCGTTCAAACGAGTTATTGAACGAGTGTGATTTACAAGTTATTGAAAAATTTGTGAGAACATTTGTTCGAACGAATAGCCCACGAATGAGTTTCTGAAAAATTTGTTCGGTTGAAAGATAAAAAAATATTTCATTAAATTATACGAAAAACTCACTGTTATATTCGTACGAACAAACCCATGATTCGTTTAAACGAATAAGATGTAAAATCACACATTTTCTAGATTTAAATAAATGAAATATAATAGCTCACTTGTAGAACGATTTTACATATAAGGAAAATTCAATTGAGCTGCTCTTATTTGTTGATCCATTATCACAATACTCATTCACATATTAAAATAATAAATCAAACTAGATGTATAAGAGTGTGTGTGTGTGTGTGAAATAGATTCAATCCAAACTCACCAAGTGCTTACCAATCCTTGCCATATATGTAGAGACCTGAAAACTGAGAATAAATTTTTCGTTTTTGCCGGTAAGGTACTATTCATACACCATTTACCGGTAGGACACTACACATGCATATTTAGAAGCATATTTTGAGTATGCCATAGAAGATAAATATGCTTAGAATGTTAAAATATACCTTCTGTAAAAATTTGAGCCTATTCAGAGACAGTTTCAAAAATTGGACCAAAAGGGCATCTGGGTGGCCCGGGTGGATTCGGCCAAACCTGGCCACAGGAGAAATTTTTTTATTTGAAAAATTTCATTTAAAATAATTTTAAGAAATTTGGCTAACACAAAATATTGAATTGAGGCGTTTTGGGACAGATTATAGTGTAATGGGGTCCTAGATTCATTAAGGGCAAAAGGGTCATTTTGCACCTTTTGCCCCTCCATTATAAATACAGCCCCTTAGTGTATTTTTTTCATTGTTTGGTCTGAGATATAGAGCAGAACACGTCCATGGGAGAAAAGGTGAAGAAAAACCTAGGGTTTTCCAACTTCAAGCCTCCAAAACTCATCTTTAAGCTTGGATTTTCACAAGACTTCATTCTAGGAAGTTGTTCCCCACGTCAAGAACTATATTCTTACTGATCAGTTCGGTTGTGTAGCAAACACAACTTCCTCGGTTTGAGAAAAACCATTCTAAGTATGATATCTTGTTAAGTTAGGAATATGTTTAAGTTTCTTTGCCTTTCTATATGTTGTTTGAGTGTTTAAGGTGTTTACTTGATGTTAGGAAATCACTTAGGGGGTAGTTGCTTTGAAAACTTAGAGTTGGTGGTTTAGGTGTTTGTGTGTTCTTTGAGTTATTTAATGATTTGTTGTTATAATGAAGATGTATATTGCTTATGTGTATGGATTATTATATTTTAGCTTATACTCATGTTGATACATCTTGTGTTTTGGAAGATGTGATGGTTTGATGCATTGATGCTTTATGAAAATATATGTTCTTTGTGAATTAGTGAGATTGTGAAAATGTGGTTTGAGCATGTGTTGAAATGAATAGTTTATAGCTTATGTTCATGTAAAAGAAGTTTAAGGATTTTAAAGTTATGATTTATGTTCGGTAAAATGCATGACTTGAGGTGAATTCCATGTATATGATGAATTGTCTCATTGAAGTTGCATAATAAAATCATGGCATTTTGGCATATTGTGATTTCTTGGAAACATAGTGTGGGTTGAGCACTTGGTGCTATACATTATGAGGGTGTCGATCTTGTGGTGAAAAACTCAAAATTGGCCATTGCATTGGTACCCAGATCCAACGGGAGCAATCCGTAAACGGGTGTTGGTACTCAAATCCATCGGGTGCGATCCGTAAACGAGACATGGGTGTGGCATAGAATTTGCATGTGTGTGTCATGCATATCACCTTTACATTGTATTGATGAATGGAAGGGGGTATGCATAGCTTTAAAATATACACTTGTACATGCCACGCCTTAAATTTGTTCTTAGCATTAGCATTATGTCATACCAACAGTTGAGTTGAACCATTCGTGGGATATCAAATTACAGATGATGCTCCTAGTACTTGAGACTTGAGGAAGTCTTGAAGAACAGAGGACACATGGACCACAGAGGATTTTTAGCCCTTGGGGCATATTTTGATGTTGTATAAGGGCATAAGCCCTAAACCATATGAAATGGTATTGTAGAAAATTTGTGTATTATGAAAAGAATGGAAAGGACCTTATATATTGTAATGAATATGAAGTTTGTGATTTTTAAGTTCAAGTGTAGGTGTATGCATGATGAATTGTATAATTAGGTGATGTACATTTAAATTCTATGAAATTGTGGCCATCGAGTGAGGGTGGGTTGTGACATGTTTATACATATGAAATATCATGAATATTAGGTGGGAAAAAGGCTTAGAAAACAAAGGAAGTTATGTCAAAATTTTAGTGAAATTAAGGAAAAAATTAAGTGTGCAAAACACTATTTAAATAGGTAAGAAAAGTGCTCAAAATGGAGGTTTAGAAACCTTGGGGAAATGGGCTAAAAACGAAAAAAAAAGAGGCTTTCAAAACTTGGGAAAAAAGGTCACAAAACATAAAAAAATTAGTGCAGCAGATAGAGAAATTCACTTCCAGTAATTACACTGTTGCTACAGTGTTTTTGCAGAAAATCAAAAAACAGCTCTCTGTTGCTACAGTAGCACAGGCCCCATCCGCAGCCCACACGCCCTCGCACCCGCGTCTGCGCGTCACGCTCATGCCGCGCACCCAGCGCCCTGCTTACTACCATGCCTGCTGTCTTGCCTGCTGCCCAGCCCACGTGCACCATCCCTGATAGCCACCTAACATCCACCTTTGGGTCACCTTTTTGAGCTATATTTGGACACCATATTGGGCCATGTTTGGCCAATCTTTGAGCTATGTTTGGCTACCCTATTGGGCTACTTTTGGTCACTTTTTGGGGCCACGTTTGGCCACTTCCTTAGGCCAATTTTTGGTAGACCTTTTGATCCATTCTTGGACCATACCTTATGGTATTTTGGGTTCCGTTTAGGCCAGTATTCCAAGGTGTTTGTAGGGACATTTTGGGACTATTTTAAAGACCATGTTTGGACACTACTTGGACTACCTTGACCATTAGTTGGGGGAAGTGTTTGACTACTATTTGGGACTTATCTTGGGTGGGTTTAGTTAATAAATTTTCATTTTTAATTTTAGGAAAAACATGGGAAAATGAATGAATGAGCAATTAAATTCACCTTATGACCTTTCATTTATTTTTCTTATTTCATTTCACTCACTCCCCGAGTTTGTGGAAATTCGGAGCGTGACAACGTGGTATCAGAGCATAGGTTCGAATACCTAAGGACAATGGGAGAAGTTTAGACTTTAAGTTATTTGGGCTAGTTTGGGTGGTATGTTTTATGTGCATGTGTTGCATTGGTGTGCACAGGTATGCACTATACTTGATTTTTTTTATTGACTAGGAGTATGTGATTGTTTGATATAATGGTTGACTAAGATTAAAAACTCATGTCTACGTGATAGACCATATGTTTTATAGGATAGGTCGTATGCCTAGTTATTTATGAGATAGGTTGTGCACCTAGTTATCTATATGGTAGGTCGTATGCCTAGTTATTTATGAGATAGGCCATGGACCTAGTTATATACCTAATCGGTTGTGTTCCCATATGTATATGTGTGTTCTTGGGATGGATGGCATACTTGTATGCTTATGTGGTAGGCTACATGTTAGCTATTGATTGTGGCTTGTTGATTTTATATATGTATGCTAGGTTAGTAACCGATATTCATGGGTTATAGTACTATGACTATGTTATCTATAGTACAGTTGATGGATGGCGCCCCATCAGCCAGTAACAAAAGGAGTTGTGATCCATGAAGGGTTATTACCTATCTATGAAAGTAAGAAATAATGAAAGAATTATAAAAATTTTAAATGAACAAATTCTAATAAGGTAGTAAACCGTAAATTTAAAAGACACATAAGATCTTGGAATACTAAAATAAGAATTAAGACTTGTGAAGATTCTTGTGTATGGACTGGACAGTAGATGCTCAGGGTATTTGTACCTAAAATTTTAGAGATATCCTTGTGTTAAACTCTCTTGTGGAAAGATGTATTCCTTTTGGATAGCATTTCACCTAGGGTTGAGTGATAACTGAAGCATGTGTATATTGTATTGCTTAAATGAATTTTTTTCTTGCGAAAGGTTGTGTTAGAAATCAGTGTTATTTTTTTTTTTGTAAACAATGGGTGGGGATGGTTGACTTAAGTTATATAAGTGTTGATTAGACAAGTGTGTCATAACATGTTATATGTGTTGCTTAATGTTAGAAATAGACCGACTAGATCCACCATTGTATGTTGACACCCTGGTTGGGGGTAGTGTGACTTTGACGAGGATCTGTAGAGATTGCTCGATAGAGATACTTGATTGCATCCTTTATTTTGACTTCATTCTGTGACTGTGTGTACTCTTGAATAGAGATATCTTTTAATTCACGGGGGATCGTGGATTTCCTAATGCCACCTTTATGTGACTCGAGGAGTTGGGGAGGCCATGGCTATTTGTTGGCTAGTTTGATAGTAGATAGGAATGGGACTATAGAGAGCATGTTACCGCCAATAGTGGATGAGTTTCCAGATGTCATTCCGGATGACTTGACTAGTCTACTACCGAGATGGGAAATAGAGTTCACGATAGAGCTTATCCCAGACACTATGCCTATTTCCTTTCCACCTTATCGTATGGCTCTAGCTGAGTTGAGAGAGAGCTGAAGGAGCAATTGACTGATTTACAAGGTAAGGGTTTTACTTATCCTAGTACTTCACTGTGAGATGCTTCAGCATTGTTTGCGAAGAAGAAAGATGGGACATTACGTTTGTGTATGGATTATAGAAGATTGAACCGGGTTGTTATCAAGAATAAGTAACCGTTATCGAGGGTAGATGACTTGTTTGACCAGCTTAGGGGTTCGAGATGTTTCTCGAGGATCGATCTTAGATCGGGGTACCATTAGTTGGGAGTATGGGAGGCAGATGTGGCAAAGATAGCTTTTTGCACTCGTTATGGACATTATGAATTGTGGTTATGCCATTCGATGTGACAAATGCCCCGATGACATTTATGGACTTGATGCATCGCATCTTTAGCCCTTATTTAGATTAGCTTGTGGTGGTCTTTGTAGATAGTATTCTGATTTATTCACCTTCTGACGAGGAGTATACTTTTCACTTGAGGACTATATTACAGATTTTGAGGGGGCATCGATTATTTGTTAAGTTCTCGAGATGTGAGTTTTGGCTCTAAGAGGTACAGTTTCTAGGCCATGTTGTATCAGGTAATGGGATATCCATGGATCCTTCTAGGATTGACTTTGTCATGAGTTAGGAGAGATTAGACCTTAAGTTAATTGGACTAGTTGGGATTACGTGATCATGTGTGTGCAGATTAATGTATGTTCATAGTTAAATTGGTAAAGAGTTTCACTAAGAATCCTATTTTTTTTTTAAACTTTATTTAATATGTTGACTAGAATGATAATGAGTAAGAATAGCCTTGGATGAAATTGGGATTTTTTTTTTTACCTTCTCTAATGTTTTAGATTTTTAAACCTTGTTGTATTGCCTTAGGTTTCATATTTGGAATACATAGACTACATTGTCTACATTGGGATATCTATTGATATAAGTATGATTGAAATTAATAGATTAATCTTTATTAATGCTTAATGTTTAGTCTCAGTTATATACGTATATAGACTAAGGTAGATGATGATAACTTTACTTTGAGATTATGATATTGATGTCTTGTGAATGATTATAGTACTTGGAGAATATTGGATTATTGAATTACATTGAAGTGCAAGTGATATATTGATGACATCATTATGAATTACTATATGATTGCATAGCTTGATTTTAGGTTAGTTAGATGGTCATCACATGTGTGAGAGACTTTGAGGTATCCTTGTGAGCGTTGAGAAATTTATTATTATTATTATTATTATGTTACATTATTGAGGTGGTTCATGATGCTTGGATGAATTTGAAAAATTGGCATTTATAAGCCAACATGTTCAAGGACTTCATTATGCCTTTTGCCATGTAGAGTGGGCCGTTACAGATGGGATCAGAACCAGACCTTAGTAGGGAGTATGGAGATGTCTGCACGCCGCTGCACGCCCATCCAAGTGGACAAGGTTCCTTTAGGGGGAGAGGATAATGGAAGAGGGTAATGCATTTCACATCACCTGGTGAAGGGAGAGGTGAAAGATCCATAGGTAAGGCTGCACGTCTCCATGTTGCAATGCATTTTGTATTGATCTTTCTAAATTTTGTCGAAGAGGTAAAAAAATTTTAAATTTCAGGATGAAATTTATTTAAGGGGTAAGGATGTAGAGACCTAAAAATTGAGGATAAATTTTTCGTTTTTGCCGGTAGGGCACTATTCATACACCATTTGCTGGTAGGGCACTACACATGCATATTTAGACATAAGTCATATTTAGAAGCATATTTTGAGTATTCTATAGAAGAGAAATATGCTTATAATGTTAAAATATACCTCTTGTAAAAATTTAAGCCTATTCAGAGATAGTTTCAAAAATTGGACCAAAAGGGCATCCGAGTGGCCGGGGTGGATCCGGCTAAACCCGGCCACAGGAAAAAATTTATTTTTTTGAAAAATTTTATTTAAAATAATTTTAAGAACTTTGGCTAAAACAAAATATCTAATTGAGGCGTTTCGAGACAGGTTGTAGTGTAACGGGGTCCCGAATTCATTAAGGGCAAAAAGTTCATTTTGCACCTTTGCCCCTCCACTATAAATACAGCCCCTTCGTGTATTTTTTTCATTGTTTGGTTTGAGATATAGAGCAGAACACGTCCATGGGAGAAAAGGTGAAGGAAAAACCTAGGGTTTTCCAACTTCAAGCCTCCAGAACTCATCTTTAAGCTTGGATTTTCACAAGACTTCCTTCTAGGAAGTTGTTCTCCCTACGTCAAGAACTATATTCTCACTGATCGGTTCGGCTGTGCAGCGAACATAACTTCCTCAGTTTGATAAAAATCATTCTAAGTATGATATCTTGTTAATTAGGAATAGGTTTAAGTTTCTTTGCCTTTCTATATGTTGTTTGAGTGTTTAAGGTATTTACTTGATGTTAGGAAATCACTTAGGGGGTAGTTGCTTTGAAAACTTAGAGTTGATGGTTTAGGTGCTTGTGTGTTCTTTGAGTTATTTGATGATTTGTTGCTATAATGAAGATGTATCTTGCCTATGTGTATGGATTATTATATTTTAGCTTATACTCATATTGATACATCTTGTGTTTTGGAAGATGTGATGATTTGATGCATTGATGCTTTATGAAAATATATGTTCTTTGTGAATTAGTGAGATTGTGAAAATGTGGTTTAAGCATGTGTTGAAATGGATAGTTTATAGCTTATGTTCATGTAAAAGAAGTTTAGGGATTTTGAAGTTATGATTTATGTTAGGTAAAATGCATGACTTAAGGTGAACACCATGTATATGATGAATTGTCTCATTGAAGTTACATAATGAAATCATGGCATTTTGGCATATTGTGATTTCTTGAAAATATGGTGTAGGTTGAGCACTTGGTGCTATACATTATGAGGGTGTCGATCCTGTGGTGAAAAACCCAAAATTGGCCATTGCATTGGTACCCAGATCCAACGGGAGCAATCCGTAAACGGGTGTTGGTACTCAAATCCATCGGGAGCGATCCGTAAACGAGACATGGGTGTGGCATAGAGTTTGCATGTGTGTGTCATGCATATCACCTTTACATTGCATTGATGAATGGATAGGGGGTATGCATAGCTTTAAAATGTACACTTGCACATGCCACGCCTTAAATTTGTTCTTAGCATTAGCATTGTGTCATACCAGCAGTTGAGCTGACCCATTCGTGGGATGTCATATTACAGATGACGCTCTTGGTACTTGAGACTTGAGGAAGTCTTGAAGAATAGAGGAGATATGGACCATGGAGGATTTTTAACCCTTGGGTCATATTTTGATGTTGTACAAGGGCATAAGCCCTAAACCATATGAAATGGCATTATAGAAAATTTGTGTATTATGAAAAGAATGGAAAGGACCTTGAATATTGTAATGAATGTGAAGTTTGTGATTTTTAAGTTCAAGTGTAGGTGTATGCATGATGGATTGTATAATTAGGTGATGTACATTTAAATTCTATGAAATTGTGGCCATCGAGTGAGGGTGGGTTGTGACATGTTTATACATATGAAATATCATGAATATTATGTGGGAAAAAGGCTTAGAAAACAAAGGAAGTTATGTCAAAATTTTAGTGAAATTAAGGAAAAAACTAAGTGTGCAAAACACTATTTAAATAGGTGAGAAAAGTGCTCAAAATGGCAGTTTAGAAACCTTGGGGAAATGGGCTAAAAATGGGAAAAAAAAGGCTTTCAAAACTTGGAAAAAAAGGTCACAAAACATAGAAAAATTAGTGCAGCAGATAGAGAAATTCACTTGTAGTAATTACACTGTTGCTACAGTGTTTTTGTAGAAAATCAAAAAACAACTCTCTGTCGCTACAGTAGCACAAAGTGACATGCCCCGTCAGCAGCCCGCACGCCCCCGCGCGCCCGCATACCGCACACCCAGCACTGCGTGCGCCCTACCTGCTGCACACCCAGCACTGCGTGCGCCCTGCCTACTGCCCAGCCCACGTGCACCAGCCTTAACAACCACCTAACATCCACCTTTGGATCACCTTTTTGAGCTATATTTGGACACCATATTGGGCCATGTTTGGCCAATCTTTGAGCCATGTTTGGCCACCCTATTGGGCTATTTTTGTTCACTTTTTGGGGCCACGTTTGGCCACTTCCTTAGGCCAATTTTTGGTAGACCTTTTGATCCATTCTTGGACCATACCTTATGGTATTTTGGGTTCCGTTTGGGCCAGGATTCCAAGGTGTTTGTAGGGACATTTTGGGACTATTTTAGAGACCATGTTTGGACACTACTTGGACTACCTTGACCATTAGTTAGGAGAAGTGTTTGACTACTATTTGGGACTCATCTTGGGTGGGTCTAGTTAATAAATTTTCACTTCTAATTTTGAAGAAAACATGGGAAAATGAATGAATGAGCATTTAAATTCACCTTATGACCTTTCATTTATTTTTCTTATTTCATTTCACTCACTCCCTGGGTTTGTAGAAATTCGAGGCGTGACAATATAAGTATGCGAGAGTCATGTGGAAATACAATAGCCTTTAACTGGAAGCAGACAAGCACTTCAATGGTTACAATGCTTAGGGACTCTAAACTCAATAACTTGGTGAACTTAGCAACTCAATGATATTTTTGTCACCCATAGATTAGCCAAAACTTGTGAGGAATAGTCCTAACAAACTCCCCATTTAGCAATCCATGATAAAACTCAACACAAGAATAAATAAAACTAGACAAACACAGGTAAACTCCCAAAAACTTGAAAGAAAAGATTTACATGAGATTTCTGATCTAATGAGTTATGAAGATTGCACTGAACGACATGATCGATTTAACCCGTGTATTTGCAAAACAACCACTACACTATACCTATGAAGAGTATCATATGATAAATAATAAATGTCCAACAGATATAGAGTAATAACACAAAATTGAGGAGCACAATCATGTAAATGCGTATAAAAAAATTGTACCCCTCCCTTTATCAAAACAATCATATTGATCTCCTCATATTTGTCACGAAATGACAAAGAATAGCAACAAATAAGCATAATATGATAGAGATGCAAAATTACTGTCAATACAAAAATAAGGGGGTAAATAGTGATAAAGTCAAGATAAAAGATAATGTTAATACAAAAATATCCTCACTACAAGATCACTCAAGCAGTAGTGGTATCAGGAGTGAAGTGACCATCGTTGTTATCATCATCGTCGTCATCATTATCATCATCAAGGAGACAAGAGTTCATATTTGTAGCCATCGCAAACAAACTGGCAGCAAACTGATCCTGGCACTCATGAATAGCCTGAATATGAGCATGTTGTATACTCAGCTCCTTTGGGATAGGAATAAATAAATCCATCTGCAACTGCTAAAAATACTCCTCTAACTATCCTCGTGTGACTAGAGGGGGAGCATTAGATTAAGACGTACCTGGATCGGGATAAAATGGACGAGGTGGAGAGGGATCTTGACGATACTAAAGAGGCGTATGATTAACCAGATAATCCTCATTGGGAACTACTCCACCACCACCCTCAGTAGCATCATCAACCTCTATATCCTCAACAATATCAGTAACATGCTGGCCAACATAATGCTTAGACTGCGTCAATGTGCGCTTGGTAAAGGGCCCAGATAACTCCCTCACCATATCAGAAGTGTAGATCGAAACACCTTGACTTACACAAATCCTAGTGATGGCATTATCAAATAGAAGAACATCAGTATGATGACCAGAGGTAGCACCATCAATAGTAGTGAATATGATGTATGTGTCATCAATACGATCTTTAGTGGCAATGACATACAAAAAAGTAGAATGTGATTGAGTCAAAGTATTGGTATAACTTATAGGAGACAAATCATACGAGACTACCAGATTAAGGAATCGGTAGTCATCAGAAAGAAGACCTTGATTGAGACACGCTCCGATAATGTGGAAGACATCTAACCTATCATGACGAAGGGCTCTGGCTAAGTTTGTGTCTCTAGGTGTAGCACCTACGACATAAGGGAAACCAGACTGATGCTATCTAAGAATACCGAGAGTCTTTACTATAAGAGCAGACGTGAGATCAAAAGAAATGCCACACACATATGCCTTAGTGGTAACCTGATCTTTAACAATCTCCAACTTCACATAGAACTCGCGAACTAGAGGCTCATCAATGGGACTAGCGATGGACAACATAGGGAGCCACCTTCTAGCAGAAACTAGTGGAATGCCAAGGTCCCATCAATGTGGTCTAAACGTACATAATGCTCACGCTAAAACTCACGACTTTATATGACAGGACGACGAGTCCTAGTAGCAACTGACTTATATAGTGGAGGATTCCTCATACGAGGAACAATGGAAATGGCATATGGAAACTAGTTTGCCATAGCAAGACGACGACGTGGTGCCATAAGTAGCAGGAAACAATATCCTAAGTGTCACATCCCGAACCCCACCCTACGCGGATGTCGAGGACGTGACTGCCAGTCGGTCGCAACGCGACCGACCAAAGGCCAATTCTGAACTTTCCGACGAATTGCACTCCAACTGTAGGGTCAGATGCAGCGGAATTTAAAACTTTTTCTTTGTGTCACGGGAATGCAACTCACTTATCCATTTTAAGTATATGTATCACAGAGCAAGACTAAATCCAGTCAGTCAACAATTCTAATTTCAGAGCATATCTAAAATCAAGCATATAACAACAGAGCAGATCTAATCTCTCTAGAGTACCATTAGTTCCATGAGCCATGTCTATCTAGTATATAACAGTCAAGTCAGTCATAACATACCACTCACCGGAATAACCAGGTTCAATCCACAATAAACCAGTCTCTACAATTCAGTGCCGTCAGATCCTTACTTGCGATGCCACTTAGCCTATTCACGTCATGTCACAGTACCATCTAATCCAATGGAGGTAATTCCTGAAAAATGTCAGAATAATGGGGTGAGCTTAAATAAGCCCAGTGAGTAACACAGATTCCCTATCATGGGTTTCAAAACCAGTTTTGTGCTCCCAAGGCACAGGGATAATTTAGTCATTTCAAAAATAACTATTTTTATAAATCCATTTCATAAGCAGTCTAGTACAATAAAACAGAATCGAACAGACAATACAAACGGATCGGAACATGACATAACCAATCGGTCAGAACAATAACTATTGCTAATATATCGGTCAAGACACAGACTCTTCATTAACGGAACGAATCATAACGGAACAGGACCATATATCAATCAAGACAGGCAGATCATCAACGGACGGGACATGTCGGAACCGGACGGAACATATCAATCGAGGCAGACATAACATTAACGGACGGAATATAACGGAATCGGACGGTAACAATACATCAGTCAAGCAAAGGCATATCGCGAACGGATAAAATTATAACGGAACTAAACGGAAACAATACACTAATCAGGACACAGGCAAATCATAAACAGGACACAACATAACGGAACTGGGTAGAAACAATATAACAATCAAGTCAGGGACACATCACTGTCGGAACTAATCATAACTGGACTGAACAATATTTCAATCAAGACAGACGTATCATCAACGGACAATACACAACGGAACTGGACCATATATCAATCAAGGCAGACACATTATCAATGAACGGAACATAACAGAATCGAACAGAACAAAACATTAGTCAAAGCAAAGACATATCATTAACGGATAGATCATAACGGAACGGGACCATATATCAATCAAGGCGGACTTAACATCATTAACGGACGGAACATGTCAGAACCGGACGGAACATATCAATCGAGGCAGACATATCATTAACGGACAGCACATAACTGAACTGAACGGAATTCCTAATTCGAAGGATACAAGCACATCACGTGGAATGTGATACAAAGGGCGTACATTAAGTACATACATTTAAACAATATAGCATTCAGACAGTATACTATACAAAGCTGTACGATACAACAAAATGTTGTTCTTTGCCTATATCACATGGTTTATTTAATCGTTTCAGAAATAATGGTTCAATATATCCATTTTATCTCAACAGTTCAAAACGGGCAAAACAGTACGGAATGCTAGCACAGGGATCAGGAATATAGTCAATTATTTAAAAAGACTAAAACCATGTCATAAGTGATATAGTACGGAAAACATGCATTTAAATAATTGCACTTAAATAATTGCATTCAAAACAGATCAGTAAATCAAGGGACAGTATCAAAACAGTGTCAGAAGTTACTCACAAACTTTACACTTATTTCCTTGCATAAATAATCCGATAACCTCCAGGTACGTCAGGCATCTCCATGTATATCCTGAATAATAATCATCAATCACAGACAGATCAGAACTCATCCATTCAGGTCTCATTCGTCATCTTAGGTATCTATCGGATTACCTAAGATAGCCTAGTAGCCTATCGCCCTTCCATTGGGTCTCACCCGAGGCTATTTCATTCTTTAATTAGGCTTAGCAGTTATTAGGATTATATCCTAAATCATTTAGACTTCAATTGTTATCAGTCAGGCACTCATTCAACCTTAGGGGCAAAACGGTAATTTTACCATTCTTGTCCCGGACCCTATCGTGGTCTACGGAATAGTCTTTATATCTTAAGTACAAAGTTCTACGTCCTTTGGACTCCAATCGGTATCAGTTAGGTTCTCATTTTAACCATAGGGGCAAAATGGTAATTTTGCCATTCTTATCCCGGACCCTGTTACGGTCCTCAGAATATCCCCTATATCGTATATATGAAGTTTTAAGTCTTTTAGACTTTAATCGGTATCAGTTGGGTACTTATTTAGTCTTAGGGGCAAAATGGTAATTTTGTCATTTTTGCCCCGGACCCTATCATGGTCCTCAGAACGTCCCATATATCTCATGTATAAATTTATAAGTCCCTTGGACTTCATTTGGTATCTGCTTTAGATCGTCGGGACACATCGGTCATTT